>CAXIUP010000271.1:0-65000 GCA_964035015.1 Corallium rubrum | reverse complement strand
GTAGTCTATTTAACAGTTTGTTTCTTCTTTTTTTTCTTGTCTAGTCTTCGTGCCAGGGTACGACACATCGTCAGAGAGTCAACTTAAAGAGTTGTTAACACTCTTCACGTTTCTCTCTGACGAAGGGTCTTCGTTTGCACGACCTTTTCTTTTCTTCTTCTTCTCTCTCTCCCCTTTCAGAGAACCGATACACCGTGTTTTTTTTTAAGTTCTCTCAATGAATTCCGCACATCAAATTATGTAAACTTGCCGTACGGAATTTATTCAGCTACCTATCTACACCAGATTTCTTTTTTTTTTGTCTTCTTCAATACATCAACCTATGGGTAACGCAAAAATTGTATTTGACGATTTACGACAAAGAAATACAATTAAACGATACTCACCCGTCACGGTAGTAACTGGGAAGCGATGTTCTTCTATGCACTTCAAAACACATATGACTGCTCCTATAAATGTTAATTGGGCTCCTGGGAAAAGTAATATTTATATTCTGGGAAAAACGGTGAAATTTCGATTCTTAGTATTTAGGTAAAAATTACGTATTCCTATAAATGATAATTGGGTTCTGGGAAAAGTGATTCTGGGAAAACGGTGAAATTTCGATTCTTAGTACTTAGGTGAAAATTATGTTAATTGGTTCTGAGAAAAGTAATATTTATATGATTCTGGGTAAACGGTGAAATTTCGTATTCTTAGTAAATAGGTAAAAATTACGTATTCCTATAAATGTTAATTGGTTCTGGGTAAAGTAATATGATTCTGGGTAAAAACGGTGAAATTTATTGACAAGCTAAATTTAGCGAGCATAGTCGGAATGGAGTCGGAGACGTCATTGGGAATAATAAGAATGAAAATAAAAGATAGGCAGAGTGCTGAACGTACAGCTCTATTTATGCAACCCTTAGCGGCACAGGAATGGTTGTACGCGAGGGAGAAAAAAAAATCCTTACAACACATGAATTGTGAGTGATTTAAGCAAAAACCTGCTTTTTTCAGTAAATGTATGCGTATTTTAACTGATGTCATGAATAATTTAAAAAAAAATAACCTGTATAAATTTGATCACGACTCGATTTGATTCATATTGAGCCTGAAGATGAATTTTTTCTGGTATATATTGTTCTTTTTTGCAGCATTAGCTAGCGTTGCTGGTGAACAAGAGTGTTGTTATTGCGTGTACGACAAGACCCGCGTTTATCATATATCACATGGTGGTGAGAGTAAGCAGATACTTGTCATGGATGCAAATGAGTTGGAGAAGAAGAAGGAAGGAACTTCAAAAGAAAACAACAAAGACAAACAATGAACAAAGTTTATGAACTATGAACAAAGTTTATTAATATCATCTAATGTTGTTAGTTTATCAAAATGTGATGAAAGTGATTTTAGACGTGCATATTCCACTGTCGGTAGACTTTCTAGATCTCTGTGTAAAAAATGTTTAGGTACACGTGTCAATAAAGCATAATCCTTTAAAATAATTGTCTCTTTTGATAAAGCGTGTTGTAGACAACTTGGGAAGACGCAGCAAACACCCGGATCGCACCCCGTCGCGGTTAAAGCAAATACATGTGGAATCCGTTCACATTTTTTAACACAGCATTCTTCTACATCCTCCACTAATGTTGATAGACTCCACAGTCGCTTAGCAACAGGATAAATAAACTTCAATAGATCTTCGCGCGTATACTCAACGTCATAACCTTTTTTCACCAGTTGTTGCCTTAAGTATAACAATGTATTCAATCCAGTTTCTTCTTCTTCTTTCTCACCCATTTTTTTTCGTTACAGTTAAATTCGTATACACAAAATAGAACACTTCAAAAATTTAAGTCATCAATAAAAAAAAATGTTAATTTTATCAAGTGTTTATCTTGAGAACATGTTAATTTTTTCAAGTGGGTTATCCGGTGTTCTTCTAGGAAGGGATCATGTTAATTTTTTTCAAGTGTTCTGGGAAAAAAAAAGTTGGGAATTATATATTTTACCCGCGATGATAATTTTCAGTTTTTACACGCGTCTTATTGGATGAGAAACTTAATTAGTTAAAAAATATGCGGTTATATAAACGTGAAAAAATTAAAAATACCCATTTTTGAAAAGAAAGTTGATAAGCATGGAACAATTTTATAAATTTGTCACTGAGAACAAGATCGACGTGAACGAAGTAATGAGATTACAAACCGAAAGAATGGTGAAAGAAGAAGAACAGCAGCAACGAGCAGCAGCAGTCGCGTTGAAACGAAAACAACATATCGCGAGGTTAGAAAAGGAACGGACTGCTGCGATCGAGAATCAACGGTTAAAGGAAAGGTGGGACAGCGTTTCCGTCTCTTCGATTCCTTCGATACCCGGCTCTTCGACGATACCACCCGTCTCTTCGATCCCTACGATGATACCACCCGTCTCTTCGATCCCTACGATGATACCACCCATCTCTTCGATCCCTTCAATGTGCGAAATTTATAAGCAGATGGATGCTGCTGGCAACATTCCAAATTTATCACCTTTATCTGGTAGTGATTCACCCGTTGAATTTATAGATGAAGCTGACGATGCGGCAGTAGAAGTTCTTGATGAGAGTGGTCAACAGCTAGCTACACCCGACAGCAACCTTTTCAACTATATATTTACGTCGCCCGTGGTGGAACCTCAAACAGCGGCGGTACGCCCCCAGGGGAAAAGTATAGATGTTTTGAGGAACGCATACATGGAGTTGGAACAAGGTAGATTAGAAGAACACGTAGACAAGAGAAACTATAGACGATCACTTTTTTTAAAAAAAAAGGAACAAATTGTAGAATCATACGGAATACTTAATAGAGTTGATAACGACATAGTAGTAACGGCCGAAAATAAATTTAAAGAATTGAAATTTATTTACAACGAAAAACAAGAAAACTTAACACATTTAGTCACCATAAAAGATAAATTAGCAACGCTTGAGTTGATCGCATCGAGATATGTATTATTAGATAAAGCTGCCAACAAAAAAAAGTAATATCTAGTTTGAAATTGTAAAATTAATAGTTTGAGATGAGATAAATTTTTTTTGTATTTTGGGACACCTAGTTTGAAATTGTAATGAGATGTAAATAAAGGGTATATATATAACGCTGTTGTGTTACTTTTTAATAAAAAAATGGAATTTATAATAGAGGAGGTGAATAAAACTGGGGTTTTTACACCAGGTGGGATATTTGAAAAAAAAATTAAAGAAAACATTTCTATACAAAGACAATTATTAAAAAATATATCCGTTAATATTTCGAAGGAGCAATTCCTGGATATTTACAAAGAAATTCAACGTTATACTATCGGGGATATTATCGCATATTATTCGTTGTTAATTGTGTTTTTTGAAGGTGTAGAGAAAAACCAGGAATTATTTATTCGTGATATTACAAAAATCACGTGTCAACATCTTAAAGATTGTTGTCTCGACGTGAACTTTGACACCGCTTATTGGGGAGTAACGACAACGAAATTTCGAAGGAGCAACTCCTGGGTAAAGATACTATCGGGGATATTATCGCATATTATTCGTTGCTAATTGCGTTTGAAGGAGGAGGAATTATTTGTGGTAAAAAAAAAAATCAAAGACTGCTGCTGTCTTGTGTGTGCGACGACGAACGAAATGGATTGGGAACATCATTTAAGAATCAAAATATTTTCTTATTACGTCGTACTCATGGAGGAAAACGAAGAGAATTTGTTTTTTTTTTACAAGTGTGCAAAATATGCGCGGGGATTAAGTGATTTTTACCGTTTAAAAAAATCAGATCGAGAACAAATGCAAATGAGTGAGATATGCGTTTATTTACATAAGCGTAGCATGAAAAATTACAATGAGGGAAAATATTCCCTAAATTACAGATATTGCGGTAATCACAATCCACCAGCGCCTGACTATATAGAATTATACATGGAATTATTAGATGAACATTATCGTAGAATTAGAGTTGAGAGTGACGTATTGAATTTGATACCTACACGAATATATTATATATTCGAATATATACATCCGTTTGGTGATGGTAATGGGCGTGTGGGAAAAGCTTTACACGCTATATTGAGAAATAATTTAACGTGCGGAGTAAAGTCTTTTAAACAACATAAAATGTTATGTGAACAACTAGAAATATTACAATGTAAAAAAGGTCAACGTGTTTTTGAAGATAGAAAATCACATTTGCATACGTTACTTAATTTGAAAGATATATTAGAGTAGTTTATGTAAATAACTAATAAAATTATCGCTAAGATATACAGAGTGAAAGAAATTACGAATAAAAGTCAACATGTTGTCGTTGACACGGCTCATGTACTCGATAGTTATCGCGTGTGTTGTTGTTGGACACGTGAATATATATTCACCGGTTTTAAGATCGGATAATATGATACATGGTTCTTTCATAACTGTTACGTTTTGTTTTATTTTTTTGATCGATTTTTTCGACACAGTGTCATAATCAAACATTTCAAATTCACGTGTGTCTAGCCGTGATGAATTTTTTGCCTCACAATTTTCAAAAAAACACATTTCATAATCTATATCTTCTTCTTCTTCTTTTGAAATAATATCATAAATATCGTAAATATACGATTGTTTGTGAATCATCGCGCGGGGGTTGTGTTTCTCACAAAAACAAACAAAGCAACAGGTTAAATTTAACAAAAATCGTACACTTATTTCACCGTCTTTGCATTTAAGCGCTTGGTGGAAAAAATTTGGTGATTTACAATACAGATATATCGCTATAGTTACACCTACATCACCGTATTTTCTATGTATGTATACGAATACATCGTATAATGAAATACATGATTTCCTGTTCCAACAACCACGATATATCCAGAAAGAGTAGGGCGTATACATGCGGTTGTTATTTATAAAAGCTATACGGTGATAAATATCAGTGTGCCATGGCTCAAAGTCGGCTGGTATTATAGGAAAAAAAAAAGAATTATATATATGACATCCTCTTTTGGGAAAAAATGAATAAATAAATCGTCGATCTCTTACTAATACTATATGACGTCCTTCATTTAAAATACACCAGTTTCTATCGTGTTCATACATATAGGGAATTGTCATATAAAATTCTTCATTTCTCGCGATGACGTGACGTGATTTTCCACACCCGGGTAATACATTCCCACCAACGTATGTCCAATATTGATGCGGAACACACCAACAAGCTGTGGGTTTGGTGTCGGCGTCTTCTTGTAGTTGTGGAGCTAGTCTTATGTAGCCACCTTCGTAGATATTCACTAAACCCATCAACCAGTACAGCAAACCGATTTCTCGGTTGGGAAAAAAACGAAAACATGTGTACAACAGCACCCTTCTTAATAATTCAGCGATAGTTGTTTCTTTTGAGCGTTTACTGTCTTCATTTATTTCTTCTTCTTCTTCTCTTCGGCGTTTACTCATCGTGAATTTTTTTTTTTGTCTACGGTTAGAGTTAGAACAGACTTTGACCGTTTTATATTTAAACGACACCCTACATTTACATTTGAATTTTTCTGGGTTTTTTAAAACAAAATTATTATAATTAGTAGGGTATAAAAACTCGTTTTTTTTTTAGTACTTAATTTAAAACAAAACGACCATCATGAATAGCGAGAATAATCCCAAAAGCGATGAGGAAGAACGTGCTGAAATTTTACAAAAAATGCGTGATTTAAAAGAGCTAACTACAAAATATATTATTAGTTATCGCAGCGTGCAGCAAGCTATGACGGAGTACGCTTTAAAAGGAAAAAAAGACGGTGAATTGTTGAATTGGGATCATTACCGGGCGATACTTCAGGAAATTTCAAATGATGTTTTGCATAATATGCCGTCAACAAACAGTGTGGTTTGAACGGTGTTATTTTACGTGTAGAAAATGTGATGTGAATATAATGTATTGTGATTTATGCAGAAGAATTTCCCCACTAGTAATTGGAATACGTGTCTCGTGTTCTCGATGCGGTTGTATAAAAAGGAAACAACGTTGGGGTTTGCAATTTGATAGAGACGACGTGTTATTATGAAACGTTCATTCATATGTACAGCAGATTTTGATAAAGCCGTGGCTATACAGGATGCTAGAAGAAAGCAAAAGAAAGAAGAAGAAGAAGAAGAAGAAGAAACGTCGACATTATCGCCATCATCATCCCCGCTAGCAGTAGCGGAAGCAGAACTACAGAGACATGAGATCGATACGTATGAACGGTGTATTTTGGAGATATTAAACAAGAAGATCAACAAGGTGTATTTTGATGCTTGTGGGTGTGTTATTACACAGGAAGAAAAAGTTAACCTGTTTCTCGCAGACGCTTTGAAAGAAATAGATCGTGTAGAACTGCGTCATAATTTTCTTCAAGATGTTAAACAAGCCATACCACACTATGATATAACGCTTGTCTCTAATATATTAAAAATGATAAAATGTGACACGCACATGCGTAAACTACGTGAAGATAATTATCATTATTTTAAAGATAAATTGATGGATTTTTAATTTTTTTTGTCATTCTGCTGTAAGATGTATTCGCGTTATGATAGCGAGTTTAACAAAATTGTAAATCATACAGATTTATTTGGTGTAAAAGGAGAAGAGATATTAAAAAATGTCACGCATATTATGGATTGTGAATGTTATCGCATTAATTCGTTGGTTTATTTTCGCGAGGTTTCGCTGATTTATATGGATAGTGGGAAATACGAAATGTTTCATTGTTTTATTGAAGACGCTCAAGATTACGTGAAAATGACTAAACCAGATAAACGCACTATTTATCATCAATTTCAGATTCACGGGTTAAAATTATATAATTATCGAAAAAATCCGCGATATTACAATCAAGCGGAATTTTTAGACGAATTTAAAAAAAAATTTAGCGGTAGACCCGAGATTTTATTTGGTTATAAAGGGGGTAAAATTGAATCTGATTTATGCGCGTTAATGGGGGTGGAATGTGTAAATTTAGAACATTTTGGTGTGGAAAAATATGAAAAAATAGCTAGATATTTTCTTAAAGATATAAAGGTATGCAGGGAACATGTAAAACATAATGTTCATTGTTCTTTATACGAAGTTAGGCTTTTCGCAGCACAGGTTGCCGAGTTAACACACGATAGAAAAAAAAGAGATAAAATTTTGTATTCCTATGGCTGATAAAAAAATAATTATAAAAAATCCGCGTTTTTGGTTTCATTCAGCAGACGAGTATGGAAAAACACCGGCGAAACGTTCCAACCACGAGTATCATTTTCGAGAACAAAGTGCACGTCAAGGGGCTATTATCGAACCTTATGTTAATGAGAAAACGAGAGTTATTACTTTTACATCTATAAATTCAGGCTTAAAAAACCAAAATGGGTATCCATTTTCTTTAACGCGCACTCCCGATTTAAACGCGTGGGAAAAAAGAAAAATTATTGATACTATAGAAATTAAAATTTCTAAAAACGTGCAGAGTGAAGAACATGGTAGTATTTTCTTCACTATACTTCAAGTAAATAAAGATTTGCTAAAAGTAACTCCTGCTTTTGTTGAGAACTATATAACATCGGATCAAATAATTCCTCGAAATTCAAAAGATGCATATTTTAGTTTACCTATGTTTTCAAGTTCAGTTAAAATTGACAATTTAAAATATGATTTATCTCGAGACGACGATTTAATTTTACTTCAACATATTGAATTTAAAGAATTCATTAAAACGAGAAAGAATGTAAAATACGGTGTAGCTCACCTACCTTACGTAACGTATGAAACACGTGTAATTTATTCCGATTTTTTTTAAAAATAAAGATTTGTTGAAAGCAAAAAAAACTAAAATAAGATTTGTTGAAGCAACAAAAAAAAAAACTACGTCTTTGTTTTTTCTCTATAATTTATTTTTGAATTTTATTATGTTATTTATATTTTTTAAAAAATTTATTTTAAATAATATTTTTTGGGAGCCATTCTCCCACCAAATTGTTGAAATGTGTCTACACTCGGCTGCACCAAACCACCAAATTGTTTTTTTTTAAATTTCTTCACTTTCACAACCCCGTTTTTTATTTTTCTTAAAATGTTGTTTTTGGTGGTTTGAAAATCTTTCATAATATTCATGACTTTTTGAATTTTTTTACCACGACCACCTCTTTGTCTTTTTTTTCCTCGAAAACCCGTGTTTCTCCGGTTTCTACTCATTTTTTTTTTCGTTTTATAATTAATTTATTACTTTTTAAAGTATCCGCGCGGCCAGTATTCGTCACCGTAGTTGGCAAAAATTTCCTGATGGGGTTTTATACCCGCGGTTGCATGTAATTTAAATCGATTATTGTGTTTAGTTGTTCCTGTAAAACAAGCGTTATTTTTATGTCGCGACCCCTTCGCATCATTACAGAATCGAGGCGCTCCATCCGTTGATTTATAAGCATCGACACAGTGACGGGGACCATCGCACAAGCTATATTGTGCGATTGTTTTAGCACCGTATTTTCGATCCATACGTTTTACTGTGGTTCTTTCACCTGTGTACGTAGAGACGGCAGTATCGCGTCTAAAAGGTTTTTTCCAAGCGTACAACCCTTTGCCTGCGTTTGGAATCTGTGATTTTTTAACACGTAAGTTATCTTCTTTTGCTAGATGAATCCAACATTTATGCGTGTGAGCTGTTCTTTTTCGACATCGTTTTCTTTTTAACGTGAAGCTTCGACATTGTAAAACAGCGCGTACATTTTGCGAAATTAAACTCATTTTTCGACCACCTCTATTCACACCTTGTTTAACCATTTTTTATTTATTTTTTTTTTAAAATATTGTTCTTATTCCCATGTAGAGATCCTGGTTATTTTCTATTTTCTCTCTCTTTGTGATAAATTTTATTAAACATTCTATCTTATACAATATATCTGAAGGTATGTATAATATTTTTTCCTGCATATCATTAAAGCGTTGCGTTAATTCAAAACTTGAAATAAATATTAATTGTTTTCCTTCGTTATTTTGAAATTCTTTAAGACAGTCTTGTAAGATAAAAGGAGAGAATAATATTTCTGCATCATTATCGAGAATTTCGTATCCCATGTAGGTATGTTCGTTTTCTTTATTTTTTAAATAAACCTCGATGTGAATGTGACCGTAATCCATGGTTGGGTACTAAATACTAAAAAACCCTGTCGCTGTTGTTTTATTATATTATTTTTTTTAATTTCTTTTAATTTTTTAGTTTTAAAAAAAAAATGGGTGAAATGTGTTCTAAAGATAAACCCTTTTTTACATTTAATTGTATAAATATACGTGATTCAGAAAACGTAGTGATCGATCGCGTTGATGGTGAAGTAAAAGAAGAAGAAGAGAGAAGAAAATTTCCCTTTTTTTTTAGAAGTAAAAGAAAAAATGGCTGAAAAAAACCCTTATGTGTTTACAGATGAAGATGTGAGTGAATTAAGGGCATTATTAGAAGAACGTAAAAAAAGAGGAGATGGAAAAAGAGTTGAAGAAGATTTTAAAACTAATACTATAAGTTCTTCTTATAATGAAAAATTTAAATTTTCTCAAAAAACACTACACGTTTCGATTGCGCGAAAATCAGGTATGAATTTTATCGCCTTCATTCATTCGTTACGTGTAGTGTTTACTTACTTGCTGAATGTAGCTCGAGCGTCTACAAGTTCAGAGAATGATTACGTGCGTTTTATTTTCTCACACGCTCCAAAATCTTATTTTTCAACTGCTGTTCTTCAACTTAAAGATTTTAACGTCAATTTTTTATTAAATATTTTTGAAAAAATGATGCAAAGCAACCGTGCGTTGATCGCTGACGGGTGGGAATCAAACGTGGTAATTCAAACTTTTCCACACACGTATAATAAAAATAAAAAAAACAACAAACAATTGGGTAGAAAAAGAATATATCAGCAATTGGGTAGTGGAGGCGGCGATGATGATGAGGGGGGTGGTACCGGTGGTAAAAATGTGGAAAAATACGGTCGCGATCAACGCATGGGTGTTTTTTCCATAGTGTGTGACGGGTTAAACAAAATCATTAAAAATTGTTGCTTCGCAGTTAGTTTATTAGTGGGTTTATCGTGGTTAAAAAAAGACACGCGGTCCACATACAGCTGTCGATACACTGTACACTATTGATGAGGTTCGTGAGATTTATGACAAATGCGGTATAGTTGAAGGATGTTGTGTGGGGGGAAAACATTACGTCGGTGTTTATCAGAATTTTCTTAAACGACAGGGTGTTGATTTAGTAGTATATTCGGATCAATTTGATAACGATATAGTGTATGATTCGCGATGCGATAAAGAGGGTAATTTAATTAAGTTAACCAACGACATTGTTTGTTTGTGGTTAAATAATAAACATTACGATGTCGTTTTAAGCATGGTTAAATTTTCGAAGTTACCACCGAGCAAATTTTGCGTTAAATGCATGAATTATTACTTAAATCATGAGCGTAAAGATACGCATGTGTGTCATAATCATTTGACATGCCAACGTTGCTATGAACAATCTAAATGTCATCGCACCATCGACTGCAAAATTGAGTGTTCTAATTGTAACATTTTATTTTATAATAATAAATGTTTTTTAGCTCATTTATCGAACCGTGTTTTTTCCCCTCAACAGGGTAATTACGGAAAATTAACACCGTGTAGTTACTTATTTTTTTGCCAAACTTGCGCTAAGATTGTACCGCGTTTTCGTTTTTTTTCTGCAAAGGAATACGAAAAAGCATGACTGTAATAAGCAGTTTTGTTACCACTGCAACGACTATAAGGATAAAACGCATTTTTGTTATATGAAAACCGTGAAAACAAACAAACAAATTGAACAGCCTACTTTATTTTTTTTGATTTTGAAACGCGCGTCGATGAAAATAAATTAATGGTACCGTATTATTGCGTCGTGCAAAAAGTGTGTCGTAAATGTGAAAATATTGAGTTTAAAAAAAAAAGTAAAAACCACATCGCGAGCGATAATATTCAACCTTGCTGTGGAAAACGTGAATTTGTTTTTCAAGGGTGTGATACTGTAAAGGAATTATGCGAGTTTCTATTAGCGCAAGAAAATTCTGTTTGGCTAGCACATAATGGGGGTCGATTTGACACAATTTTTATTTTTCAATATCTCATTAATGAAAAAAAAATTTACCCTGACACTATAATGAATGGTTGTAAAATAATGATGTTGAAAATCCCTGATAAGAAAATAACTTTTTTCGATAGCTATTCATTTTTACACATGAAATTGTCTAAAATTCCAGAAACAATGGGTCTTGAAGAATTAACGAAGGGATTTCACCCGTATAAATTTACAGATTTATCCTATGTAGGGGATATTGTCGCGCGTGATTATTTCGATCTTGAAAATATGGAGGAGAAAACAAAAGCTAAATTTGAAGAATGGTATTTGAAAAAAAAAGAAAAACCATATGTATTTGAAGAAGAAATGTATTATTACTGTAGCTCGGACGTCGATATTTTACGAAAAGGGTGTATTAAATTTGCTATGTTTATGCGTGAAACTTCGGGGGTTACCCCTTTTTACGACACAGAATGTATCACCATAGCGAGTCTGACGTTAAAAGTATTTCGTATGAATTTTTTAAGAGACAAATGTGTCGGAATCATTCCCGCTAGCGGGTATAGGGGGCGTGCTAATCAAAGTGTTGTAGCGCTAATGTGGCTAGATAAAATAAACGCAGAAGAAGCAAACGGTATGTTAGAGTATAAATGTTCGCGAAATGGTGAAAAGCAAATTTTGGGTCGTTATGTCGACGGTTTTTACGACAACACCGTCTATCAATTTCACGGATGCTATTTTTCACGGTTGCGTGAAATGTTATTATCCCTACGAAACGAATCGTTTAAATAATACGAAATTTACGCATCTTTACGCAGCGACAAAAAAATTCACGCATGACATGGAAAAAGCCGGTTATAAAGTAATAGAAAAATGGGAATGTGATTTTCAAGAAGAATGTAAATTCACGAAAAAAAATATAATTGAAAAATAGATTTTTTACAGCGCTTATCTCCCGTTAGAAGTAAGAGATGCGCTTTACGGTGGTCGAACATCGCCTGTTTGCTTATTTAAAAACACAAACATGGATGAAAAAATTAATTACGATGATTTCACATCTTTATACCCCTACGTTCAAAAAGCCAACAAATTCCCCGTCGGTCATCCAACGATATATATTAAAGAAGAATGTGAGCGGGTGAAAATAGCTGAAGTATTCGGTTTAGTAAAATGCCGTATTCTACCGCCGCAACACTTGTATTTTCCCGTTTTACCCGTGCGTCTTAACGACCGGTTAATATTTCCTTTGTGTCACGCGTGCGCCAGCAGAATTCAATTAACACCGTGCGCGCATAACGAAGATGAACGGTGTATTTCGGGTACCTGGTCTAGCGTAGAAGTAAATAAAGCTATTGAAAAAGGTTACAGAATCATTGAAACTTATGAAATTTACCATTATCCGCGTCAAGAAAGAATTTTTCAAGAGTTTGTAAATTGTTTTTTAAAAATAAAACAGGAGGCGAGCGGCTTTCCCGACGAATGTTATGACGACGATAAAAATTTAATCGATTACCGAAGTTGATAAATATATCGCTGACTACTATAGAAACGAGGGTATTTTATTAGAAAAAGAGAAGATAGAATATAACCCGGGTTTACGAGCTACAGCGAAAAATATATTAAATTCACTTTGGGGTAAATTTGCACAAAACGATAATAATACAAAAGTCGATTTTTTATCCGATTACCACGAATTATTAAGGCTAGCGAACGATCCGAATGTAGATTTAACTTCGACTGATTTTGTTAACGAAAACACCTTACGTGTCACTTATCAAAAAACCGATGTCGTTACTACCCCGTTAAGAACCGGTAACGTAGTTATTGCGAGTTTTGTCACAGCCTACGCGCGCTTGAAATTGTACGAGTTGATCGATAGCTTAGGCGAGCGTGTTTTGTATTTTGACACCGACTCCGTAATTTACACAAGTAAGACTAGCGACGTAGCGGTTAAGAGGGGGAATTATCTGGGCGATTTAACAAACGAGTTAAAAAAAAATGAATGGATCACTCAATTTTGCGCGACAGGTCCAAAATCGTATTCGTATCGAACAAATTTAGATAACGAAATTGTGCACATAAAGGGTTTTAGTTTAACCAATGAAAAAATAAAAAAACAGTTAAATTTTGAATCATTAAAAAATTGCGTCGAAAATAAATCGCAGCTGATTAAAATTAAATATACAGATAAAATAACACGCGATAAAATCAACCATATTTTCACCGCTGACGAAGAGAAAAAATTCACTTTCACTTTTAACAAACGTGTGGCTAAAAATAATTTTTACACCGTTCCTTATGGTTTTTTGTAGAGAGTTCAATTAAATGGTGCTGTAATACCCTTTCAACACCCGTTTATGTTAACATTATGCGGTCCGTCGCAGTGTGGTAAAACATTTTGGCTTTACAAATTATTACAATCCATCGAGGTCATGATAACACCTTTAATCGATAAAGTTTTGTTTCTATACACGTCTTATCAACCCCTGTACAGTGAGATCGAACGCGTGGGGAAAGAAAAAAATCTGGAAATTGAATTTATTGAGTGTACTAAAGGAATACCAAAAGCAACTGATTTGCAAACTAATTTAAACGATAATACTTTAGTAATTTTAGACGATCTTATGACTGTTGCTGCTTCTTCGAAAAAAAATTTAATTAATTTGAATAACTTTGCGTGTCGTGACGCCCATCATAAAAATATTAGTGTTATTTTTGTGTGTCAAAATTTAATGTACGGCGATGGTAAATTACGCAACTCACGTGTCAATAGTCAATATCATTTAATGTTTAAAAATTTAGCCGATGTTAGAAATATGTATACTATAGCTGATAATAAACAAATTAATCGTGAAGTATTCACATCTATTTTAGACGATGTAAATAAAGACCCCTATGGTTATTTATTATTTGATAACGCGACCAATAGTTATGAAAATACTCGCGTACGCACTAATATATTTCCCGGTGAAAATACATTAATTTATAACGTGTAATTTTTTTTTCTTAATAAAAAATTTTAAAAAAAAATATATTGATTGTTATTGTAATTTTTTACGTTCATCATTCTAATACAAGATGCGACGGCGAAAACAGCGTCGTCAATTAGGGGGTTTTTACGACGCTTTTCATGCGAAACAAACAAATCAACTGAAATATTTATACCGCAAGAAAAAAAAACAAAGAGGTAGTGGTGTCAAACCGCGGAAACGAACAGTTGGTAAAATTCTGTATAACCCCGACTGGTGAAATGCGAAAAAAAGGGCAAAAAGGCGGTTTTGGTCTTCTTAGTTTATTCATGCCGAGATCACAGAAAGAAAAAATTTTTTTTAAACAAAAAGGGGGGTCAACTGTTTACGCACCCGGAATGCGTAAGAATTTCTTAGGAATTCCTCAATATGGTAGAGGGTTGAAAAAAAGACAAAGAGGAAATGGGTTGAAAAAAAGACAAAGAGGAGGTGTTTTGAAAAAAAGACAAAGAGGAGAAAAAAAAAGACAAAAAGGAGGGTTTGGGGGGTTGCTAGCTATAGGGAGCTTGCTTGCAGGATTAATGTAAAAAAAAATTTTTATTAATAAAAGACTCTGTAAAACTACGACAACATTGTTGATTTTCTTCTTTACTTTTACATTTTTTAACTATTAATTTATCGATTATATCACCAAATCTAAAATCGATTTTTTTTTTTAAATTTATTTCGTTATTTATTTTTATTTTATTGTTTTTCCATTTCCACCAGTGATTAGCATTTTCTATGTTTTTGCATTTTTCGTATAAATATAATAAACTCCAATAACCACAAGTATACGTTATTTTTGATTGTAATTGACGTTTCTGTACGTAAATAAATTTCTTTTGTGTTTTTTCTGCATATTTCAACCAATAATCGCGACGATAAAAATCGACTGACTTTGCAAAACTATCGAAAAAATACATTTTATCCCCGCTCAACCAAATAGCTATCCAATGGCGCCCATCAGCGTCACTTTCATCCGTATTCCATATCCAACAACAATTTTTTGTTATATTTTTAGGCAATACGTTTGCCGGAAAAGCACCCAAAAAATATTTTTTTAATATAACATTTTCAGACGCTAGCTTTTCAATTTCGTTAGTGTACAGAAAACGTTTTAAAAAACATACGAATTTACATTTTTTTCCATCCCTCATTTTTTTTTCTAATCAGATAGTCTACCACGAGCTTTTTTACGTGCTTTAATAAATGCCAGATTGGTATCAGATGGGTAAAAATATTTTTTTTTTTCTGGTATAAGATCGAGAATGTCGTCTGCTGATGAACTTCCTGTCTCAAGCCCTCCTGCTCCTCCTGCTGAGCTTGTATCACCGTCCGTTGTATCGCCGGATTCGTATTGTTTTGTAGTGTAGTGTTTTCTCAATACAGTATTTTTAATGATGCTAGCAGGCATATTTTTTTTTTTTTTAAGTATTTTAAAGCAACTCTTCGTTCATTAACGTTTAACATAAACTGTTTACTCGCGTTGTGTGATAAATCATATATTAAATCTGCACGATTAATGCTTTTATTTCCCATTTGAAGAGTGTTGCTTTTCAGTCCTTTTTTATTTAAAAATTCTATTATTTTTCTTTCACTAGGTGTTTTTGTTTCTTGACTTTCTTCCTTATCGGTTTTTTCTTTTTTTGTTTCATCACCATCCCCTCCAATAGCCGTTAAATTGTCGGCTTTACGTTTGAGAGCATTTTTTTGTTTTAAAAAACTCACTACGCTTTCACCGGGGTGTTTGTTTTGTCTAACAGCGTTTTCCATCGCTTCCTTTTTTTCTTCCAACTGAAATTCATCTTGTTTTTTTATTCCTTGAAGTAGTTTCTTATTTTCATGATCGTTTTTTAAATATTCAAACATCTCGTTCAATTTAACAGCATCAACTAATTGTAATTTATTCATTTTCTTTTTCAAATTTACTTAAAAATTTAACCGCTCTTTCAAATACAAGGCTAAGACAATGATCCTCGCATAACATGATCTTAAGATCATTTGAATTAATTTTTCCGCATGCCATTTTTTTAAGTAAATACAAATAATCGTCGCTGCATTTTATCGGAATTCTTTTTTCCACAATATTTTTGGCTAAAAGTAATATCTTTTTTTTTAAATTTTCATCGTATAATTTATGTTTTTTAATCATATTTACTTTAAAAAATTCTCTAACCGAAGGGATGAATTTTTTTTATTTTTTTCTTTTTTTTTTTTCAACAGCTGATGGTATAATATTAATGATTTTAACACACCCGTCTCATTTTCATCATCATCATCATCATCATCATCATCATCATCATCATCATCATCATCATCATCATCATCATCATCATCGTCATCACTTTCAGACATCAACTCATTTTCTGAAAAACCAGATGATTCGTGTTTTTCTATTTTTTTTTTTTTTTCTTTTTTCATTTTCTTCTTCTTCTTCTTCTTCTTCTTCTTCTTCTTCTTCTTCTTCTTCTTCTTCTTCTTCTTCTTCTTCTTCTTCTTCTTCTTCTTCTTCTTCTTCTTTTTTTTTTCTTTTTTTTTCTTCTTCTTTTTCTTTCTTTTTTACATCCATTTTCAAGCAAATTTCGACGCTACTGGATGAACTATAATATGTTCTTTATTTAAATGTATTTTTTTATCAATTATATTTCCTGGCTGTATAGTTTTAATTTTTTTTTTTTTTTTTGAATTCCCGTTAGTTTTTTCCATGGTGAGAATTAAAAACGGAATGAGTATGTTTTTTTATACCTCATAAATTTATACATCATATAACAAACGCGCTGGTGTTTTCATTCCGACTTTTATTTCATTACGAAATTCACCAATGTAGAAAATGTTTCCCGCATTCGTATCGGCTGAGAAATTCATGTGAACGTTAACAACGCCGCTGGGTCGATTCGGTAGCACTTTCAAATGTGTGTCGGAATTTGTAGTTAAATCGAAAGCTAAAACCGCATATCCATTTATAAATTGATTGTAAGTTATCGGCATTTCAGAATGATCTCTATTAAGAACATTGCGTAATTGCTCGTATGCTTCAACTGAATTTTCTATCGTTCCAATAGACACGCTATTTACTGTGACGTTTACATTTGAATAATTCTCCCATGCGAAATTAAACACATTCGTACCCATAGTACCAGCAAAATTGTTACGTCTCAGGTACACGATAAATAAACGAACAGGACATGATCCATTAAACACATCGTTTTCTATATGCGATCTTCGAACAGCAGCTATTGACGACGTCACCGTGCGGAATGTTGTCGAATAATATCGCGCTTCTTGCGAATCAGTGACAAACGCTGTATTTAAAGCGCTACTCAACTGGTCTTTGGGCTTGTAAACAGGTACACGTATATGAAATTCTTCTAATGACATTCTCATAACAGCAAAAGCTGCATCAGCGTGATTCCCACCCATGAAAAGGAGTGCATAGGGCGCTCTTACATATTTTAGTTCCAGTTTAAAAGCGGACGGTATAAAAACTTCACCGCCCAATTCGCTGAAACACGGAAGATCAATTTTATCAATAAGTTGTACTCCATCTATATTGTTTGTAAGATTACGTCTATTCACACTCCCCACGTTATTTCCTAGAACGGTATTCATCTCTCCATGGGTATCAAAATAACCGCAATTTATTTGTGGTGAATCTTTATACATTTTAGGCGTTTCACGGGTAAGAATTTTCAAATACGCCGCTAGGAAATTAAAATTAGAAGCAGGTGTGATTAAACATTCATTAATCTTCAATTCTGCAGAGCGCCACATAGTACGCAAAGGAAAGCCGGGCGGTGTAAAATTAGCGTTTGCCTGAAGAGCAGCACCACCGTCTCGTAGTGATATTTTTGCATGCATTCTTGCACCACTTGTTTTTATTAACCCCACATTATTTCCCTGTCGTTTAAATGTGTACGCATCTGCAAAAGGCGTATTGGGAACAGGATGTATCACATCAGTACGATTTTCCGTAAAAAGATCGTTAAAAGGTGTTGGTTTAAATAACTGTAAAGGTTTTGAAAATAATGTCTCGTGTTGATCGACTTCTTGTTCATGACCATCGTGGGTAGACATTTTTTTTTAAATGTTAACTTTAAGAATTCCCTTTGTCGTGTCCAATAACTTCGGCAAAAACATACCAAGTGCCATACCCGCCCCAAAGCCCCGGCCTTTTTGTTGTTTTCTTTTTGGTTTTCTTCGTCTTTTTATTTTTTTTCTATTGCGCGCCATACTATCAGCAATAAAAAACCAAACGAAATGATTTTTTACAAAACAACACACGGTATTTATAATTTTCAAATTAAATATTTTTTTTTAATTTTTTAACATTTTTTTATTTTTTTTTATCTATTTAAAATACGTAAAAGTTCAGGATGTAATGTATCTTTTTTTCTTTTTTTTGCAGGTTTTACATAATTTTTTTCATGTTGTTCATCCATATTAGGAGGTAGCCCCACGCGCCCATTGAGTAAAATTTCTCCTTTAGTTTGTTTTGTTTCTTGTTTGATTACAAAATAATTTCGATTATATCCCCCGCCATTTCTTCTTCCATATAATAATTCCAAATAGTCTTTTTCATCTAATTGTGATGTTTTCTTCTTGGTATTCATTTTTTTCTCTTTACACCTTCTCTTCAAACAAATTCAAAGTGACCGAAATTTCTTCACCACGCATTCTTTTATCACTATCTTTTTCATATACAATAAAAAATTGGACTTTTTTTTCCATAGTGTTTGATAATAACATAAACGGTAGTTTTTTTTTAACTACCGAAATTTTAGGGTTTTTTTCATCATGAAATAATAATAAACGTTTAGACAATAACATATGCTGATCAGCTGGTGATGCTATTCCGCAATAATAATTATTCGTATATGTTAAATTTTCAATTTTTTTAGAATCATTATTGCTCTGAATATTAGAAAAATCTAATTTTCTGCGAAATAATAAACGAAAATTTCCACGAGTATTTTTACATTCTACAGAATTTAAATTCCATAATACGTTCTTATCACCATATGAAAAAGACGAAAAAGGAAATGAAATTTCTTTGCTAACCATTTCCAACCTATTTTCTTTCGCTTTAAGATGGAATTTAAGCATAATGAACTACACCTTCGATGCTAACAGTTCCCGAATCAAAAGGTACTTTAACACCTACAGCATCTTTTAACGCAATATGTAACGAAGAAATAAACGCTTTTTTAAATTTTCTTCTAACCGGTACAGATGGGGTGTAACTAATTAGCTCGCCATTCCCTTTTCCTTGTTCGCTCCAACGAATCGGTATTGTAGAAATAAGTTCAGTAGATGAATCACCAATAAAACTTCTTTCAAGTTCATCGCAATAAATAAACATTTTATCTAATCCATCAGATATGTCAGGTAAATGATCTGCTACACGCGTGTATGTTGTATCATAAAGTGTACCTTTTCTTTGTTTAAATGAAAAAATTTCATCCGCAAACCCTAGCATAAAAGCTAATTTTTTAGAAATTTTCAATGTAAGATAAATAAAAAATATCGCATTTGTACCCTTTAATGACGTAGTTGACATATGATAATAATCAGCATCTTTCCCATCATATGTTGCTGGTTTTCCGTTGACAGTGATTGTAGTGTTTTCTTGATTGACCCAATATTCGCACCCTACATTTGCGGTTATTTTTACTTTACCACCCGATGTTAACATAAATGCTACATCGTATTCATTTAAAGCGTTATTTAAATACCGCAATAAATTTTCTAAAGTATAGCACCCCTCTGGAATGATGAAATTATCGCTAGTCACGGTCATTTTGCTGCTCACGTATCTATCATCTGCTTTACTATATTTCCAATCAAAAAACTCAATCTCAAAATTAAACCAACAAGAATCATCAGCGATATTTTTCGTCGTTCCCGGGTAAGAAATTTCTGTTAATTCAAAAAACGCATCGTGATTTATTGCGTCGATCGGTTCGGCTAATTTCATTTCAAATTGATTCGTATAATTAACCTCTCCATCTTCTGCAACAGTATTGCTTAAAATTTGCAAATTCATATTGTTTGTAATTCTTCGCGATAAAATATCCCCGTGATTTTTTCACCGTTTAAATCCACCAATTCATACGTCACGGGATCCGTTACAAATACTTTTCTGATTTTAAATTTTTCGTTCGTCCAGCGACGTAGACTGCTTTTCTCAAAAATATTCGTTTTTCCACGCGCTATTCGCACAAACGTTCCTTCTTTCAACACGTTTTTAGTAAAAGTGACGGGCGAGATCATCTTACGTAATAATATATTTTTAATTTTTTTTTGTTTTTTATTCTCACGATAAAGCTCGTGGGGTGTAGCGCCACCCAAACTTTTATGCGGTGAATTATTATATCTTTCGAGAATTATGCGAAAATAAGAATAATAATCAAAACTACCCGTCAACGTTAAAACACGGCGAACCATTGTTTTTAAAGTTTGAATTACTCTTTCGACGTGAGAGGCTTTAATTTCTCGATTGAACGTGTGAAAAACTTCAAAACCATATTTTTTACTCAAAGTTTTACGAATTATTTGAAATTCTGATCCTTCGTCACACTGAATTTTCTTAGGAACACCATCTTTTTTTAAAATTTTTTCCATTTTTTCCGCTGTATTTTTTGCCGTTTTTTTCTTTAAAAATTCCACCCACACGTAACGCGAATAGACATCAATACACACAAGCCAATAACGAAATTGACGATTAAATCTCGCCAAATCTTTATTTTCTGCTAAATCAATTTCCCACTGTTCATTCTTTTCACTCACATATATATTTAAACGTCTATATTTTTTTCTAGCCAGTTTATGTTGTTTATATTTTTCTAATTGTTCCAATTCTAACGTTTCTCCTTTTAGAAGTCGCGATGCTTTTTTAATGAAATCTTCAGTAAATACAGTCTTTTTTTTTTTCACCATCTCTTTCTGAAAGAATAAATTATAAAAAAATATTTAACGTAATTGTTCAACCATACGTCTGATCTGTTCAAAACCCTCTGTGTTTATAAGACTGACAAAATCTACTTTATCAGCTGCTTTTAAACCCTCATTCATCTCATCATTATATTTACAAATACAATCTTCTACGCTTAGGCTTTTGTCGATTGTGCAAAAATAAATTAATTCAGCGGTGGCAAACATATTTATGCCAATTGCACACGGCTCATTCTTCGACTCACATGCTATGATTTGTTCTTCGTTTTTCTTCTTCTTGATGTTGCTGTTGTGCTTGTTGATTTATTAGCAGCAGCAGGAGCCTTTCTTTTTTTCCCACCAGCATTCCCGCACACGTCGTGATGAAAACGGCTCAACTGTGTAGCGATCTCTGCTAGCGAATCGTTTTTCTTAAAAGAAAAACTCCCCCATTCGTCTTCCCACGACACGGTTTCTTCTTCTTCTGATACACCAACAATAACCACTGGTGTTTCATCACCATCATCATCAAATGCTAAATCTTCTTCGGGAACGACCTGTACTTTTCTTTGCAAAACTAATTCGCCGGTTCCAAACCCGCTGCTACGCAGCACCAGACGAATCTCGTCATTTTTGTAATTTCGATAAGTCGAAATCACAATAAGAACATGTTCACTCCAATTAAAGTGACCATTAGCTTGTTGTATAACGTTAACCAACTGGGGGATCGAATCCATCTCCACCTCCATCATCGACTGCATGGTAAATTTTACACACGCTTTACTCGTCGGGAATACTTTCGCTAAAATCGCTTTATTATTCTTCTTTTGAAGAGCCACCACTTTTTGCGTTAAATCCGCGTACTTTTGAAGTACGCGCTCGTTACTCACATATTGTTTTAAATATAATTCCATACCGTTCGTGATAAGAAAGAAAATTTTGGCGATTGTTTGTTTGGAGCTCGTCTCCTGAGTTCCTGATGGTATTAATGATAATGATAAAATCTTTGCTCTGCTTTTTATAATAATTAGCGTATAAAATAATGGTTTTTTATATATTCATCGACTTCATTTGTAAAATCATGCGATCTACTCAACCCCCAATAATATTTATGCGGAAGAGTCGGTACGCCCACGGGTTCAAAAATAACTTTATCACAACCTTTTCTAAAATAATCTTTTTCCAAACCAATTATTTTAAAATCATATGACGAATTAATTAACAGGTATAATTGCTCAGACTGAATCGGTTTTGCATAAATTTCACCCGTATTAATTTTACGGAGAATATCGATATTAACACACAGTTTCATTAGAATTCTTTTATTTTTTTTCTTTACAGATATTTAAATTATTCTAATTAAAAAAACAAACTACTGTTCACTAAGCTGAGTGATAATGTTTTGATCATTGGGTAATATATAATTTATATACCGATTTTTACAATAACTTGAGTCCACAGTACGTATATGAATGGTAGAGGATAACTTTTTTGTTCTTAAATCAACATATCCATAACTCCGCCAATCGTTCAATACTGTATGTACATAATCGCGAGAATATTTTCTATAATTTCTCGCTTTTTTAAAAACGTAGACAGAGTCTTTTAATTTATCTAAATGAGTTGCGCACTTTTTTTTACAATTTTTATACATGCAAATTTCACGTGTTCTATACATATAATTACAATAAAAATAATTTTCCCCATCACCATCAATTTTATCCAATTCCCATTCTAAATTTTTCTCAATAAACGTTGTTATCGTCGCAATTGAATATTCTGTTTTTCTTTCAGTCAATAACACGCGCGAGGGATTATGATCTTCACAATAAAATAGAAAAATTATCACTAACGTATATAACAAGTCGACATCAAAACTAGCGTAGGATAAAAACACGCTCATAAAAATATCAGGCGCAATAGTAAATAAATAATACGCCGCCATAAAAATTCTTTCGTTATACTTTAAATTAATCGTGAGTAAGAATTCCCGTAGTGAGTCATTTAACGGGTAGACTACTTCGTCCGTCACACTATTTACACAATATAATTTATGCCGATACAACGCTTTCAAACATCCTGGGGAACTTAACACTTCTTCCTCAACGTCGAAAGAAATATGCATGAAATAAGAATGTCTAGAATAAAAATTAACATTGCCGCCACCACGATGTCGCTTCAACATCACACCGTCTCTCAATGTTCGATACACGCACCATTCACGACCAGCGACCTTGGGTAATAAATATTCCCATCCATTTTCTAGAATAACATAATCCCTATCCGTATCCTTGTACAAGTATGCACAGCTATGAAATAAATAGTCTATGTCATCACAATCTTCTTCTTCTTCACGCGGCGATCTTCTCTTAATTCCCAATATATAATTACCCTCGTAGTAATCTAACACACCGGCCAACCAGTACAACATTCCCATATAACGCGATGAAAAACGCCTCATTTCCGGTATTATGCAAAGCAACATTTTTAGGGATATGGTGGTAGTTGCACTATCAGGTTCAACGCTGTTCATTTTCACACGTCCGGTATGATCGCGTTTCGACATCGTTTTGAAATCAATCTTTCTTAAATTTTTTTTTCTTATAATTTTTCTTTTCATGCAAATTTTTTTTAACAATATAAGAAACCCACAAAACGCGAGATTTCAAACAAAACAAACAAAATGGCAGGCCAGCGCTCTACTACTATTACTGAGACGAGACACACGTCTATTGCGTACCGTTCAATAGTGGGTAACGCGTGGTGGAGTTTTTTAAGCAAGCAAAATGCAACGATGGGTTCATTTAACAACGCTAAACTGGCTTTCTATAGATCGCTGTTAGACAAATTACGATATCACCATACTCTCGATTTTTATGTCGATTCTTACGGGTATGGTATAATGGGAGAATCGTCGGAGCAAAGAGACCAGCGTTACGAAAAGTATACTTTGATAAGACACGTCGAAAATCTTATCACGAGTTTCGAGGCGTCGTTATTATGGTGTGATGTGTGGGATAATACAGTCAGCGCCATCGAATTTGCAAACGCCGTGTACAATATACATCCCGAAACTCGAGGGTACTTTAAACCAGAAGCAACAGAATGTTGTTTTGTACGGTGGCCCAGAGGGGACATGCTAAATTTAATAACAAATGACGAATTAATTTAATACGAGACAAAATATAATTTTCCTTGCTGCATTTTATGTTTTCTTGCAGCAAGTTACATCACACCGTTGCTGCATTTTTATATATCGCTGCTTCATTTTTATATATCACTGCTGCATTTTTATACATCACTGCTGCATTTTTATATCGTTGCTGCATTTTTATATCGTTGCTGCATTTTTATACATCACTGCTGCATTTTTATATCGTTGCTGCATTTTTATATCGTTGCTGCATTTTTATACATCACTGCTGCATTTTTATATCGTTGCTGCATTTTTATATCGTTGCTGCATTTTTATATCGCTGCTGCATTTTTATATCGCTGCTGCATTTTTATATATCGTTGCTGCATTTTTATATATAGTAATATCGTTGCTACACGAAGTATTACCTGTGATCGCATGTTGTAGCCGCTGATAAGGTTCGCGGGCTTAGCTACAATTTACCGCGTAAAATTGGCAAAAAGTACAAAATGTTCTGTTCTGGTTGTGGTAAACCTCCAATTCTTAACGCAAAATATTGCCATAATTGTGGAAAGAGTCTTTTAAATAACAGCGGGAACGGTAATGCAAACTCACCTTCCCAAAATGGTTCTTCAGATACATTAAATCGTGGTATACCGGCTGAGAGAAAAAGCGTGCCTTCGACGTTTAGTTCGTTTCGCGCGCGGAAAGAAGTTGAGAGGTCAAGATATTTTAAGCCAAAGGCAAAAAAGGCAAAGACAGAAGAAAAACAGACACAAGAAGTAAAAATCAGTGTGGGTGTAGTGATTTTGAAGGATGGGAGGTTATCGATCAAAAGAGGTGCCACACTTCCATTGACTGTGTTGCCTTCAATTACAAGAAAAGAGTTGCTAACGAAAGGTTTCGAGAAGCACAGCAGATTCAACAACAACTTGGTAAGTGGTACTTCCTTTGAATACCGTCTCTTGTATCCTACTATGAATCAAGTCGTCAATCTTCCTGGTACAGAGGAACCGTTTAGTCTACAACGTTACAAAGATGAAATCGACAAGCCTTATAGTCGAATCACATTTTATCTTTGTTCTTCAACTGATTTTATGGAAAACCTTATGAATGATTCCTGTGATGATGACGACGACGACTTGCTCAGTTCATCTACTCTTTATACTACCAGCAAACCTAATTCCTCAACTGATAGTACAACGTCAAGTTCTGTGCCAACACTGACAATAGAGGATGAGAACACAACAGAAGATTGCACACCCTTGCCATCGACTTCTAAGGGTACTATACAATGTCCAATATGTTTGCATAACTATCCTCTTGATGAAATTGAAAGTCGTGCTGACAATTGCTCTATGTGGTTTGTTGAAGATATTGACGAATTACCATCTAATGAAACCCCAACAACAAGCAGTGGCTCTACAATAGCAAATGTGGAAAATGTTCCCACTAATGTTTTAAAAGAGCATATAAAGCAAGAAATTTCCAATGTAGTTGCTGCAGAGATGAGCAATGACGACCCAAAACGGCTTACAGTAAGGCGAAAATTCATTTGGCAAGATTTTAAAAAGGCACGACAAAGAAACATATCCCCAAGAAGGAAGGTGAAAGTAATTTTTTCAGGAGAACCATCAGTGGACGAAGGGGGTCCAAGGAGAGAATTATTCTCAGGTATTTGGATTGTTAAATAATGTATTTTTTGAAAATTGTTTGTTGGCAAATTGATTTGAAATAAGGCTGTGATTTTAGGCCGAAATATGCACATAATTTTTATACTTTACGTCAAGCTATGGAGGTAATTGTTGCAACCTATTTCATTGTAGAACTGCTGGAAGTAATGACTCGAAAGTTCTTCAGTGATGGAAAGCCAATTGAGTCTACAATTGCCATAACCAATGGTGACTTCACTCTATGTGGAGAAATAATGGGAATGACAATTTTACAAGGAGGTCCAGCTCCCAATTTTTTATCAACAAGTGTTGCATCTTACCTGGTTGGTGCAACACTCTTACCTAGTAACAATAAAAATGATAAGTATAAATTGCTCAGTGAAAGTGTAAGTACAGTATAGTCTAATATTTAAAGGTTAATTATTTATCAACTGGGGGATAAATTCAGGGGGGTGACACCCCCCCCCCCCAAGAAAAGTTAAGAAAGGGGACCCAACTTGCCCAGAGGGGGCCCCGGAATTGCAAAACGTATTAAATATTAAGAAATGTTCTGAAAAATTGAGGTTGGAAAAGGTCTGAAAAAGTATTTGTAACACCCAATTATCTCAAAATAGTGTTTCGGAAAACTTTTTGGGAAGTTTTTCTTTAAAAAAAACATTGACATCCCCCCCAGGTCGCCAACATTTTTTTGAAAAATTTTAACTTTCCTGAAATTTTTTTAACGGTGGGGGCCTCCAAAATGAAAGGGGACCAAATTTTTGAATTCACCCCCCCCCCCCAAACCAGATACTCCTCGGCATGGCATTGGATAAATTAATTAATTAAACAAAATTTCTACATGATAGTGTATTACTGCTCCATCATATATTTAACATTCTTTAGCTGATTGAAAGAAATCTTTTGACATTATTTAAGCCCAGGTTGCATAACTTTTTAGTTGTCAAGTGCTGCAAGTGACGATGAAGTTTCTGCCATCATGAATAATGAATCTAACCTTGATATTCTTGAGACAGTTGGCTACACCGGCATTCCTCAGAGAGAAACATGCCAGACTGTTGGTGCCATAATTCAGTGAGTCTAACTTAAGTGTTAAAGGTGGCTCCCCACAATTGCTAAAAATATGGAAAATCAGTTAATTAGATCAAACTGTTAATTTTAGTTTGAATTTTTTTGTGGTTATTAATTTAAAACTATCTGTATTGGGCCTTATTTTGAAAAAGGATGTTTATTAATCTTTCAAAAATTTGCCTTTACAGAATTTTTTAAAACTCGGTCAGATAGTCCACTGTGCTACAGGAAAATGTTTTATGAAATAAAAAATATATCAGCCATATTGTCATTGTTGCCATAGCAATAAATAGTAATGATTTTTGTACAAGGTGTACATTTTTTGTTTTTTTAACAAGTAACATTTCTTCAAAGAGTTTGATCTAATTTTTGAATTTTCCATATACATGTAGGGTGCCACCCACAAGTACTTGCAAATCTACTAGAAGATATGAGAATGCATTGTTAAACCGATTAAAAGGTCGTGAAAGTTTCTCGAATTAGTTTTGGATGGTAAACTCGTGAAACTTTTCACTTTTTTAAAGGTCAATGTGCATCAAAGATCAGATAGGGGAATACCTTCCACAATTGCTTCAGATTGAGAGTGGATTGGCTAATTGTGGGATGATGAAATATATTAAATCTAATCCTGAGTTATGGCGGGTGCTTTTTGAAAATGGAAATATCTTCAATATATCGGCAGAGGAATTATTGGAACAGATAGTGGTTGACTTTAGTGTCTCTCAACTGGCTAAGGAGAAAGAAATTGATACTTACAAGTTCTTCTCTGATGTTTTGGAAGCCATTGACAGCGGAGGTAAGTAATAAGTATCTTTACTCTGACATTCTCCCCATGGCATTTTTTAAGAAATTACAACTACTGGGGCAAAGTCTCCAATGAGGGCCTTTTCCCCACACAGTTACGCGTGCATAAAGATAATTCTGTGCTAAGGGTCAGCGCTAGCCTTAAATTTTGCCGACTCATTTCGAACACTAATTAATATTCTTCTCCCCAAAATTGTGGGGGAGGGGAGGGGGACGCTAATTAATATTCCTTTTCCAATTTTATTTCCAATTATTCTCCAAATTTTAGCTGCAATTATTATGTTTTTAATCAGTGTCACTCAAATATTTTAGTTTCTTTCCTTCCTATCCATCTGGGATTAGATAATTTGCCCAATACCTGAAAACTGGTGTGTTCCACCCCACACATACATCCTTAGTCCTTACCAATGCCCTGGCCTGTACTGACTTTTATAAGATGAAATATTTAGAATGTGAAGAGGATATAAGAAAGCAGGCAGATGCAGCTTTTTCAACAAGGTTGACTTTTTAATAATGATTAAAAGGGCCCAGCTCATTTGAAAATCATGCTTCACTGTTGGGGCAAGCAAAGGGCCTACTGGGGTAAATGCCCCAGTAGTTACATAGTTAAAAAATGCCCTGATTCTCCCTACCATCAACAAACTACAGTATACAATTTTGCTCCACTGAAAATACTCCATGTACTGTGTTGTACACGTGATAGATTTTTATTTTTTGTATAGGTATTGAAAATCTACAGCTCGCAGATTTTGTCAAATGGCTCACAGGATCACGTGAAGTGCCACCCCTTGGTTATCCAAAACAATTCAGTGCTCAATTTGTCCATGGTTGCCTTGAAAATTGTCAATGCAGACCAACAGTGTCTACTTGTGATCTAAGTATCAATTTACCTGTACATATAAACAATGAGAAAGTAATGAAAGACGTAATTTATTCGGCAATAAAAGATTCATATGGATTTGGTAACCTCTAGAAGACAACAAATATGGTTGTACATCTTTCTTTGGGCTTGTTTGATGTTCTTGTTGACCATGGCTTTGATGTTCTTGTTGACCATGGCTGATGTTATGCTAGTTTAGATTGCACGACTCAGGAAATGACGAGAAACATTGATTATATATTATGTTTTGTTATGTTATGTTTGTTTATATTTACATGTAAAGACTTTGAAATAGATTAGGGGTGCACCAGATATAGTATCTGGCCGGATAGTGACAAAATCGTACTATCTGGTATCCGGCCGGATATTTACTATTATCTGGCCGGATACCGGATAATTTGTTTTTCATGAATTGTACTAAATTTCCGTTAATTGAAACATAAAAAATACTAAAAAAATAAAAACCCAAAAAAGGACATAATTAATTCGTAGGGTTTGGCGCCAAAAGCCGTAATAAATCACATCGCTCAAAAACTTTTGGAACTTTTCGGAAACATGTGAGCCTTGGAAAAAGTCAAAAACAGATGTTTAGTTAACCGCAATATATTATTTACTCAAAAATTTAAAAAAATAGTGTCACCTTCTTCTGCACTAATACATGGATGAGAAAAATCCTTATAATATATATTAAAAGTCAAGTATTCAAATTGATAAAATATCCAGCCGGATTTTTTTCAGATATCCAGCAATTCCGGTATCTGGCCAGATAGTAAAAATCACTATCCGGTGCAACCTTAAAATAGATGGAAAAATGTATCTGATCTTACAATCAGTGAAAATGTTACAAATGAATGTGCCTTCAATAGCTCATTTGCTTCCTAATTTTAAGTCAGTGTTTTTTCACAACAGAAAGCTTCTATTGAAGAAGTGATGATAAATGAAAACAATTATTATACACCATTTATTATATGGCAAGCATCACTTCCGGTGAAATGGCAAACTGTGATTGGCTGAGAAGCACTTTCAGCGGTCCATTATTTTCCCATAATCGACCGGGGGTACATTATGCATGCATTTTAGAACAAAGGAAAAGAAGGAATACATTAACTTTTTTGTTTTCTTCGAACAGATGTGTACCACGATACTAATATGCATTTCAAACCATGCATTTCTTGTTTGTTTCAAGTATAATATGTACAGAGAAATATTGGACCTCAGTCTTTTTGTACAAACCTCGCTCTACGGGCTTGGTCTGTACAAAAGATATCGGTCCAATACTTCTAGATCTCTGTACAGACCTAGCATTCGGTTAATAAGAAGTTATTAATATATAAATTATGAATACGGTTTCCTGTAACAACCACTTTGGATAATTAAGCTCATCCACAACTTGTCTTCAAAACAACATCCAATTGTTTTGCTCAACAATTTACACAGTTTAATCTTGTAGGTTGATCAGAATTTGAAATAAATTTAAAGCATCTTCTTCATTAGATGGTACCTCTAGCTCCATTTCAGTAAGCACAGTTTCAAAATACTCCTGATACAAATTTTCCTCTTGTTCATCCAATTGTGAATTGGTTTCCATTGCCTCAACCTGTGCATTGCTAACAGGAAAAAGACAATCAGTTTTTCCATAGTATTCAGGAAGTGAATACAAGATATCTGGAATGCCTGAAACTGTGTCATGTCTGGATTGTCTGATATAATGGCTGTTCCAGTGTTCAACAACATTATCTAAGTCAGCTTGAATGATATGTGCATAACAAAACCAAAGAGATTCCATATGAAATTCATTTCCTACGTTAAGCAAAGTTGATGTCACCATATCCTTAAAATAATCAATCCACCAGCTTGTTCTGTTTCGTCTCAGGAACGACCACCAACCTTCAATGCGTTGGTTTGCATGAGAAGAACCATATACATGAGACTTGTATCCAGCAAATGCATCATTTCCAGCTGACCTGAAATAGCATTGGGTGGCAGCAATAATGCCATTTTCAGTGCCACAGTCTGTTCGCACTATCATGGGGCATCCTTTCAGCTGTCGAACAACATCCAAGAATAATTGCCCTGGTATCCTGGGATCATTATTCGACTTCACCACCTCAAGCCAGAGAATTTTCCTGCTGTAGCCACATATACACCCATGAATGGGAAATCCATATGGCTTTAACTTGTCATAACCTGCAGTCAAGTCAAAGCAAGTTAAAAAAATCATCGCTATTCATTCACATGTGAAATAAGGCTTAATAAACTACAAAAGGGGGGTATTTATATATATACTTCAATTGATCTGAGGTCAGAGTTAAGTTGCCAGACTTAATTTACAAAATGAAATAATCACCTACCGTCGAGGTGCCAACAAAAGTTCGGCCCAAGCGAAATGTACCTTCTCCTAGACAAACGACGTGCTTTTCTATCTTCAACTGCTTGAGGATCCAATTCCTTTAAAAGCCTAGCCACTACACTTCTAGGTACATGGATTCGATGCCTCAAACGTAGTGCATGCCAAACACTTCTATACCCAGCGAGCCTCCCAGGACCTGCAATTTCTTTGGATATAGCGTTTCTCACTATATTCTCATCTATATTACTTCTTCTTGATAAGCCCAAGTGTTGAAGTCTTCGTTTAAGAGTTCGCACGTGCATAACAATATCTTGCCGGCCGAGTAGCCTTACAATATCAATGTACGGATAACCGCGATGAAACAAATCTCTAATTGTATCATCAACACTATCCTGATACCCGTCTTCGGTCTCTGTAGATGGCCTTGAAGGCCCTCCACGTCTTTCGCATTGCCTAGCTTTCTCTTCCCCTAAGTTTTTCCCACAATCGTGGCAAAAATTAGAAGTAAGAAGGAAAGAACAACCACAATTTGAACAATACATTTCAAAAATTACTGTCAAATAATCAAAAATTGTAAGCTATTTAAAAGCCCGCGAACCTTATCAGCGGCTACAACATGCGATCACAGGTAATACTTCGTGTAGCAACGATATTACTATATATAAAAATGCAGCAACGATATATAAAAATGCAGCAACGATATAAAAATGCAGCAGCGATATAAAAATGCAGCAACGATATAAAAATGCAGCAACGATATAAAAATGCAGCAACGATATAAAAATGCAGCAGCGATATATAAAAATGCAGCAACGATATAAAAATGCAGCAGCGATATATAAAAATGCAGCAACGATATAAAAATGCAGCAACGATATAAAAATGCAGCAACGATATAAAAATGCAGCAACGATATAAAAATGCAGCAACGATATAAAAATGCAGCAGTGATGTATAAAAATGCAGCAACGATATAAAAATGCAGCAACGATATAAAAATGCAGCAACGATATATAAAAATGCAGCAGTGATGTATAAAAATGCAGCAACGATATAAAAATGCAGCAACGATATATAAAAATGCAGCAGTGATGTATAAAAATGCAGCAGTGATATATAAAAATGAAGCAGCGATATATAAATATGCAGCAACGGTGTGACATAACTTGCTGCAAGAAAACATAAAATGTAGCAAGGAAAATTATATTTTGTCTCGTATTAAATTAATTCGTCATCTGTTATTAAATTTAGCATGTCCCCTCTGGGCCACCGTAGTTTTGAACACGTTTCTTGCAAAATTAAAGATAAAAAAACTAACATTTAAAAAATGGACAAAGACGAACAATTTATTCTCACATGTAACTACAACTACTAAAAAAATGTTTAATTTGTTCTCTAATGTTTATGAATAAAATGTTTTCTTTTAACGCAGTGTTCTGGTAAAAATCTTGTCTTTTAACGTGGTGTAACCTCCCGATTGTTATAGTCTTGTCGGGGCTTCTTTTCTTCATACACCTCATCCCTCATAAAGTATATCTCCTTGAAGTTTTTGGCCTCGCGAGACTTTTTTATTATGTATCGCTTCTCTCCATCCTTTCTGGACCAGCTCACTTTCTGAATCCACCATTCATTTGCAACCACCCAGTCTTCAACGACCACGTCGTTTTTCATTGTCGTAACGTTGTAATAACAGTCATTCATCCTGCTTCTAGATTCGTGCTTCTAGATTATTTTTTCGACGTCGTCACCGAATTTTATGTTCTAAATTTTACGCATTATGCGCGACACTTAGTCGTTACTACGCAACAAAACAAACATCTTAAGAATGTTTATTTTTTCTGGTTTCTAGATCACGTTCCGACACTTATCGTTACTACGCAACAAAACAAACACGTTCCAACACTTGATCGGTACTACACTGCAAAACAAACAAAACGTTTGTTCTTACACTAAAATACAAGTGCATGTTTGTTGTTCTGAATCTTTCCACATTTCCTGTGTCGTATACCTGTTTATATGTAGTTTTAAATCAAAAATCAATCCGGGATTAACTACTGTTGTCCAATAATGAACGTACTTCATTCTTTTCTTAACTTGACTTGATAAATTAATCACGTTAAAATAAACCACAGCTTCACCCGTTTTTTCTTCTCTCACACTAATAACTTTCAAATATGTAGCATAACACTCCCTCAACTCGGGATATATTTGTTTGTAAGGTATATATTTTCTTCTTATAATGTGATGCTCGTCCATCATCAGGCTGCTCTTATCTTATCTTTTCTTTTATTCAGACGTTTTATAAGCGAAGAAAATACCCTTTTAAATTCTTCGCTATCTTCCACACGCGTTATATTTGCAGACAACTGCTCTGGAGGGTAATCATTTGCAATAAATTCATCGTCGTCTGTATCTGAATAATTATCATAACTAGATTTCTCATACTCCTTCCTCTCCATACCCTTTCGAATACTAAAAAAAACCGGATAAATTTTGTATCTTAGGGAGGAATACATAATTTTCCCTTCCCACGGGTATAATTTTTTTCCTTTTAATCCAAAGAATTACAAAATTTTACCGTTTTTTCCCCCAGAATCAATTAAATACAAAAAAAATTTCCCCAGTTCTCATTTTTTTCTATGAATAAATAAATCCCTTTTTTCCGGTTTCGAAAGGGAAATGTTGAATGAATAAATTATCCCTTTTCCGGTTTCGAATGTCAATCAATTCAAAGGGAAAATTATGTTGAATAAATAAACCCTTTTCCGGTTTTCGAAATCAATCATAATTTCTTCCCGGTTTCGATACGTTTTATTATTTTAATTCTTTGATTACATTACAATGCATTTTTGTAATAATCCCTCTTTTTTTTTTTTCCATATCTTCTGCGGTGTCATGTGCTGTGTGTTTACATAGTTCATATAATCACAAGTATTTCTAAATTTATCAACTAGTGTCCAATAATATATAAATTCCATTCGTGGTATTTCTGAATTATAAGATAAATTAACAGCATCAAAAAAAATAACGTCTTCCATATAATGAAAATAATCATTTACTACATCAACGACTTTAAGATAAGTCGCGCAACATTCTTTTAACATAGGATATATATCATCAAATTCAATAAACTTTCGTTTACTAAGTCCTCTTGAGACTGACGACGTCATTCTCCAAGAATTTGCTTTAACAATATATTTCTTCGTAAGTCGTTCAAATAGTCTTTAGAGATTTTTTCACGCACTTTTTCTCTTTCGCGCAATATCGCTTCAATATGCAACCACACAGCAGTATGTAAATAAGCGTCTCCTTCGAAGTTATTCTCCCGTAGCTTCTGAACAAAAAATTCCGCCGTTTCACATATCAATTTGTCAAGAAGCAACGTCGCACAGCCGCCCGTAGCCTCTGACATCTCTCTAGCAATAAAGCAACAAATGAGATTTTCTAATCTTTTATTACAACGAAGCCAATACCGTTAATAAATAAAAAATCTCCGCAAACCCAACTAAAAATACATTTCTATCAGGATAATTACCACAAAGAAAAAAATAATAAAAGGTTAGAAAGAAAAGTTTTTCACAAACGAAAAATAGAAACATGTTCGTTATACGTTTTTTTATCAGCATATACACAACAAGTTCATCTACTAAGCCCAGATGTCTGTTCATCGTCTAACGACGCACGTCGCCGAAACGTATTCCCGCCTGAAAGTTCAATACTGCGATATCAATCCCGTGTTCGGCGCACTTACTATCCACACGTGTTTTTAACGTAGCGTTAGCTATCGCCGACTCTTCTTTAACAATCTGTAAAATTAGCGGTGATATTGTTGTTATTTTTAGCTCTTCTTTATTCTCTAGAATTTTGCAAATATCTTGTTCTACATCTTTCCTTTCATAAAATGAAATGATGTTCCACTTCTCGGGAGATTCACCAATTTCTATCAACCTTTCGTCAATGCGTGATACTAACTCTTTGTTAATAATCGCCGTTTCGTCACCCACAATCGTTTCAACAACGTTTCTAAGCTTGTCTTGTTTTATCTTGCTGCATTCTTAACGTGCTTGCAACCCCTCCTTAAATAAATAACACGTCAACACATCACTTCAATTTCAAGCTGCATTCTTAACGTGCTTGCACATCCCCTCCTTAAATAAATAACACGTCAACACATCACTTCAATTTCAAAAAAAAGATTTTTATTTAATTAACATATCACACAAAAAAAAATGAATTAACAATTACACGGTCAGAAATTAAATTGTTTAAGATCGTTCCAATTCGATATATAAATTACGTTACGTACATAACCCTTATAATTGCAAAAATCGAATAATTGTTGTTCCTTAAATTTAACGCTACATGTCTTCACCGACGACAAACATTTCCTAATCAAAAAATAACGTTCTTTCCATTGTGTTGGTGATGGATCATCTATCCACTGACACGCTTTCATCATTACCATCGCTATTTCTCGAAGATCTCTTTCTTCGTTCGTGGGTAGAAACGTATAGATCTGGGGAAGAATCCTCAACATCGGAATTATGTCAGATTGAAAACTAATTAAATATTCCATTAGGAGATTAGAATCAGCATTGGTGATAGAATTACACTTTGCCATACGATATTCTGTTATGTAAATTCGTGTAGAAAGACTGCTCAGCAATTCATTCAACCTCTTCTCTAAGTCGTCTTGCTTAAGCTGTTCAGGTTGAAAATTCATTTTTTTTGTTATACGAAGAATATATGTTCTCGTTAAATAGTTTTCTGCAGAAAATTGTCAAGGGTTGATTATTCGAACAATTTTCATTCACCACGTATACACGAAGAGAGTCACTTCGACCAATTTTCATTGCTGCTCAAAAGATTTCATATAAGAAAGAATTTGCGTATTCCACTTCGCAATAGATTGTGTGTCTTTAATTTCTTCAAATTGTTTAACATCTACTCCCCAATAATGATTCTCATAAGGGATAGTACATTCCTCATCGGTATATATGGGTAGAAGAACTTTACGTGACGCGTCGCTATTTGAAAGCGGTTCACTCACCCTTATTCCTTTAACACGTAGTTGCTCACTACCGCATATTAATAAGGGTATTACTTCGTCGAGCATCATCACTACGGCTCCATAATACTTGTATACGGGTACGAATCGGTAAGGCATTTTTCACACGTCTTGTCAATGCGCTATAAAAAAAAAATTATAAAACAAAAAAATAAGAAAAGGAGGAAAATATGTTGTACTGGAATAAAAACGATAAATAATAGAAAAATGCGTCAGAAAGGAGGGTTGTTCAACATGCGTAAATTTAATAACGATTGGTTCTCTTAATTATTTTAGAATAATTAATCAAAAAACGGAAAACGACGTTTTGTTCAACATGGCTCTAAAGAGTAAACAAAACAAAAGAAAAAATATAAAAAGAAAAAAAATAATTAATCAAATAAAATATTCTAGAAGAAAAACTAATAAATATTCTGTAAGTCAAAAAGGCGGATGGTGGTCAAAATTTAAAAAAAAGCATTTTCAGAAAGGTGGTGCACCCTGGTGGCATTTTGACTGGTGATAAAAAAAAAATTAAAAAATGTATTTTTTACTATTAATAAACATTCTTTTCACAAATTTTTTTTTTTCTATGTTTTTTTTAATCTAATTTAAAAATAATATTACTAAATAATCATACGTATAAGAATTCACAATCACTTCAACTTGGCTCTCGACAGCGTTACATCCGGTGCTCCCGTCTCTCTCTCTTCTCGTCGCCTGAACTCTTCGCGAAGAAACACGACGGATGTGTGAAACGAAGAAGAAACAAGTTGTGTTTATTGTTGAAATGTAGTCTGAAACGTTTCACCGTCACAGACCACATCCCAGCACTATAAACATGATGATGTGAACAAGAAACTCAAGCATCCTTTACTACGTAAAAACAAAGAAAGGACATCCTTTTAGCAGTCAACCACAATGATATCATCGGTTATTATTGTGTTTGAATGCTGCAAAGATGATAAACAATCACGATACAAGCAGACAACACACGCAAGCAGAACACAATAAAAAAAAACACACACCCATACAACACACCTCCTCGCACCCACACCCAAAACACACAACCCCACCCACCCCAAAAAAACAACCCTCCCCCACACCCCTCCTAAACGAAAACAATATGCTAATGAGATGAGCCAACACCTACTCTCGAACACCCCCCGGCCAAAATTATGCTAATTTTATACCTGCTCGACGCTGATTGGCTAATGAAAAAAATACTGCAATCTGATTGGTTAAAAACTAGTGCCAGACCCCAACACATAAAAAAAATATATATTTCTCCACCACTACTATGGGACATCACTATATATATATATATATATATATATATATATATATATATATATATATATATATATATATAAAATAGTTAAAATGGTTTCGTCACTACTCCGAGTTTCACGCGTATTGCGATCTTCATGTAACTGACAGTTCGGCTTCAATTATTCGTTTATATCATAGTCGGTGGGTTATTAATAGTTCTGACGTTCTCGTGCGGTGTTCGTCTGTGGTCGTTATTTAGTCGGTACTTGGTCGTGTGTCGGCACTTGGCGAATATTTCTGAACGTTTATTCAAAAGTGTTCTCTTGTCGGCCTTCATAATCAGCAATTTCTCTTCCAAGCAAAGGTTGCATCGTCTAGAACCATTTCGGTAGGCTGTAGCGTGTTTGATGATTGACCATTTTATTCTAAAATCTTGTTGTTTTCTCTTAAGTTCCCAAACGTATTTTGAGAGCTCCGTCTCGTTCGCGTGCTTTGCGTTTCAAAAAGATTTCGTGTGGTTGCGATAGCGCTGTTTGAAATCATTGGCAGTCATGCCGATGTATTTTCTGGATTCTCCGTCATTGCTCGTAACTATTTCAGCTTGGTAGATGACGCTTTTTGCTAAACAGTTTCCAGGGATAGGGCACTGATGGATGTTGCGTTCTCGGCAGTTACATTTTTCTTCATTTGTACGTGTGGTTCTTCGTTTCGTGAGAATGCGGCTGTTATGTCTTTGGATAACATTCTGAATATTCTCCATACAGCAGTAGCTGACCTTCACTGTGTTTCTGTTGAAAATGTTGTGTAGTTTGTTTGATTGTGGGAAGTGTTTGTCGATAAGGTTAAGAAAATGTCGTCCTATGTTTGTCTTCACGTTCTTACTGTAGGGGGGGGGGGGGGGGGTTGTACCAAGTTACATTTCTGTTTCGTCTGCGTCGGTTAGTTGTTGTAGTGTTGTTTTTGTTTGTGTCTTCGTTGCTGGTGTAAGTGAGCGTCACGTCAAAGTTGCTGTGTTTGAGGGCGTTTTCGTAGATTGGCACTGCTGCGTTAAACGTTTCTCTGTCGGAAGAAAGTTTAGATATTCTGTTAGCTATTGAGTTAGGTAGTTGTCGTATGATTGAGGGTGGGTGATTAGACTGGCGGTGGATGTATAATGGTTCGTCGTTCGGTTTGCGATATGGTTTGAATGTGCCGTTTGTCAAGTCGAAAGTTATGTCAAGGAAGTTTACTGTTTTCAAGTTAGTTTGTGCTGTAATATTTAGTCCGAAATCGTCTTTCAGGATGGAGATGAGATCTTTTCTGGCTCTGTCAGCTAATCTTCCAGAGCATGTGTTTAGGAGAGCGAGGCCATCATCCCTGTAGAGACCGATATTCTTCCCGAAGCGTTTTTCTAACGAATTTAGTATGAAGAGACCTACGAGTTCGCATATCTCCGCTCCATCGTAGCTTCCCATGGTAACGTCGAAATTGCTGTCACTTTCTTTCTTTACCCAAGGTTGGCCGTTGTTGAACAAAAGAGATTTACGACAGTGTTTTATCACCTTGATATTTTCATCTGTGATGGGAGTGATCTCTCGGGCCCAAGCAATTGCTTTGTCCAATAGTTCTTCCGTGATTGATGGATAGAATTCCACGATGTCGAAGGCAAGAAATGAATGTCTATCTTTATTTTCGATGCTCTTAAACCAAGCTATGGTTGACTCTGTGTTGCGCCATTGGTTTGCGCCGGTTTTCAGTGCGATTTTGGTGTTGATGTCGTCGAGAATTATTTTGCTTACTTTTCCCAGTTCGCTTTTCGCTGGATTGATTAGTCTGCATTTTGTATGATTTTCAAATCTTCCTTGTGGTCCTTCAGTGAGATGAATGCTTGGGACTGCGCCATGGGTTGTAGTCGATTGGCGATTTTTAATCCGTCGGCGATGTCTTTCAGATCGTGGTTGATGTTGTCGATCATATCGGTTGTTCCTAGCTTGTAAGTCTTTGTTATGTTCTCTGTCAAAAGTTTTTCATATGTGGCTGGATTCATCTCGTAGATGTTCCTCGTCTTGTCGGCAGAAATAAATACATTTGGTGACGATTGTATTCTTCGTTTGTCCTTCTCTAAAGTTTTCATGAATGGCTCATTGACATATCGGAATTCAATGTTTTCGATCATTCTGACGAGATCATCTTCAAATGGTTTCAGTTCTGTCACAGATGGTGGGCTTTCTCTAGATTTCAACCCGGAAGTGTTCTTGTTTTTGTCGCAGGTGTTGCCGTGTAAGAAGAAGTGGGATTTCCAGCGCATTCGTCTAATTAAGTGTTCGGTTTTGTCAATAATGTTTCGTCTATAAGCGTCGTGTGTGGGTAGGTCGATATTCTTTAACGAATAGTTGAAGCGGATCTGTTCCATTTTGATGTTGATACCAAGCCAACAAGAGTGCTCAACTACGAATAGGAGCGTTAATATACTAAAGCAAGTTTGTAACATGGATGTTACAAAGCTGGCGGATGGTTCAAGAGTGCTCGATACCATGAAAGGTAGAGCGTAATAAAATAGTTAAAATGGTTTCGTCACTACTCCGAGTTTCACGCGTATTGCGATCTTCAGGTAACTGACAGTCCGGCTTCAATTATTCGTTTATATCATACTCGGTGGGTTATTAATAGTTCTGACGTTCTCGTGCGGTGTTCGTCTGTGGTCGTTATTTAGTCGGTACTTGGTCGTGTGTCGGCACTTGGCGAATATTTCTGAACGTTTATTCAAAAGTGTTCTCTTGTCGGCCTTCATAATCAGCAATTTCTCTTCCAAGCAAAGGTTGCATCGTCTAGAACCATTTCGGTAGGCTGTAGCGTGTTTGATGATTGACCATTTTATTCTAAAATCTTGTTGTTTTCTCTTAAGTTCCCAAACGTATTTTGAGAGCTCCGTCTCGTTCGCGTGCTTTGCGTTTCGAAAAGATTTCGTGTGGTTGCGATAGCGCTGTTTGAAATCATTGGCAGTCATGCCGATGTATTTTCTGGATTCTCCGTCATTGCTCGTAACTATTTCAGCTTGGTAGATGACGCTTTTTGCTAAACAGTTTCCAGGGATAGGGCACTGATGGATGTTGCGTTCTCGGCAGTTACATTTTTCTTCATTTGTACGTGTGGTTCTTCGTTTCGTGAGAATGCGGCTGTTATGTCTTTGGATAACATTTTGAATATTCTCCATACAGCAGTAGCTGACCTTCACTGTGTTTCTGTTGAAAATGTTGTGTAGTTTGTTTGATTGTGGGAAGTGTTTGTCGATAAGGTTAAGAAAATGTCGTCCTATGTTTGTCTTCACGTTCTTACTGTAGGGGGGGGGGGGGGGGGTTGTACCAAGTTACATTTCTGTTTCGTCTGCGTCGGTTAGTTGTTGTAGTGTTGTTTTTGTTTGTGTCTTCGTTGCTGGTGTAAGTGAGCGTCACGTCAAAGTTGCTGTGTTTGAGGGCGTTTTCGTAGATTGGCACTGCTGCGTTAAACGTTTCTCTGTCGGACTAAATATTACAGCACAAACTAACTTGAAAACAGTAAACTTCCTTGACATAACTTTCGACTTGACAAACGGCACATTCAAACCATATCGCAAACCGAACGACGAACCACTATACATCCACCGCCAGTCTAATCACCCACCCTCAATCATACGACAACTACCTAACTCAATAGCTAACAGAATATCTAAACTTTCTTCCGACAGAGAAACGTTTAACGCAGCAGTGCCAATCTACGAAAACGCCCTCAAACACAGCAACTTTGACGTGACACTCACTTACACCAGCAACGAAGACACAAACAAAAACAACACTACAACTAACCGACGCAGACGAAACAGAAATGTAACTTGGTACAACAGTAAGAACGTGAAGACAAACATAGGACGAAACTTTCTTAACCTTATCGACAAACACTTCCCACAATCAAACAAACTACACAACATTTTCAACAGAAACACAGTGAAGGTCAGCTACTGCTGTATGGAGAATATTCAGAATGTTATCCAAAGACATAACAGCCGCATTCTCACGAAACGAAGAACCACACATACAAATGAAGAACTAGAACCCAAGGATAGTGCAAGGTTTCGTAGAGCAATTGCACCTGAAGGGCTAACGTGGCAACTGAACGTTGTGTCGATGACACATTGGCCATCTACTCGCATTTCGCTACCAACTGAAGCTTCCTGGCGAGTCGCAGGATTGTAAAAAGTCGCAGAGAACACAGACATAACTTCACTTCCCGAATAGCAAAACAACAGCATATCATGTGACCAAAAAACTCATTTCCGTATTTAGACAGCCAATCACGTCAAAGAACGTTCCGGTTGCTAGGCGTCATATGCCTCACATGATTTCATCTCTCATATCCGGTCGTATCAATGACACGTAAACAACTCATTTGACCTTCGACTATTCTGTTATTATAAAATATCTGTTTTTGTTTAAATCTATTACGCAAATTGATAAAGGATTCAAAGTCTGGTACTCGGCTGGCGGCTGCTTTACTAGAGCTGACTTTCACTGAGCCCGAGGTATCTTGACATAAAAACAAAAGAAGGCGAGTCGGCTATATGTTAAACTCGACTGCGAATTGAAATTTCATAAAAAAATACGCCGTCTGTAACCAGCCATTATTAATGTCGTATGATATTTATACTATAAAAGTACAGCGATGCTGCAATTATGCAAACAGCCGACTTCTCAAGCACTGATTTAATACACATTACTTTTATATGTCGGCAAAGAAAAACTAACTACGGCAGCCTTGAGAATCGACACAAAATAAACTGGACTATGAATCCACGATACAGCGTATCTGCGTTAGGGGAAACACGTCGTTTGTGACTTGTAATTTTGTCTGAGGCAATTGTCGTAGGCCTTAATAGTATGAAAATATAGTTGTGTATATAAAATATTTGGAAATCACCAAACCGTGAAGAGGCGAAGAAAAGATGAATTATGTTAAACACGGCAGCACAAACGACCAAAACAAAAGACGATGACTGTACTGAGTTTATCGTCTAAGAAAGTTTATGCACTCAGCGCCCTTCGTTCATCATACCTGAGCGGCTAATATCATACCACCCTTAAGAAAATCTCTAGTTTGACTCTGTAAATTTCAAAATTAGCAGTTGGGCGGCTGGGCGCGATTCGTCAACAGTGAAATATAAACTAATAAAAACTACTGAACATACGCTTACCTCGAAATACATGTGACAATATAATCCTTTCGCTCAGACCATATTTAATTAGACCACATAGTCCTTATTTTGACAAGAAAATTCATCGCCTCCTCTCTATTAATCGCTTGTCGGTCGCGCCTTCTTGTGTCTCCGCCATTATATGGTATTCACTTTTGCTGTAAAATTCAGTTTCGCGCGTGCGCAGTAAGATTTCTACTTAAACCGGGGGGAAAACACCCAGAGGAAAACATTATAGTCTGATTTTAGACTCAACATACTTCAAGATTAAAATGTAATATTTGACTTAAGTCTTTCAAGAGATATCCACAGATACTTTACTAAATTGTCTTTGTTATCAGTGAAACTCTTTAAAGTACCTATTGACAACGATATTATTCATCCAAGCACGACAACTTATATGTCGCTGAACTTGACACCCCCCCCCCGGAAAAGTTTACACTATCTATCTATCTATCTATCTATCTATCTATCTATCTATCTATCTATCGATCTATCTATCGTGTGAATTTTCGCCACCATCACAATACTGCAAAGTTTCTGCGAAACTTTGCACTAAAAATGTAACTGCCGAGAACGCAACATCCATCAGTGCCCTATCCCTGGAAACTGTTTAGCAAAAAGCGTCATCTACCAAGCTGAAATAGTTACGAGCAATGACGGAGAATCCAGAAAATACATCGGCATGACTGCCAATGATTTCAAACAGCGCTATCGCAACCACACGAAATCTTTTCGAAACGCAAAGCACGCGAACGAGACGGAGCTCTCAAAATACGTTTGGGAACTTAAGAGAAAACAACAAGATTTTAGAATAAAATGGTCAATCATCAAACACGCTACAGCCTACCGAAATGGTTCTAGACGATGCAACCTTTGCTTGGAAGAGAAATTGCTGATTATGAAGGCCGACAAGAGAACACTTTTGAATAAACGTTCAGAAATATTCGCCAAGTGCCGACACACGACCAAGTACCGACTAAATAACGACCACTGACGAACACCGCACGAGAACGTCAGAACTATTAATAACCCACCGACTATGATATAAACGAATAATTGAAGCCGAACTGTCAGTTACCTGAAGATCGCAATACGCGTGAAACTCGGAGTAGTGACGAAACCATTTTAACTATTTTATTACGCTCTACCTTTCATGGTATCGAGCACTCTTGAACCATCCGCCAGCTTTGTAACATCCATGTTACAAACTTGCTTTAGTATATATATATATATATATATGTTTATGAGAGTGTTTTATCTGATATCAAACAGCAGGGAGCGTTTTGAAAAACCAAGGCGAAGCCGTGGCTTTTTAACCAACTTCCGAGGTGTTATATATCAATTAAACACGACTTTCAAGTATTGTTGCAATAGATATACCAGGCGGGAAACGTAATCACACTGCTCTGATTATGTTGCACTTCAAGCAACGAAACGTTAGCTAATTAAAATTTTATCTTTGAAGTTATGTCTTGTCTAAAAGTTATTTGCTGGGCACTTCTTTTCATTTTCAAATTACGACTTTCAAGTGTTTGATATACAGAGAAATTTGAGGTAAAAGCTTAATTAATGCACGTGTTTGATCACATATTGAACTTCGGACTCGGTTATGATTTCCCTTTGTGTTTCGTTCATAAATTATTCATGATTTAAGAATTGTATTTCAACCACAATGGAATGTGACCAATCTGCGAGTGAGAATTGTCACATGCGATGATTAGCTTCCTAGAGTTAGAGTCTCCTCTTTCTAAAATAAATTGGATGGTAATACTTACGCGTTTTCGCCGTTCGTAGACCCTTTGCCTCGCCTTGTGTATTTCGTCCGTTCGGTTTTTGACACGAAGGTGTTGTTCGTAGAGGCTTCTGTAGTACCGGTCCACGGCCACTATTGAAAGTAGTAGATATATGTTAAAAACTTGTTGAATGAATGAATGCGATATTTTACATGGCCGTGCATACTAACCAAAATTTTCTAATTTTTTCATTGAAAAAAATTGTTTGTATGCCTTTTTTGAACAATCCCTAACCATTAATAATTTATTAGTATTTAGAAATCAGAGGAAGACAATAAAGGTAAAATTTAGCAAACCTTTTTGTCGATTTTTTCTTAAAATATAAATTCGTTTGAGAAGCTATACCAAACACGAGTGTTCTTGCTCCAATGTTTGAATACACTACTGCCAAGCTGGATAAAAAACTCAGCTTTGCCTTGTGTTATCAACCTGTTTGGCTGTACTTCGAAATCAGAGGAAGAACACTGACGATTGTTTAATATATTACTTAAGCCGGTTTTCCACTGGCGAATTTTGTCGCGCTAGGCAACGTTTCTATTGTTAATATTGAATAGATTGGAATAGATTTTTAATTAGTTCCAATCGAGAGCTCATAGTTCACCAGTGAAAAAACGCCCCTCGTGGAAATCAGCTTCGGTTGACGGGGCCAGCGTGTTTAAATAAAGTTTTCTATCTATCTATCTAGTTCAAGAAGCTAAGGCAATGCACAACTTTTTGCGAAGCCTAATAAAGTGAGGACATGAGAAAAATTTGCTGTTTCCTGCTTAGTAATAAGCATAAAAACAATATTTCAAAACTACCTTTTATTTCACATGCTTTGGTATTAGGGTGCCATCCTTTCACACATCGCTGGACTTCCTCTGAAGTCTTGATATTTTCTGGATCTCGACGCCTGCAAAAAATACATTTATTTATTTTAGTCCTGCGCAGGTGGAATCCTAAGTTTTCCTGCCGTTTGATTAGCTGCTGTAGCAGTCCGTATTTCAGGATAACTTGGGCCGCAGTGCCTGCAGGGCAGGCATTCTGAGAGAACGCCTGCCCACATTCCTTGTTATTTTCATAAATGCCCCAAATTAGTGGAGTTAGTTTGATGAATAAACATGTCAAAATAACCCATTCAGAACTTACAATATAAAATAATTAAATTTTGATGTACATGTAAGTATAGAAAGATTAACAGTTGTGTTGTTTATTATAACCTCAGTGATATTATTGATTTCCCCCAAAAAATCTCAGCTCAGTCTCAAAAACTCTTCCCTTGGCCAGTGGCCTCGAGCTGTTTTTGAGACTTTGTGGAAATATTTTTTAGTAAGGACCTCCAGACCAGTAAATAAACATATCTACTATAAATGTAAAATTTTACCAAATGTTTGTATGAAACAGCCTTAGTAATACACTACAGTAAAAACCCACATATAAGAACCTAGTGATTAAGAACCTGTACGCTGAAGTTTTGACATTTAAACTTCCATTATACACTGAATAAGAACCTGTTGAGATTAAAAACTGGAACAGGTTCTTATTTGGAAAAGTAAGATAAAATAGTGGGAAAAATAATGATAAAAACTGTTTTTATATGGCAACCAGACTGTGGACAAACTCTTGCAATTTCAATACAAAATTTTGATATGCTGTACACAAATAATTGCCTCTACACACCGATTATCCCTTTCCCTATTACGCCACCCAGAACCAGCTAGACAATTTTACTCATCAAGTGAGAACCCCTAGCCTAGGAGGGAAAGGGTTAACCAGGTCTATCTGCCCATCTGTCGTCCTTAACCCTTTCCATATTAGGCCACCCAAAACTGGACAATTTATTATGTTAGTCTGTCTAATGCATCGCCTGATGATTTTTTTCATCAAGTGACAACACCTAGGAGGGAAAGGGTTATATAGGTTTATATAATTTCAGTGAGTAAGTGTTATCAATAACAATATACAAATATCAATGTAACAGTAACAGTTATCAACCAGTGTACTGTAGAATAGAGGTACTGTAGTTCCAGTATTGACTGACAAGTGTTTTCTTCTTAAGCAAATACAAATCTTTCTAAGAACATGAACAGCTAAATTCTCAGTAAACATAAAATATATAAGAACCTTTTTAGGCTACAGTAACTTGGAAAAACCTAGATTTTTTTTTATACACAGGTTTTTACTGTTTGTAGTGTATGTATATTGGCTGTAAAAATTTCTTACCCTTGTCTAAAGTTCCATTTTTTGAACTGTGCTTCCTCCTCTTCATTCTGATCAATGACATACGAATATGCCTCCCGAACAGCTTGCTAAAAATTAATGTGAAAATTCAATATTTTAATACCCAGGATGTATTCTTCTTGTATGAAATATTTCAACTAATCGAAAAGTATGTATTGTAAATTTCAGATGTTGACATGGGAATATTATTCTGGTTGTGGTCAACACATATTTAAATTGTCAGCCATGGCAATTAATTGTTCAGAAATTTCTACCCAAGTTTACTTGAAACATTGTTTCTACAGTAAGTTATAATCAGTAAAAATGTTGCCGATTTGAGGTTTTGATCTTCACAGTGTCAAGTAGGACACTTAGCTAAACTCTTGATTAGGCATCTACTGTACATGTAGTACCAGAGGTGCTCAGAAGTAATTAGTAAAGCTACTGTATACTTGCATTTCCAAAAAATGCACCTGTGAATAACATCTGATTCTCCCACGTGTATGTATTATTTAATAAATAAGTAGGACAGTTGAAAATGCACCCTATTACACAAGAATTTTTAGCCCTGACTGAGTCAAGAAAGCCAGCCTGAAAGTCTCCACACAATGACACAATTGCCTTGTAAATGGTGTTAGTGAAAATGCAAAAGGAATATTTTAAATATCATAAGAAATTAAAATCCAATTTGGGTCTTCTGCAATCAGGATGTCAGAAAATTTCATACTACATTCACCCCATTAATATTTGTGTGGTTTGTTAGTCTTCATATTACCAAAACCGATGATGCATGGCATGGCCCCAAAAAAACACATCATGATTTCTGCCCAAAACATTGACAAATCCATCTGCATTCCTAAACCTTTCTGGCTGCAGAATTCAAAAGTAGCAAATGGACCAATCATATTGCAGTGATCTCACAGTGTCAATTTCAAAGGCTAAGGAATGCAGATGGATTTGTTAATGTTTTGGCAGAAATCATGACATGTTTCTTTTTGGGCCATGCTGCACATCATCGGTTTTGGTTTACAATCATCTGGTATTTACATTTTACAAAAGTGGAAAACAAAGATTTTAAACAATAAGACTTCTATTTGTATGAGATTCTAAAAGATATTTCATTGCTGTTATAATATCAATGACTCTGCACTCATGTGTTTTAGAGAAATAACATGTTGTTTTCAGAAAAATAAGAAACAATGTGTTTTTAAACACATTCTGTCATGACATTCTACATGTCTTCACCTTAATTAGTTGCCTAAGACCATTTATTATTAATTAATTAATTATATATATATATATATATATATATATATATATATATATATATATATATATATATATACGTGTGGGTTTTGGTCTACGAAACGCAAAGAGTGCTCGATAACATATAGTTAGAGCAAATATAGATTTTCGCTTACCTGTTGCAGACTTTTGAGGTAAGCGAAAATATATATATATATATATATATATATATATATATATATATATATATACTGTATATTACACATTCTCTTACAAGTTGGTTCACAGTACAACAACTGCACATGTCTTAAATATTACATAAAAATGTAATTATAATTTGCCAACTTACACGTATCTCAGGAGTAACTTTGATCTTACTTCCCTGCTCACTTTGACTTCGCTGATAATGTTCTGCCAATTGATTATTTTGCTCCAAAATTTTTTCTTGATTTGTTAAGATTTTCCTCAACAACTCTTGGTTTCCTGACAATTCTGACAAACAACAAAGGAATTACATGTGTCTGACTGTATCAATATTATGGCGATAGGCAGCACATTAGGCATAAATACAATACGTTAAATTTTACATTTACCTGCTAGAGGTATCATATCGGGCGAGCGAGAAACACTCAGTCTTCGACCACCAACATTTTTGCTACTAGATTCTCCATTAGCAGAGGACTTCGAGGTTGTTGCATTAGACTTCGAGGTTGTTGCACTAGACTTCGAGGTTGTTGCACTAGACTTCGAGGTTGTTGCACTAGTAGACTTCGAGGTTGTTGCACTAGTAGACTTCGAGGTTGGTGCACTAGTAGCCTTCGAGGTGGTTGCTTGTTGCTTACAAGTGTTTGATTTGGCATTTGATGGTGTTTGGCGTGGTGTTTGGCTTTGACTGAATAGGCTGCGTCTTGCATGTTTCTTGATCGGAGAAGGTACCACCATATCAGTCTCATCTTCTTCTGAAACGCTCAGATTTTCTTTACACTGGCTCATTACCAAGCAGCAATGTATATATTCTATAGTTCTTTTATCTTTAACCGTTTAACGCATATTTGGAAAGAGAAATACTGGAATACTAAGCCTGCTTCCTTCGATCTTCTAAGTTCAGAACAATTTTCCCGCCTTTGTAATACAGCGCATGAGCTATTGCGCATCTCTTGGGTATCCAAAGGTCCCGTCTGGTACATATATGTCCTTAATAGTACCGCAATTGCCATAGTTTAAACAATTTGGGCTTTTGGCAGCCTTGCTTTATACAGTGTAGTTCAAAACTAATTGTTTTTGATGGACAAAAAACGAGCTCGTAAGACGTGTCCTAGTTGCAATCAATCTTTTTCGGCTAGATATTTCTATGATCACAAAAAGAAAAACTTTGATAATGATACAGGAACCTGGTCGTGTGCTTCTTCCAGTTCACCACCAACACATGAACCAGATGCAGAGGAGTTTCATTTTGGTTTTGACTACGATGTTGACTTACAAATGAGTGGTGGTGAGGAGGATACAGGAAATGTTGATCTGGATTACCTAAAAACCAAAATAGAAGAGAAACACGCATCTAGCCAAGCTAAATATTATGTGGATAGTGATGATGATGCAGATAATTTTCCTGAGTATCTATTGCAGTTTCAAGACTCGCCAGAAGTAGCAGAAGATGAAACAAACAATTTGCTGGATAATGATTATGCTGAACAGTGGGATGAAGTAAGCTATGAGGAGATTGAGAAAAGATCTATTCAGTTGTTTGACTCCAGATTCACCCACTAATCAGGGAAATAATACTTTTCTGGTGCTATTTGCTATAAGAGTGTCATTCAAACATTGAAGTCTTTTTTGCAACGAAATGGGTTCCTTGAATCGTGTGAAAAATGGAGACAAAGACAAAACAGAACAGGACTATTTACTGATGTCACAGATGGTCGTGTTTGGGAAGAGTTTAAAGATTTTTTTAAGGATACTGGACATTACGGTTTTATGCTTAACTTTGATTTCTTCCAGCCTTTTAAACATGGAAAATATTCTGTAGGAGTTTTCTATATAACGTTAATGAACTTGCCACGTACAATGCGTTTTAAACCAGAAAATGTTATACTAGTAGGGGTTGTTCCCCCAATTGATCCATCTACTTCCCTAAATCCATTCTTGAAACCACTTGTGGAAGAACTAAAAACACTGTGGGGTGTAGGTTTCAAGTTAACACAACCACCAAGTGCCAAGGATGTAACATTTAAGGCAGCTTTACTTTGTGTTGCCTGTGATTTGCCTGCTGCCAGAAAAGTTGCTGGTTTTTTGAGCCACAATGCCAATCGTGGTTGCTCAAAATGTTTAAAACTTTTTCCTGGTGAATTTGGAAAGAAAGATTATAGTGGATTCAACCGAAGCCTTTGGATAAACCGAACGGACGAAGACCACAAACAGAAATGTGAGGAACTGAAACAATGCCAAACTCAAGAAGAGCTTAATAGACTACAGACTGCTTATGGTATCCGATCATCTGTCCTCTGTGAGTTAAGCTATTTCTCACCTATTCGCTTTACAATTATTGATCCCATGCATAACTTCTATTTAGGTACAGCAAAACGCATAGTAGATTTGTGGCTGCAATTGAACATAATTTCAGAGAAACAGTTGAAAGATATTCAAGCCCGGGTAGATAGTGTGCAGACTGCAAGCGATGTTGGAAGAATACCCAGAAAGATTGCATCTAGTTTTGGTGGTTTCACAGCAGATCAATGGAAGAACTGGACCAACTTGTTTTCGATTTTTGCCCTACAAGGTATTCTCCCAACCAGGCATCTTGAGTGTTGGAGGTACTTTGTGTTAGCTTCACGGTTGTTAACATCCCGTATTTTACGTCTGAGTCATATTGAAGAAGCTGACCAACTTCTTCATAAATTTTGTACCACATTTCAAGAACTTTATGGTGAACAATGTGTAACACCAAACATGCATTTGCATTGTCATATGATCAGTTGCCTACTGGACTATGGTCCAGTGTATGTTTTCTGGTTGTTTAGTTATGAAAGGTACAATGGCATTCTTGGGAATTTTCCAACAAATCAAAAATCTATTGAGGCCCAACTAATGCGAAAATTCTTGAGTGACAATATTGTGATTAACATGCAGTTACCCGAAGCATATAATGAAAAATTAAGTCCAATCTTTCACCATGAAAGCAATGCAAGAGGTTCATTAAGTGAAACATTATCGGATCCTGATGCTGTTCTCAGTGTACTTAATTATGCAACATTACCTATCAGTGAGATTGAAGACTGGCAATGTGATCTTAATATCTTCGAATTACAACTTCCAAAACAGCGACGTATGTTTTCTGAAGATGAACATCGTGAAATGTTAGAAGTATACAAGGCTTTGTATCCAAACATTTCTGCTGAACTGAGTAACAACCAATCAGCTACAATCAGTGACAAAACCCTTCGGACATTTCTCCTAATTAAAGGATATATTTCCCCCTCCCCCCTTCTCAATGTTGAGTGGCCAAAGTATCGCTGTCTACATTACGCATGCCTTCCTAACGACATGATCTTGTTGTACACCAACATTGAAAGGGGGGAGGGGGTCAACGGATTATGTTTATGTAATTTTCTATAAAATAAATTATTATTTAATGTATCCGAAGAGGTTTTGTCACTAATTGTCTGGAAAAAAAGAGTCAATTTCGCTTAAGTGTTTTCTCCTCAACTATACAGAAATACAATATGATATTTCATGAACGTTTGCATGCAACTGCATCTCCTTAAATAATAATTCTTATAAGCATACTAATTTAATGACGTCATAATAGCGCTCTTTTAAGATCTTGCTGGAGGAAAGCGTTTACACTTACTAGTGGCTATAGTGCATGGAAAAGGTGTTATTTGTGCAGAGGTATATGAAAAGATGTCTGTACATTATTTTGCCCAGTTCATACGTCGATCGTTTGCAACTCTTTTTGAAATTGCCGGTAAAGGCGAATGTGACAACAAAATATTTGTGATGGACAATGGGCCGTCACAGACGTCAGCGAAAGGAAAACGTGCCTTGCGCTCTGTTAACGCAGCAATGCGAACAATTCAGCCAAGATCTCCTGACCTGACAAACACGCAGAACGAGTTTTGGAAATGGGCCTCTCATAAATGAAAGACAATGAACCAATGAGCCGCCGTTGTGGGACTTGCGGATAATCGTATCGTGTTTCTTGCTTAAGTAACAGAAATGAAACGCTAGTGTTTGATGTAGAAACCAGTGTTTTACCGGTGTTTCACAGCCCATTCACGTGACGGAATGGAGCTGTCTGATTGAGTAAAATCTCATGAATTATTAATGAACTTGAGAACGATTTACGGTTTACACTCAACATAATTAATATATATTCAATAGTTTTATTCAAGTAGGTGTAAATCGTTAACCGTGTCGGCAATTAATTAGACGACTCTTGAAGATCAGACACTCTCCTTCTACGTCATATTCAAACAACACAACACATGTAAATGCAATACCGAAAACGTACAGATAAGATGCGTCAAGGGGCATAGTTATTGCAACATGACACACGTTCAGGGGTATCTTTATTCTACTTGTTTTCATGGCATCGTTTTTATTAACGTAAAACAGAATACGCGAGCTATTAACGCTGCATTGCCCTGTTAGAGTTTCACACCATTGCGACCGCCCTTCATTGTATATATACGGAATAAACAGGTACCAAAATCTTATAAAATAGTTTTCGCAGTGAAAACAGGAGTTCGGACGTTTGGACATATAAACTTCTCTAAAATAATAAGATAAATGTCAGCGAAAGGATCACCCGTGAGTATAAATAAGACCTTTTCGTTTTCAGACAATCAGTGACAAAACCCTTCGGACATTTCTCCTAATTAAAGGATATATTTCCCCCTCCCCCCTTCTCAATGTTGAGTGGCCAAAGTATCGCTGTCTACATTACGCATGCCTTCCTAACGACATGATCTTGTTGTACACCAACATTGAAAAGGGGGAGGGGGTCAACGGATTATGTTTATGTAATTTTCTATAAAATAAATTATTATTTAATGTGTCCGAAGAGGTTTTGTCACTAATTGTCTGGAAAAAAAAGAGTCAATTTCGCTGAAGTGTTTTCTCCTCAACTATACAGAAATACAATATGATATTTCATGAACGTTTGCATGGAACTGCACAAAAATATATCTCCTTAAATAATAATTCTTATAAGCATACTAATTTAATGACGTCATAATAGCGCTCTTTTAAGATCTTGCTGGAGGAAAGCGTTTACACTTACTAGTGGCTATAGTGCATGGAAAAGGTGTTATTTGTGCAGAGGTATATGAAAAGATGTCTGTACATTATTTTGCCCAGTTTATACGTCGATCGTTTGCAACTCTTTTTGAAATTGCCGGTAAAGGCGAATGTGACAACAAAATATTTGTGATGGACAATGAGCCGTCACAGACGTCAGCGAAAGGAAAACGTGCCTTGCGCTCTGTTAACGCAGCAATGCGAACAATTCAGCCAAGATCTCCTGACCTGACAAACACGCAGAACGAGTTTTGGAAATGGGCTCTCATAAATGAAAGACAATGAACCAATGAGCCGCCGTTGTGGGACTTGCGGATAATCGTATCGTGTTTCTTGCTTAAGTAACAGAAATGAAACGCTAGTGTTTGATGTAGAAACCAGTGTTTTACCGGTGTTTCACAGCCCATTCACGTGACGGAATGGAGCTGTCTGATTGAGTAAAATCTCATGAATTATTAATGAACTTGAGAACGATTTACGGTTTACACTCAACATAATTAATATATATTCAATAGTTTTATTCAAGTAGGTGTAAATCGTTAACCGTGTCGGCAATTAATTAGACGACTCTTGAAGATCAGACACTCTCCTTCTACGTCATATTCAAACACCACAACACATGTAAATGCAATACCGAAAACGTACAGATAAGATGCGTCAAGGGGCATAGTTATTGCAACATGACACACGTTCAGGGGTATCTTTATTCTACTTGTTTTCATGGCATCGTTTTTATTAACGTAAAACAGAATACGCGAGCTATTAACGCTGCATTGACCCTGTTAGAGTTTCACACCATTGCGACCGCCCTTCATTGTATATATACGGAATAAACAGGTACCAAAATCTTATAAAATAGTTTTCGCAGTGAAAACAGGAGTTCGGACGTTTGGACATATAAACTTCTCTAAAATAATAAGATAAATGTCAGCGAAAGGATCACCTGTGAGTATAAATAAGACCTTTTCGTTTTCAGACAATCAGTGACAAAACCCTTCGGACATTTCTCCTAATTAAAGGATATATTTCCCCCTCCCCCCTTCTCAATGTTGAGTGGCCAAAGTATCGCTGTCTACATTACGCATGCCTTCCTAACGACATGATCTTGTTGTACACCAACATTGAAAAGGGGGAGGGGGTCAACGGATTATGTTTATGTAATTTTCTATAAAATAAATTATTATTTAATGTGTCCGAAGAGGTTTTGTCACTAATTGTCTGGAAAAAAAGAGTCAATTTCGCTTAAGTGTTTTCTCCTCAACTATACAGAAATACAATATGATATTTCATGAACGTTTGCATGCAACTGCACAAAAATATATCTCCTTAAATAATAATTCTTATAAGCATACTAATTTAATGACGTCATAATAGCGCTCTTTTAAGATCTTGCTGGAGGAAAGCGTTTACACTTACTAGTGGCTATAGTGCATGGAAAAGGTGTTATTTGTGCAGAGGTATATGAAAAGATGTCTGTACATTATTTTGCCCAGTTTATACGTCGATCGTTTGCAACTCTTTTTGAAATTGCCGGTAAAGGCGAATGTGACAACAAAATATTTGTGATGGACAATGAGCCGTCACAGACGTCAGCGAAAGGAAAACGTGCCTTGCGCTCTGTTAACGCAGCAATGCGAACAATTCAGCCAAGATCTCCTGACCTGACAAACACGCAGAACGAGTTTTGGAAATGGGCTCTCATAAATGAAAGACAATGAACCAATGAGCCGCCGTTGTGGGACTTGCGGATAATCGTATCGTGTTTCTTGCTTAAGTAACAGAAATGAAACGCTAGTGTTTGATGTAGAAACCAGTGTTTTACCGGTGTTTCACAGCCCATTCACGTGACGGAATGGAGCTGTCTGATTGAGTAAAATCTCATGAATTATTAATGAACTTGAGAACGATTTACGGTTTACACTCAACATAATTAATATATATTCAATAGTTTTATTCAAGTAGGTGTAAATCGTTAACCGTGTCGGCAATTAATTAGACGACTCTTGAAGATCAGACACTCTCCTTCTACGTCATATTCAAACACCACAACACATGTAAATGCAATACCGAAAACGTACAGATAAGATGCGTCAAGGGGCATAGTTATTGCAACATGACACACGTTCAGGGGTATCTTTATTCTACTTGTTTTCATGGCATCGTTTTTATTAACGTAAAACAGAATACGCGAGCTATTAACGCTGCATTGACCCTGTTAGAGTTTCACACCATTGCGACCGCCCTTCATTGTATATATACGGAATAAACAGGTACCAAAATCTTATAAAATAGTTTTCGCAGTGAAAACAGGAGTTCGGACGTTTGGACATATAAACTTCTCTAAAATAATAAGATAAATGTCAGCGAAAGGATCACCTGTGAGTATAAATAAGACCTTTTCGTTTTCAGACAATCAGTGACAAAACCCTTCGGACATTTCTCCTAATTAAAGGATATATTTCCCCCTCCCCCTTCTCAATGTTGAGTGGCCAAAGTATCGCTGTCTACATTACGCATGCCTTCCTAACGACATGATCTTGTTGTACACCAACATTGAAAAGGGGGAGGGGGTCAACGGATTATGTTTATGTAATTTTCTATAAAATAAATTATTATTTAATGTGTCCGAAGAGGTTTTGTCACTAATTGTCTGGAAAAAAAGAGTCAATTTCGCTTAAGTGTTTTCTCCTCAACTATACAGAAATACAATATGATATTTCATGAACGTTTGCATGCAACTGCACAAAAATATATCTCCTTAAATAATAATTCTTATAAGCATACTAATTTAATGACGTCATAATAGCGCTCTTTTAAGATCTTGCTGGAGGAAAGCGTTTACACTTACTAGTGGCTATAGTGCATGGAAAAGGTGTTATTTGTGCAGAGGTATATGAAAAGATGTCTGTACATTATTTTGCCCAGTTTATACGTCGATCGTTTGCAACTCTTTTTGAAATTGCCGGTAAAGGCGAATGTGACAACAAAATATTTGTGATGGACAATGAGCCGTCACAGACGTCAGCGAAAGGAAAACGTGCCTTGCGCTCTGTTAACGCAGCAATGCGAACAATTCAGCCAAGATCTCCTGACCTGACAAACACGCAGAACGAGTTTTGGAAATGGGCTCTCATAAATGAAAGACAATGAACCAATGAGCCGCCGTTGTGGGACTTGCGGATAATCGTATCGTGTTTCTTGCTTAAGTAACAGAAATGAAACGCTAGTGTTTGATGTAGAAACCAGTGTTTTACCGGTGTTTCACAGCCCATTCACGTGACGGAATGGAGCTGTCTGATTGAGTAAAATCTCATGAATTATTAATGAACTTGAGAACGATTTACGGTTTACACTCAACATAATTAATATATATTCAATAGTTTTATTCAAGTAGGTGTAAATCGTTAACCGTGTCGGCAATTAATTAGACGACTCTTGAAGATCAGACACTCTCCTTCTACGTCATATTCAAACACCACAACACATGTAAATGCAATACCGAAAACGTACAGATAAGATGCGTCAAGGGGCATAGTTATTGCAACATGACACACGTTCAGGGGTATCTTTATTCTACTTGTTTTCATGGCATCGTTTTTATTAACGTAAAACAGAATACGCGAGCTATTAACGCTGCATTGACCCTGTTAGAGTTTCACACCATTGCGACCGCCCTTCATTGTATATATACGGAATAAACAGGTACCAAAATCTTATAAAATAGTTTTCGCAGTGAAAACAGGAGTTCGGACGTTTGGACATATAAACTTCTCTAAAATAATAAGATAAATGTCAGCGAAAGGATCACCTGTGAGTATAAATAAGACCTTTTCGTTTTCAGACAATCAGTGACAAAACCCTTCGGACATTTCTCCTAATTAAAGGATATATTTCCCCCTCCCCCTTCTCAATGTTGAGTGGCCAAAGTATCGCTGTCTACATTACGCATGCCTTCCTAACGACATGATCTTGTTGTACACCAACATTGAAAAGGGGGAGGGGGTCAACGGATTATGTTTATGTAATTTTCTATAAAATAAATTATTATTTAATGTGTCCGAAGAGGTTTTGTCACTAATTGTCTGGAAAAAAAGAGTCAATTTCGCTTAAGTGTTTTCTCCTCAACTATACAGAAATACAATATGATATTTCATGAACGTTTGCATGCAACTGCACAAAAATATATCTCCTTAAATAATAATTCTTATAAGCATACTAATTTAATGACGTCATAATAGCGCTCTTTTAAGATCTTGCTGGAGGAAAGCGTTTACACTTACTAGTGGCTATAGTGCATGGAAAAGGTGTTATTTGTGCAGAGGTATATGAAAAGATGTCTGTACATTATTTTGCCCAGTTTATACGTCGATCGTTTGCAACTCTTTTTGAAATTGCCGGTAAAGGCGAATGTGACAACAAAATATTTGTGATGGACAATGAGCCGTCACAGACGTCAGCGAAAGGAAAACGTGCCTTGCGCTCTGTTAACGCAGCAATGCGAACAATTCAGCCAAGATCTCCTGACCTGACAAACACGCAGAACGAGTTTTGGAAATGGGCTCTCATAAATGAAAGACAATGAACCAATGAGCCGCCGTTGTGGGACTTGCGGATAATCGTATCGTGTTTCTTGCTTAAGTAACAGAAATGAAACGCTAGTGTTTGATGTAGAAACCAGTGTTTTACCGGTGTTTCACAGCCCATTCACGTGACGGAATGGAGCTGTCTGATTGAGTAAAATCTCATGAATTATTAATGAACTTGAGAACGATTTACGGTTTACACTCAACATAATTAATATATATTCAATAGTTTTATTCAAGTAGGTGTAAATCGTTAACCGTGTCGGCAATTAATTAGACGACTCTTGAAGATCAGACACTCTCCTTCTACGTCATATTCAAACACCACAACACATGTAAATGCAATACCGAAAACGTACAGATAAGATGCGTCAAGGGGCATAGTTATTGCAACATGACACACGTTCAGGGGTATCTTTATTCTACTTGTTTTCATGGCATCGTTTTTATTAACGTAAAACAGAATACGCGAGCTATTAACGCTGCATTGACCCTGTTAGAGTTTCACACCATTGCGACCGCCCTTCATTGTATATATACGGAATAAACAGGTACCAAAATCTTATAAAATAGTTTTCGCAGTGAAAACAGGAGTTCGGACGTTTGGACATATAAACTTCTCTAAAATAATAAGATAAATGTCAGCGAAAGGATCACCCGTGAGTATAAATAAGACCTTTTCGTTTTCAGACAATCAGTGACAAAACCCTTCGGACATTTCTCCTAATTAAAGGATATATTTCCCCCTCCCCCTTCTCAATGTTGAGTGGCCAAAGTATCGCTGTCTACATTACGCATGCCTTCCTAACGACATGATCTTGTTGTACACCAACATTGAAAAGGGGGAGGGGGTCAACGGATTATGTTTATGTAATTTTCTATAAAATAAATTATTATTTAATGTGTCCGAAGAGGTTTTGTCACTAATTGTCTGGAAAAAAAGAGTCAATTTCGCTTAAGTGTTTTCTCCTCAACTATACAGAAATACAATATGATATTTCATGAACGTTTGCATGCAACTGCACAAAAATATATCTCCTTAAATAATAATTCTTATAAGCATACTAATTTAATGACGTCATAATAGCGCTCTTTTAAGATCTTGCTGGAGGAAAGCGTTTACACTTACTAGTGGCTATAGTGCATGGAAAAGGTGTTATTTGTGCAGAGGTATATGAAAAGATGTCTGTACATTATTTTGCCCAGTTTATACGTCGATCGTTTGCAACTCTTTTTGAAATTGCCGGTAAAGGCGAATGTGACAACAAAATATTTGTGATGGACAATGAGCCGTCACAGACGTCAGCGAAAGGAAAACGTGCCTTGCGCTCTGTTAACGCAGCAATGCGAACAATTCAGCCAAGATCTCCTGACCTGACAAACACGCAGAACGAGTTTTGGAAATGGGCTCTCATAAATGAAAGACAATGAACCAATGAGCCGCCGTTGTGGGACTTGCGGATAATCGTATCGTGTTTCTTGCTTAAGTAACAGAAATGAAACGCTAGTGTTTGATGTAGAAACCAGTGTTTTACCGGTGTTTCACAGCCCATTCACGTGACGGAATGGAGCTGTCTGATTGAGTAAAATCTCATGAATTATTAATGAACTTGAGAACGATTTACGGTTTACACTCAACATAATTAATATATATTCAATAGTTTTATTCAAGTAGGTGTAAATCGTTAACCGTGTCGGCAATTAATTAGACGACTCTTGAAGATCAGACACTCTCCTTCTACGTCATATTCAAACACCACAACACATGTAAATGCAATACCGAAAACGTACAGATAAGATGCGTCAAGGGGCATAGTTATTGCAACATGACACACGTTCAGGGGTATCTTTATTCTACTTGTTTTCATGGCATCGTTTTTATTAACGTAAAACAGAATACGCGAGCTATTAACGCTGCATTGACCCTGTTAGAGTTTCACACCATTGCGACCGCCCTTCATTGTATATATACGGAATAAACAGGTACCAAAATCTTATAAAATAGTTTTCGCAGTGAAAACAGGAGTTCGGACGTTTGGACATATAAACTTCTCTAAAATAATAAGATAAATGTCAGCGAAAGGATCACCCGTGAGTATAAATAAGACCTTTTCGTTTTCAGACAATCAGTGACAAAACCCTTCGGACATTTCTCCTAATTAAAGGATATATTTCCCCCTCCCCCTTCTCAATGTTGAGTGGCCAAAGTATCGCTGTCTACATTACGCATGCCTTCCTAACGACATGATCTTGTTGTACACCAACATTGAAAAGGGGGAGGGGGTCAACGGATTATGTTTATGTAATTTTCTATAAAATAAATTATTATTTAATGTGTCCGAAGAGGTTTTGTCACTAATTGTCTGGAAAAAAAGAGTCAATTTCGCTTAAGTGTTTTCTCCTCAACTATACAGAAATACAATATGATATTTCATGAACGTTTGCATGCAACTGCACAAAAATATATCTCCTTAAATAATAATTCTTATAAGCATACTAATTTAATGACGTCATAATAGCGCTCTTTTAAGATCTTGCTGGAGGAAAGCGTTTACACTTACTAGTGGCTATAGTGCATGGAAAAGGTGTTATTTGTGCAGAGGTATATGAAAAGATGTCTGTACATTATTTTGCCCAGTTTATACGTCGATCGTTTGCAACTCTTTTTGAAATTGCCGGTAAAGGCGAATGTGACAACAAAATATTTGTGATGGACAATGAGCCGTCACAGACGTCAGCGAAAGGAAAACGTGCCTTGCGCTCTGTTAACGCAGCAATGCGAACAATTCAGCCAAGATCTCCTGACCTGACAAACACGCAGAACGAGTTTTGGAAATGGGCTCTCATAAATGAAAGACAATGAACCAATGAGCCGCCGTTGTGGGACTTGCGGATAATCGTATCGTGTTTCTTGCTTAAGTAACAGAAATGAAACGCTAGTGTTTGATGTAGAAACCAGTGTTTTACCGGTGTTTCACAGCCCATTCACGTGACGGAATGGAGCTGTCTGATTGAGTAAAATCTCATGAATTATTAATGAACTTGAGAACGATTTACGGTTTACACTCAACATAATTAATATATATTCAATAGTTTTATTCAAGTAGGTGTAAATCGTTAACCGTGTCGGCAATTAATTAGACGACTCTTGAAGATCAGACACTCTCCTTCTACGTCATATTCAAACACCACAACACATGTAAATGCAATACCGAAAACGTACAGATAAGATGCGTCAAGGGGCATAGTTATTGCAACATGACACACGTTCAGGGGTATCTTTATTCTACTTGTTTTCATGGCATCGTTTTTATTAACGTAAAACAGAATACGCGAGCTATTAACGCTGCATTGACCCTGTTAGAGTTTCACACCATTGCGACGACCCTTCATTGTATATATACGGAATAAACAGGTACCAAAATCTTATAAAATAGTTTTCGCAGTGAAAACAGGAGTTCGGACGTTTGGACATATAAACTTCTCTAAAATAATAAGATAAATGTCAGCGAAAGGATCACCCGTGAGTATAAATAAGACCTTTTCGTTTTCAGACAATCAGTGACAAAACCCTTCGGACATTTCTCCTAATTAAAGGATATATTTCCCCCCTCCCCCTTCTCAATGTTGAGTGGCCAAAGTATCGCTGTCTACATTACACATGCCTTCCTAACGACATGATCTTGTTGTACACCAACATTGAAAAGGGGGAGGGGGTCAACGGATTATGTTTATGTAATTTTCTATAAAATAAATTATTATTTAATGTGTCCGAAGAGGTTTTGTCACTAATTGTCTGGAAAAAAAGAGTCAATTTCGCTTAAGTGTTTTCTCCTCAACTATACAGAAATACAATATGATATTTCATGAACGTTTGCATGCAACTGCACAAAAATATATCTCCTTAAATAATAATTCTTATAAGCATACTAATTTAATGACGTCATAATAGCGCTCTTTTAAGATCTTGCTGGAGGAAAGCGTTTACACTTACTAGTGGCTATAGTGCATGGAAAAGGTGTTATTTGTGCAGAGGTATATGAAAAGATGTCTGTACATTATTTTGCCCAGTTTATACGTCGATCGTTTGCAACTCTTTTTGAAATTGCCGGTAAAGGCGAATGTGACAACAAAATATTTGTGATGGACAATGAGCCGTCACAGACGTCAGCGAAAGGAAAACGTGCCTTGCGCTCTGTTAACGCAGCAATGCGAACAATTCAGCCAAGATCTCCTGACCTGACAAACACGCAGAACGAGTTTTGGAAATGGGCTCTCATAAATGAAAGACAATGAACCAATGAGCCGCCGTTGTGGGACTTGCGGATAATCGTATCGTGTTTCTTGCTTAAGTAACAGAAATGAAACGCTAGTGTTTGATGAAGAAACCAGTGTTTTACCGGTGTTTCACAGCCCATTCACGTGACGGAATGGAGCTGTCTGATTGAGTAAAATCTCATGAATTATTAATGAACTTGAGAACGATTTACGGTTTACACTCAACATAATTAATATATATTCAATAGTTTTATTCAAGTAGGTGTAAATCGTTAACCGTGTCGGCAATTAATTAGACGACTCTTGAAGATCAGACACTCTCCTTCTACGTCATATTTAAACAACACATGTAAATGCAATACCGAAAACGTACAGATAAGATGCGTCAAGGGGCATAGTTATTGCAACATGACACACGTTCAGGGGTATCTTTATTCTACTTGTTTTCATGGCATCGTGTTTATTAACGTAAAACAGAATACGCGAGCTATTAACGCTGCATTGACCCTGTTAGAGTTTCACACCCTTGCGACCGCCCTTCATTGTATATATACGGAATAAACAGGTACCAAAATCTTATAAAATAGTTTTCGCAGTGAAAACAGGAGTTCGGACGTTTGGACATATAAACTTCTCTAAAATAATAAGATAAATGTCAGCGAAAGGATCACCCGTGAGTATAAATAAGACCTTTTCGTTTTCAGACAATCAGTGACAAAACCCTTCGGACATTTCTCCTAATTAAAGGATATATTTCCCCCTCCCCCTTCTCAATGTTGAGTGGCCAAAGTATCGCTGTCTACATTACGCATGCCTTCCTAACGACATGATCTTGTTGTACACCAACATTGAAAAGGGGGGAGGGGGTTAACGGATTATGTTTATGTAATTTTCTATAAAATAAATTATTATTTAATGTGTCCGAAGAGGTTTTGTCACTAATTGTCTGGAAAAAAAGAGTCAATTTCGCTTAAGTGTTTTCTCCTCAACTATACAGAAATACAATATGATATTTCATGAACGTTTGCATGCAACTGCACAAAAATATATCTCCTTAAATAATAATTCTTATAAGCATACTAATTTAATGACGTCATAATAGCGCTCTTTTAAGATCTTGCTGGAGGAAAGCGTTTACACTTACTAGTGGCTATAGTGCATGGAAAAGGTGTTATTTGTGCAGAGGTATATGAAAAGATGTCTGTACATTATTTTGCCCAGTTTATACGTCGATCGTTTGCAACTCTTTTTGAAATTGCCGGTAAAGGCGAATGTGACAACAAAATATTTGTGATGCACAATGAGCCGTCACAGACGTCAGCGAAAGGAAAACGTGCCTTGCGCTCTGTTAACGCAGCAATGCGAACAATTCAGCCAAGATCTCCTGACCTGACAAACACGCAGAACGAGTTTTGGAAATGGGCTTCATCAAATGAAAGACAATGAACCAATGAGCCGCCGTTGTGGGACTTGCGGATAATCGTATCGTGTTTCTTGCTTAAGTAACAGAAATGAAACGCTAGTGTTTGATGTAGAAACCAGTGTTTTACCGGTGTTTCACAGCCCATTCACGTGACGGAATGGAGCTGTCTGATTGAGTAAAATCTCATGAATTATTAATGAACTTGAGAACGATTTACGGTTTACACTCAACATAATTAATATATATTCAATAGTTTTATTCAAAGTAGGTGTAAATCGTTAACCGTGTCGGCAATTAATTAGACGACTCTTGAAGATCAGACACTCTCCTTCTACGTCATATTCAAAACCACAACACATGTAAATGCAATACCGAAAACGTACAGATAAGATGCGTCAAGGGGCATAGTTATTGCAACATGACACACGTTCAGGGGTATCTTTATTCTACTTGTTTTCATGGCATCGTTTTTATTAACGTAAAACAGAATACGCGAGCTATTAACGCTGCATTGACCCTGTTAGAGTTTCACACCATTGCGACCGCCCTCCATTGTATATATACGGAATAAACAGGTACCTAAAATCTTATAAAATAGTTTTCGCAGTGAAAACAGGAGTTCGGACGTTTGGACATATAAACTTCTCTAAAATAATAAGATAAATGTCAGCGAAAGGATCACCCGTGAATATAAATAAGACCTTTTCGTTTTCAGACAATCAGTGACAAAACCCTTCGGACATTTCTCCTAATTAAAGGATATATTTCCCCCCTCCCCCTTTTCAATGTTGAGTGGCCAAAGTATCGCTGTCTACATTACACATGCCTTCCTAACGACATGATCTTGTTGTACACCAACATTGAAAAGGGGGAGGGGGTTAACGGATTATGTTTATGTAATTTTCTATAAAATAAATTATTATTTAATGTGTCCGAAGAGGTTTTGTCACTAATTGTCTGAAGAAAAAAAGAGTCAATTTCGCTTAAGTGTTTTCTCCTCAACTATACAGAAATACAATATGATATTTCATAAACGTTTGCATGCAACTGCACAAAAATATATCTCCTTAAATAATAATTCTTATAAGCATACTAATTTAATGACGTCATAATAGCGCTCTTTTAAGTTCTTGCTGGAGGAAAGCGTTTACACTTACTAGTGGCTATAGTACATGGAAAAGGTGTTATTTGTGCAGAGATATATGAAAAGATGTCTGTACATTATTTTGCCCAGTTTATACGTCGATCGTTTGCAATTCTTTTTGAAATTGCCGGTAAGGGGAGAATGTGACAACAAAATATTTGTGATGGACAATGAGCCGTCACAGACGTCAGCGAAAGGAAAACGTGCCTTGCGCTCTGTTAACGCAGCAATGCGAACAATTCAGCCAAGATCTCCTGACCTGACAAACACGCAGAACGAGTTTTGGAAATGGCTTCTCATAAATGAAAGACAATGAACCAATGAGCCGCCGTTGTGGGACTTGCGGATAATCGTATCGTGTTTCTTGCTTAAGTAACAGAAATGAAACGCTAGTGTTTGATGTAGAAACCAGTGTTTTACCGGTGTTTCACAGCCCATTCACGTGACGGAATGGAGCTGTCTGATTGAGTAAAATCTCATGAATTATTAATGAACTTGAGAACGATTTACGGTTTACACTCAACATAATTAATATATATTCAATAGTTTTATTCAAGTAGGTGTAAATCGTT
>CAXIUP010000270.1:405000-776403 GCA_964035015.1 Corallium rubrum | reverse complement strand
TCTTTTCAACAAGGCTTTGACATAGGACCATTGAATTTTCGTTTTCTTTGGCACACATTTCGGAAAAAATTGGTATGCCGAGTCCTCCCAATCGTGTTGGCAAAGACAGTAGCTTACGATCGTCTTGGGACAGATTTCGGCAGTCCGTGATTGCAGGAAGAAACTGGTTATCGATGATGTTGTCGATCTGCTGCAACTGGTCTTGAATACCTGGGATTGTGCGGATGTGGTAAGTAAATCGATGACGAAATCCCGACACGAATGCAGAGTATGCCGCTTGTGGCTCATACTTGGCTATCCCACTTAACACGCGAAGTTCCCTGGACCATTGCTTGACAAGAGACTGCACATAATCACTTTTTCCGTGATCAGAACCAATGTATCCACCAAGGTACTTGTGGCCATCTGCGGATATACGAACATCTGTTCCAGCAAAAACTTCTTCAGCCATTTGGTGGAGGTCTGGCTTGACTATTAACCAAGACTTGTCGGCTCGCGGGTAGTAGCCAAGGAGAGGACCATGTGTGCTGATGTTATCCCACCACGAACGTAGCTGCACAAGCTTACCAGCACCACTGAGATCGTCTGCGAATGCAACATGCTTTACTTCATGGGCGGCATCGACTTTGGTCATTCGTAGCAGGGGAGTAATTGCGACACCGTACATGGGCATGGCTATCGAGTCACCTTGAGTGGTGCCCTCAGACGATGCGATTTCTTTTCCACCCTGCACAAACAAACGCGAAGGTGTTGCGTAGCAGTTGAAGGTGTAAACTGACATTGCAGGACAGATGTACTGAATATTATGCAGCATGACTTTGCGGTTGATGGAATTGAAAGCATTGGTGGCATCAACCAGAAGCAATGCATCAGTTTCTTCCTCAGCGAAGATTTCGGACATGGCATGTACGGCGGCCTCGCAACCTGCTTGTTGACCAGCACATAGTTGTAAATCACCAGCGCTCTTCGTGATTTGCGGTTTGATCGTGTAGATTATTGACTTGCCTATGATGCGTCGTAGGACTTCTCCAATTCCAATAGGTCTAACCCTGGATTCTTGTCTAGCGGGACTAGACGGCAAGACAAATAGGCTTCGATGCTAGTGGGTTGATTTTCACCAATTTCAATTTTCTGAGTTGCGAGCTTCCTCGCCATCGAAGCAACCGCCGAACGGAGATCTTTCCCTGCGTCACCGTAGTTGCGAGATACCAAAATATGCCTCCAGCCTAGAGCGTCTAAACCAGAGGGGCCAGCAGCACCACGGGTATTCATCGCAGCTTTAGATATTGTTGATTCATTAATATTCGAAAACAGTGCAGGATCAACGAAAGGTATGTCACCTTCCATCATGACTGAAGCGTCACCACGTTTAGCCATGGGATGTTTCTTTTTCAGGTTGTCGAAGACTTCGTCGGTTAGAGGTAGTATGCCACTCGAGGATTGCTCATCAAGCAGACGGAGAGCTGCATTCACTTTACCTTGGAGCATGAGCTTTGCAAAGGTCTTTGACAGATGTTCTTGCGTCATCTTTTTCTTTGACTTTGAGAAGGTCGACTGAATGGTTCTGCATTCATGAAGAAGCGCATCAAAGTCACCTATTTCCCATAGGTTTAGACGTCTTTTCAGACAGATGGAATGTTCCTTTGATGTTGACTTGAAACTGGGCTTTTGCAACAAAAGAGCTGGCATTATCATTGCAGCTTTTAATGAAATGTCTTTTAAAGTCGCAGAATCACAGTTCCAGGCATTGATCAACCTGCTACTTTCTTTTACGAATGCTTTTCCAGTGGCTCCACTCGGTAACATGAAAACATTTTTCCGCCAAAAGACAATCTCCTCATACACGGCGTTAACAATCTGGGTGATATCATTCTTTGTATGGTTTCCCCAAATACGCATGTCTCTGTCCCGTTCAGAATCATTTTGATTTCTACTGGTAGTTGCTTCTTCCACATTGGCTTGACTCACAGGTTGTGAAGTAGATATGCGAGAGTTTGCAATCCTTTTTCGGCAGGAATTTAAGTGAAGTGACCTGCCCCGATCTGTGTTAAAACATTTAGCACAAAGTTCGCATTTGAATTTCAGTTCTTTTTCTGATGCTACAGCTCCTGTCGCACCATTGCGCTGACGGGTGACAGCTTGTCGCATCTGATCACCAAACATTGTCCCATAAAATAAAAAACAATCAGCAGCGTGATGCTATATCTAGCGATTATCAGCTCAAAAACAGTCAACAAGCAAGAAGAATGTGATGAAAGTAGCTCAGTTTAACTGGAAGAACGCATCTCTATGCTCCAGTTTCGACGTAAAGCTTCCACTTTTTATCTACTTCCCACTATTGAATGTTCAATGATTTACTCTAATTGTTGCACGCGCTTGGGTTCAAATGATCGTTGAAGCACGTGTGCTGACGTAGCGCACTTCGTTTGCTCACGCGTAGATTATCAACCGTCCTGTGTGCGCGAGCTCTAAAATCAACAGCCAAAGTCTCGACACAGGAACAAATATTTCCACGTAAATTCACGGATTTTTACGCAAATGATAGGTCTATAATTGCCACATATGTCTTTTTCACATGCTTTATGGATTGGCGATATTTTAGCCATTTTCCAATCGTCAGGGAAAATTCCTGTGATAAGGCTATTCAGATGCTGCATCTTTAGCAGCCTAGCTGATATTTTATCGAGTCCACTTGCTTTTGATAATTTTAAAGTTTCCAATAGCTTTATTACATCTTCTACAAGAAGAAATTGAAAGGAAAAATCGGATTTTATAGAAGTAACAAAGTCCAAAGGATTTACTGGGGAATTTGGTAATTCATTTGATAGTTTTGATCCAATACTTGAAAAATAATTATTAAAGGTTTGGGAAATATTTTCATCTCCAGTAATAATTTCTTCATCACAATTTAAACTTGTTATCTTAGTTGTATTGGATGTTTTACCAATCAGTAAATTAATATTTTTCCACATACCTTTACAATTTGTCTTATTTTCTTCTATACTGGTCTTAAAATATTCAGCCTTCGACTTTTTAATTAATCTGTTTACTCTGTTTCTTGACAATTTATAGGCATTAAACAAAGTCGGTGATTTTGTCTTAACAGCTTTCTTCTTTAAATGATCTCTATCGTAAATAGCTCTTTTTACTTGAGCAGTAAGCCATGGTGTAAAGTACTTTTTACTTTTCGTAAATTAAGGGGTGCATGTATATCTGCTATCATTAGAAAATGTTCTTTCCATTTGCCCCACATTATATTAGGATCATCACAACATGGAATAGCATTAAGTTTTATTAGATCAGATTCAAAATCTAACATATTATAATTACGAAAATTCCTTGTCTCAATTAATTTGGGCAATTGTCCTGAAATTCCAAGTTTTCGACATACGTATACAAGGCTATGATCACTTATGCCTATGTGAAAAACGCCAGAGTCAATTATGAGTCTCCGGCTTATTAGTTAAAGCCACATCAAGCAAGGTCTCCGAATTTTTAGTGATACGTGTCGAATTGGAAATGATCGCCTGACCGAACTGGTCACTGTGAACACAATAGCACCGATAAAATATAAACAAGCAGTACTTATCGTGATAAAAACCCCTGCACCAAACGTTCCTTTGAGAAAGCAAAAGTACACCGACTTGCTCGAGGCTTCGACCCTTTATATAGAGATCAGTGCTTCGACCGCATGAGCAAAACTTTCGGCTCTTTCCGTGTTTTGTTCGTGACGTACTACTCAAATCAGTAGAGCGAGACGTGGATGATTTTTTTATCGCTTCCGAAGTGTCAGTTTTATTAACCGCGGATCAATTTCAAAGCAATCACAAGGTGTATTCTTATGTACCACGTGATAAGTTACGAGTTAACGATTGGATGTTTATCACGTGGTACATGAGAATACACCTCGTGATTGCTTTGAAATATGATCTGCGGTTAATAAAACTGACACTTCGGAAGCGATAAAAAAATCATCCATGTCTCGCTCTACTGATTTGAGTAGTAGGTGCCACAAACAAACTCCACAGCCCGTAACCTAATATTCTACGGCGCATGCGCAGTAGACACAAAAACTGGAAAACCGTCATCATTATTTATTACAATGTTACAATGTATAATTTTGTTTAGACTATTAAAGATGAGAAAAGCAAAATAAAATTAAAGTTAGCAAACATTTTCATTTTTTGTCCATTATTATATGGCACAAGTTACGTCCGTTGAAATCGTGTGTTCTCATTGGCCGAGACGTATCACGTGCCGGTCGATTATTTTCCGTAATCGACCGGTCGATTACGGATATTGTCAACCATGTTGATTGCAACTAAACAACGAAAGAAAACCGCAAGAATTTTGTGAATTCAACAACCTGAGGACTAAATTATTTATGATTGGAACGAGAGCAATCTGGAAGCGAGTTTAGGAGTCCGAAAGCGATGACAGCAAAAGCAACAACATTGAAAACGATGAGTTTATGTCACACGCTCGAGGTCACACTAAACTGACTAAAGTACGTATCATGACAAGGTATAAATGTAAGGTTTGTTGCCATATAATAAACTTTTTATTAACCTCGCTTGCTCGGTCTTTACAGAGAAATATCAGACCTCGGTCTTTGTACAAACCTCGCCCTACGGGCTCGGTCTGTACCAAAAAGACCTCGGTCCGATATTTCTCTGTAAAGACCTCGCGTTCGGTTAATAAGAAGTTATTATTTTTTCTCGGTCCGTATCCTACCAAATCCTGTTTTCTGATTGGTTAACGAGCCCGTGCGGACCGCCCGAGATAAAAAAATTTTAATGTGCTTTTGCCATAAAATTGATCGATTTTCATAACTATTTCGCTTGCCACAGAAAAAGTATATTCAACAGAGAGCTATGGGGATGCAAAAGAGTTTTATTATCCAAATGGCTTTCACAGCTTCATGTGAAAACAGCGAATTTTAAAAAACGCGAGAAAACTGTGAAAAAGCAAAATTTCAGCGAACGACATTTATAAAGTTTTAAAGTATTATTGCTCAACGACGTATGAAAACAGTTTAAAACAGTAGGCAAAACATACATAAACTTGTGAACACTGTATTTTGAATCACTAAATGAGACTATATAGAAGTACTGTATATATATATATATATATATATAAAAAAACATACCACAAAATGGCTTACTACAAGCATTTTCGTCTTCAAACTCGAACGACCCACTTTCAATTTCCATGCAGTCAGCCGAGTATATATTGAAAGCGATTTTCCAAGCGAACAGCCAAAAACCAGCAAGTGACGAAGAACGACGAAGAACCTTTATCAACTAAACTTTAAAAACACTAGATCTTCAAGTTTTGACTGTTTTTTTTTATCCGAAAAGAGGTTCCAAGCTTCCCTGTCAGACTGCATATCGGCAAGTTGTTTACTGTCGAACGATAAACTTTGGACTTTTGAATATCACGTGAATGTCATCTCGATTATGCAATTCAATTATGTTAATTTACCTAATTATGTAAATTATAAATTGTACGATTAATAAAAAAAATAAATATGTTATTTACCGTTTTGGTCGGTCCGTATAGAGAAATATTTCCCTCGGTCTCAAAAACAACCCTCGGCCTGCGGCCTCGGGCAGTTTTTGAGACCTCAGGAAATATTTCTCTATACGGACCTCCCAGCCGGTAAATAACATACATATTTTTTGCCGTGATTCATTTATAATTATACAGCCAAATTATGACATCCAGCGCTATTAAAAATTTGAAATTGCGTTCCTTTCAATTAGTTCAACTGACTGGAATTGCGTTAGTTTCTGAAATTTTGAAAAACCGGTTTTACAGTTCAACCGGACAGTTTGGCAGTTTTTATTTCAATCAAAACTGCCCAAGCAACTCATTCTGGACCGGCCTGAAAACCAGTCAATTTTGTGGTCGTGGCAATTTGTAAATTAACATGGCATAATAACACAAAAATAATACCACAATATATCATTTGAATCGTTTTTACCTCTACTATTCAAATGTTGGGTTTTCGGGTGTTGTCAGACAACCCATTTTGCAATTATTATTAAAATATTATTATAATCTTTTAACAAAATGTTAAATATTTAAACAATAAATGACTTTACCACCAACTTTAGGGGAAGTAAAATGAAAAGCACCATTTCACAAATTCAACTTGAAAAAATTAAAGCAGTATAATAAAACGCGAATATTATATTGATTTTTTACGATTTTCCATCGTGAACCACCCATTTATTTTGGAAATTTACAAATTAAAACAGAATTATACAAGAACATACGACCATAATAGATCAGCAAGATCGTTTTTAAGTCAACTATTGAGATTGGAGGTTATTTTGCGTGATATTTACTCCTGTTTGCCATTACAAGGGGGTCCCCTATACTTTTCGCGTGAAGCGTGATTGGGTTATTTTACTTTCCCGTGAAACGTGATCGATGATTTTTTTAATCCGTGATTCGTGATCGTAAGGTTTCAAATCTTTTTACGTGCACGTGAAAATAACTTTTGATTTAACCGTGACCCGTGAATGAAGGCTAGAATTAAACGTGACTCATGAATCGTCCGTTTTGCGTGAACAGAATTTTTTACGATTTATGGGATTTCTGTTGCTTGTCGTGTCTGTCTGCGAACAGTTGAACACTGGAATATATAGCGTGTACTTGATCACTTGATGTAATGTGAAATTTATAAATACACCGATTCCTGATGCACTTGAAAACTCTGCCCCATGCTTCCTTCACCTGTCGATGACCCTCGGTATTTTACGCTAGCTATGCTTACTGTCAAACGGAGACCTTGACGCTTCAGAATGTTGAGACAACAGGGGCGGATCTGGAGCAAAATCTGACTGTAGCAAATTAGTGACGACACTATTCTAGGGGGGTCCGGGGGCATGCCTCCCCGGAAATTTTGAAATTTCAAACCGCGGAAACGGCATTTCCCGCATTCTGAGTGAAGAATCTAGCTAATTCTGCAGCAGGCACAATTCAAATTTCACACAAGAATAGAGAGCCAAATACGACAATATATTAGTTAATATTATTGCATTTATACAATATCTGCTTGTGAAAAATATTATGATTGTTTGATAATATATTTATTGATCAGCATACCTGTTTCCTGCGTAAAACTAATTTATCAGGTACCACCTTGAAGACATCACATTTAGCAGTCAGAACTATCTCGTTCAGAATTATTTGCAGCACAGGTACAGGATCATCTGCGACAGCATCAGAACGTAGGTAGAATGTTCAGTTCAAAATCATCTTGCAACAGCAGCAATACAATGGCAGTTAGGAAGAATGTTCAGTTCGAAATCACTTTCGAACAGCAGCAGCATAGTACATTTAGTTAGGAAAAATGCTCAGTTTAAAATCATCCTTCAGCAGCAGCAAGCCAACAGCAGCAGAATGTTGAGATCAAAATCATCTTGCAGCAGCAGCAGCAGCAGCAGAATGGTAGTTAGGAAGAAAGTTCAGTTTAAAATCATCTTGCAACAGCAGCACAGTAGCAGCTAGGAAGAAAGTTCAGTTCAAAATCATCTTGGAACAGCAGAACAGTAGCAGCTAGGGAGAAAGTTCAGTTCAAAATCATCTTGCAGCAGCAGCAGCAGAACGGTAGTTAGGAAGAAAGTTCAGTTTAAAATCATCTTGCAACAGCAGCACAGTAGCAGCTAGGAAGAAAGTTCAATTAAAAATCATCTTGTACAGCAGCACAGTAGCAGATAGGAAGAAAGTTCAGTTCAAAATCATCTTGGAACAGCAGCACAGTAGCAGATAGGAAGAAAGTTCAGTTCAAAATCATCTTGGAACAGCAGCACAGTAGCAGCTAGAACGAAAGTTCAGTTCAAAATCATCCTGGAACGGCAGCACAGTAACATCTAGGACGAAAGTTCAGTTCAAAATCATCTTGGAACAGCAGCACAGTAGCAGCTAGGAAGAAAGTTCAGTTCAATATAATCTTGCAAGTAGCGCAGTTAGCTGTTAAGAAAATATATTTCTGTCCAAATCACACGGAACACAACAACATGTTTGTTAAAAGAATAATCGGTCTGATTGTTTATATTCTGAATTATTCAGCATTTAAAATGTCACTCACGATCATCCTCCTTGGGTGCTTCATAGCAAAGATATCAATAATCTCATCTGTATCAAGTTTCATGTCCCTATGAAACTGTAGTAGGGAAAGACCTTTCAGTCGTTCGTGCCTCATGGAGTTACGTAGAAATGTTTTTAGTCGCCGTAGATTAGAGATGGACCTTTCGCACGTACAAGTAGTGACTGGAATTGTAGCAAAAATTTGAAACGCTGTGTAGATATTGGGAAAGGTGCATTCGTCAACGAATGGTAAAACATCAGTGAGTGTTGACGGTAGACTACCATCAGCCCGGCGGCATGTTTCTTCCCATGTTTCCAATTCATTAGTGAGAAGACGTGGATGTGGAAGGTCATCTTTGTACACGTCGAGAAACTTGGTGAAGTGGGTTTTCCAATCTGAATAAGTGACAACATTCTTTGGCAAACCATATGCAGCATCCATTACATCTAAATTAGTATTGGAAAAGCGGGTTTGAACTTCTGATTTAAGATGGTCCAAGAAAGGAATGGTTATTGCACGACGAAAACATTCTGAAACTGATTCAGCAGGAACGTTTTCTCGGTGCTTCTGTCTTCCCGTTGTCCTTGGTTGTGCTGGCGCGGTACCAACACTTTGGGCAAGGGCTTCAGCTTCTTGAAACCACAAATCACGTCTTGCACCAACACTCCCTGGATAACGGAGCTTCTGTAACATAACAAATAGCAAAGACACCTTTTCTCTCGCTGATCCAGCATCAATGGTAGAAGACTGAAGCTGATGCGTAAGGGGTCTAGTTACTTCAAGACATCTCGAAACGATAACCAGAGTAACTATAAACTGGAAAGAAACGATGCTGTGGTATAGGCCACTCGCCTTCTGTGTAGATTCGCTATTCCAAGTGCGATCTTCGTTATCTTTAATTTCTTCGAAACTTTGAACAATGGCAGGAAAGGATTCTACAAAAACAGCCAAACCATCAAGTCGTGCAACCCATCTGGTTTTACAGACGTTGAGAACATGAGTGTGACGTGCTTTGGGAAGTAGTTCCTTTATGGTCTTTTTCAATAATGCAAAGCGCTTTGGAGAAAAGTTGAAGAACTCAGAAGCAACGCGAACACTGTCCATGCTGCAACACATAAATTCAAAACGTGCGAATTGCAATGGACATAGATAGCCTTATCCTGAAGATTCGTTAGTCGTGCTGCCGCTCCAGAATGTCTGCCAGCCATGTTCCCAGCTCCATCGTAGCCTTGTCCACGGCAATGTTCAATGGATAAGCCAAGCTCACGAAGGAAATCCAAGATGGTGTTAGCTACTGCTTCACCTAATACACCAAGCGCACACGGAACAAAACCAAGGAACTCCTCTCGAATTTTCCTTTTTTTGTCTACAAAACGAATCACAAGCGACATCTGCTCCACGTTCGCGCAGTCGGTAGCTTCGTCTGCGAGGATTGAAAAGAATTTTGCTTCCCGGATCTCGCTTACAATCTTGCTAGATATAAGTTCACTACAAATTTCAATTAACTCGTTCTGCGTGGTTTTGGACCTGTAGGTTGCATTTGCGGGGGTGCTGTTGAGGTATTCCTGATCTGACTGACCCGAACATCTTGCTCCATACTTTAAAATCTCCACAAGATTCCCAGGATTTACATCATCACTATCATGGTACTGTGAATCATCTCGGTGACCTCGCAGAGCCATGGTTTGCCTTCCACAGAGAATTACACCTTCAATGATCGGTCGTAGTTTCTTCCTGTTTTCCTCGATTTGCTTTCGTCTTAATTCATTTAACTGCACATCAATTCGTGTTGACATTTGCTCCATAGATGATTTAAACATCGTTGCACGTATGGTTGCTGTTTTATGGAGTTGTGACTTTTCAGAATGATCGTGGAATCTGGATACTGCTACTTTCCAGGAACGAAAAGGAGCTTTGAAAAGCCTCTGCAATTTGGAAGCGTTGTGGGAACTTTCACCTCCGAACAAAACACAATTGACACAAAACGCACCATCAAAAACCTCTGAGTACGTCAACCATGGAAACTGTTTCAACCATTCATGTCGAAACTTTCGCTTATTCTCATTCACAGGAAAAACATATTCTGGTTCAGGTCTCCAAACATTACAGAGAACATTGTACTTTTGTTGATCAGTTAGTGGAGATACTGGGTTGAGAAAATTACCAATATCATTGAAAAATCGAGATGAACCACATGTAGGTCCAATGGTGATAGTGTGAGAAGCTGCTGCTGCTGCTGTTGTAGCTGTTGTGGATGTTTCTGGTGCTGCTGAACAACTGGAAGTTTCCAGTTTCTTTTGTGGTGGTATTGGCTCACCGTGGTCAACATGCTTTCTTTTTCTAGATGTACAGTACAGCTTGTACTTAACATTTGGTCAAGAGATACTTGTTTCATCTTGGGCCCACCAGAGCAATGGACAGATTTCTTGACATTTACCTGAGACGTACTAGTAGAAGTTTGTTGTAAGTTTGAAATGCTGTTGACCAAATGCCAGGAACTAGAATTTTCTTCAGTGATTACAGGTTCAGCTGAATCAAAACAAACATTTGGAAATAATGGTATGATGTGAAAATCTTCTTGACTCAAAGGGAGACTGGCATTTCCTTTTGGCTGGCAAAGAGCAACATAATGATTTTTTCTTTTAGGGATTACTGCTGTCTTGTGATAACCCATGGGCATAGAGGCACATCGAAAAATATGTATTCGCTCACTCATCTCCCTTGCTTCTCTTGGAAAAATGGTACAATTAAACATAAGGGCAAGGGAATCCATCTCTTCAGTGTTGGTAGTACCATGGGGTTCTTGCTGGCTATTCTCAGAAATTGGAATTGGATAATATGATTGGATAGGAAGTTTAACCACACTCGATAGTGAAAGAAGACACAGAAATGAAGAATACTCGTGGTTGTGAGCATTATTGCGAGCTTCTGCAACAACAGCCTTTGAAGGATCTTATTTCACTAAAGAACTCAGTGCATTATCAGACAAACACATAGCAAAAGTATTTCCCAAACAATTAAATGCACCTTTATTATGCTGCTGCTCAATCAATGGGTGGGAAGAATAATAGTGAGCATTTGCGTAAAGCTCAATGCTCGTAAGGCATCGGAGGTAAATGGCCATATTCTCATGACCACACAGTGCAATAGAGCATGCATTGTATAGACAATTGCCATCTCCTGTAGTGCTAGAAGTGGTTAAAAGATAGTGCAAAATATATATAAGGCCAAGACACCAGAATCTTTATTCTGTAGACTAGTTTTACCCTGGCTGCAAATGCTGTGCACATTTGTATTAGAGGATGTTTATACAGAGGCAAACCAGCCTGGGCACCCAGGCTAGCCTGCTTTGCTGAGATTGCTTTGTCGTGCTTGTGCTATTAATATTTCTTCTAATTTTCATTTCTTAATTTTCAAGCCACCTAGGTGAGCTAGCCCTTGGCTTCTCATGTAAACACAATAAAAATCATCTTGGCAAAGCAGGCTAGTTTGGGAACCTGGGCTGGCTCACCTTCATATAAACACGCTCTTAGGCAAGTGCCAGACACAAGAGTTTTAGTCAATTTAACTATTAAACATGTCATCATTCAAACAAATTTTAATTAGCCTAGCTAAAGTGACACCACAAGACAATAATATTGAATTTATTTTTAGTCAGTCTGTCAGTGTGAACTGATCACTGACTGCTCAGCTTGCAAAGCTAGTAACAGATTAAAATTGAAAATACTGGTAATATTATATTACCTGCACGAACTACATGTACATTGATTTGTAAAGTATAAGGACACATTAGTGATCTAACTTCAAACTCATTAACTGTAATAATAAACCATAGTGAACAAACAGGCGAGTACTACGTTGACTGCAACGACAAAGCCTAACGTGTATTAAATAAGTGTCTTTTAATACTCAGTCACTACATATCTGAGTGTCATTGACTGAGAAATGAATAAATTCGCATTCAATATATAAATACACACACACAAAGACTGATCTCAGTCATAATTTGCATATCTTATTATTCAAATAATAACCCAGCCATTTATTATTCATGAGATTCACATACCTCACTGCGTAGTGCTTTGAAGAGCGCAATTCTTGGCTGCGCGGGAACTGCAACTTCGAAAAGTTACACAAATATACTCGTCGAGGATCATCTTTCTTTCTTTCAAATTCACTTGCAAGACACTTTTCACAATAACGCTGAAGAGCAATCAACTCATCCGCCTTCTTCTTCGGAGAAATACTCATATCATCCAAGACATGCAACAGTTGTTGTAAAACATTATTGGACGCCATGGTGAACAGAAGGGAACGGACGAATATTATTACATCACATCATAGTTTATATCATCGGAGATTTCTTCGCTCTAGTGAACTGTAGCGGAAGTTCATGAAATGTAGCGAAACGTGACCTAAATCTGACGTGTTGATTGGTTTGCTACAGTCAACTGTAGCGGCTACAGTCTAAATTTAGCACAACTGTAGCCGTCGTAAAACATCGCCAGCACCTCGGAATGCGCCTTTGCGCGATGCATTTTATGCGAGAAAGATGAGCTGACCATGCAGTCATCAGTCACAGGCATGCCCGCTGCAGGTTTCTAGGTTTTGTTCCAACGGTTACGCCGGGCGGTACGTATACAAGCCACGGGTTAATTTGCGCGCAAGAATAATGCCTGAAATGGTGGTTTTGAACTTTGAAAAAGATGAATATTAGTGACATATGCAGATGGACGTTTATTTAATTTTAATTTAATTTAATAAATCATTTTTTTTTTGGAAAATCTGACTGTAGCATTCGCTACAGTTGCTACAGTCTAGATCCGCCCCTGGACAAGTTAATGAAAAGCGACGCCAGGCGCAGTTTTGCATGATCGCAATGTTTACAGACCTTGCTGCATCCTTCTGAGATTGAAGAGAAAGATTTTGAGAATGCAAAATATTATTAGTCAGTCAGATGATGCGAAATATTAATCCGTGAATTGCTTTTGTGTTTTTGCGTAAATCGTGATTGCCTCGATTTTTGTGTGAACGTGAAAGAGTTTTTGCTATTTTTCGTGACTCGTGAAAAGACTAAATATTTTTACGTGAATGCATTTGCGAAAGGGTATAGGGGACTCTCTTACAACGCCGACATGTCCAGGGGCGTAGCCAGGATTTTGAAAGGGGGGGGGGGGAGCCGAAATCAGAATGACTTTTTAGAGGGGGATCCGGGGGCATACTCCCCCGGGAAATTTTGAAATCGAGAGTCGCTGAAATGCCATTTCCTGGCTTTTGGAGGAAGATTTTACACACCCTAAAGGTTAAAAAACGTCATATAAAATACTCAAAACATGCAAACGTCACACAGATACTCAAAATGCATACACTCAGTAGATTGAATACACGTTTACAGTTTATTTCCTGACATAATTCATATTCCATCAGTTTTGTAGTTGCATGTCTGTTGTTGTATATCTAAAGGGAGGAGCCGCGGCTCCCACAGCTCCCCCCCTGGCTACCCCACTGGACAAGTCTAGGATTTTACCAAATTATTGCTAATCTACGAAATAATTACAACAAACTCTTATACTTACTTTAGGAGTTGTTAGAGCCAAAATTTTCGTTGGTTGCGCTTATATATTGACAAATAAAAGCCATTTTCTTCTTGTTGATGCAAGCGGGGAATTGAAAATTGGTCCGAGCTCGGGTAGTACTTCATGTAGTATTGCATATCGTTATAAAGGTATCATTTTAAAAAGGGATCATTCAGGATCGTATGTTAAGCCCAAGGGGGGTAATTTTGATCAAAACCTCGCAGGTTCACAACAAATCGAAGTTGATCCGTTACTGCTGACTGTAAATTACAAATTACCATGACATGAATTTTTCCATAACGGCTAACTACACGTTGAGATGCATAAACGTTTTTGATGGGATATTTAAATGCTAGGCATATCAGTGAAGGGGCCATATCATGTGACCATATACTAATTAAATAATTAAGAAGTAGAAAATGGTTTGGGTTGTTTTTGACTCTCCTATAGACTGGAAAGCCATCACTGCATCATAAAATATCTTCTATTAAAGAGGAGTTGAAGAGGATAGTGGGACTGTTAGACCCCTTGCAGTCACATCAAAGACAGCCAGGGAAAGAGTTGAAATCACCACCATTCAACAGAGCAAATAATCAATGAAAATTATATAGTTTAGCCCATTTATGGGCAAGACCAGGGCGCATCTCAGCAGTCCACTCTGCTGGAGATTTAAATTTGTCTCCCAATTTGCCACTATGACGTCACGTTCAAGGGGTCAATATTTCAAAGGCTGAAAGGGTTTTGAAGCATATAAAATACCAAACAAAATGTTCAAATATACTCATTTTATATAGGAATGCACCATGACATGCAAGGCATACATCATGACAGTCGCGTCGTCATACATGGACAAATCAACTCACATTGTGTGTACCATTAATTAGGTGACTACTTCATGTCAGGCTGTCAGCTGCGGGAAGCGTACTAAAATATTATTTAATCGTAATATACTATTAGCTGTACCATACTGATTAAAACGTACTGAACAACTATAAATCCAAAATCGGGTTTTTAAATAGGAATTGCACTACATATCAAATATAATATTATACAACGGGAAAGGGGCGTAGTAACGGCATCCTAAGGGGGCGCATGTGCCATTGGTACAATGGCACAAAGGGCAAGTTCGACTCTGCTATACGTAAATTATTCTTGGTTTCTGCTAAATACCGAACTTTAGAGTTCCCTATTTATGGACAAAATGAGGACAAACAAATCAAAATTGACTTTCAAATGATTACAAATGAGCCATTGTCTTTTGTTCGGAGTTCGAACTGCAAGAATTAAGGGTAAAAGCGAACGAACCTAAATAGTGACGTCATCACGACGGAGCGCTCGCTGTTCGCTTTGTTGTTCGAGACTTTGAAGTTGTCTTTCGTTTTGACGTGCAAGAAGTCTAGACCTCTTGTATATGACGTCAAAATAGTGGATCTGGAAGACAACTTCAAAGTTCCAACGTTCAACAAAGGAGCGAGCTACATTCCAATATTCCCACGCAACATTGCAATGTTGATTGACAAGTTGCCGTGAGCAATTGCAATTTGCAAACGTTCGGGAATATTTTTCTTTACTTGAGCTACCATTTGCATGGCTGAAAATACTATCTACCCACAAACAGTAATATTTTAAACATAAATTTGTATATTTACTCAAAAGAAAGACGAACCTTTAAAGGAATCTATTGAGGAATCTTCACGAGATGTTTGCAAGTTGCTCAAGCCAAATTGACAATCAACATTGCAATGTTGCGTGGGAATATTGCAAAGTAGCATGCAAGAGAACATCCGGTTTGACTGTAATGGAACACTTTGTCTTCCTACTAGGAAATAAGTGCAAGTAATCGATAGGCCTCTTATAATTGATATTTGCTAATCTTTCCGTATCTCAACAAGTTTAGATTGTTGTATGTTATCAGTGTTTTCAGCTTAAAGTCGGTAAAGTTTTTTCGTTTGTTTTTGCTGTACAAGCTGTCGTAAGTTAAACTCAGAGAAAAACTATGAGCTCCGGTCAGAACTCGAACCCAGAACCCTCCAAACTTGGAAGGGTGTGGGTTAAAAAAAAACTGAGTTAAGTTTTTTCGAAGTTAACCAATTTATAATTAATAATTATTATTGATATTTTAAAATTATTAATATTAATATAATATAATATCATAAATAATAAATATAATTATAATTAATATCAATAATTATTGATATTAATAATTATAATTGTTCATGCAGTCTTTTTTAAGAGCTAAGTTTAAAACTGAGTTTAAAAAAAACAAACAACTTTACCAACTCAAGCTGAAAACACTAATAACATACAAAAAACATTTACTGAAAATATAGTCAATCGAGATATGATCTGGAAACTCAGCTAAAGTCTTTGGTATATCTTTTTGTTCGCCTTTATGCATTTTTGTGCACGGTATATGGTCATTGAATACATTGTATTTTAGTATAATGGACGTATTGTCCAAAAGCAACGTTTCAGTTCAATCACTCAACCGTGCAATTTAAATATTAATAAACCTAAAACAAAGGATGTATACGGTGTAAGGTACGGTCCAATATAAAATCACAGCTCATTATAGGCGCTTTGAAGTTTGCCGAGTCTCCAGACCATATCTCGATTGACTATGCTGAAAATAAACTGACGCAATGCGGCTTGTACTTCAACAACAAGTACTTGCAACACACGTATGGTCTGTCTAGTCTCCAGGTATAAATAGTGAAATCAACCTCAGTCTACCATCTGAATTCCAGTGGCTCAATGGTGAGAGCATCCGGCTGGCATTCGGAAGGTTGTGGATTCGAGTCCTACCTGGAGCTTAGAGTTTTTCTCTGAGTTTAACTTACGATCGGCAGCTAGTATAGCAAAAACAAACGGGAAAATATTTACCAACTTCAAGCTGAAAACACTAATAACACGAAAAAGTACTGAAAATAAACTGACACAATGCGACTTGTAGCCCAACAAGTACTTATAACCTTGTGACATACGTACGTGACATACTGACTAGTTCCCATGTAGGTATAAATACGAAAACTACCTCGGTCTACCATTTTGGAGTCCAATGGCTCAATGCATGAGAGCGTCCAGCTGGCGGAGCTCAGAGTTTTTCTCTGAGTTCAACTTACAACAGCTTGTACAGCAAAATACAAACGAAAACAACTTTAAGTTTAAATTAGTTCTTCCTTATTTAGAAATCCCGAATTGCGTTGATTGTTCAATCTCCTTATTTCCCCCATCACGAAAGCAGATACTTCAGTCTACATTTTGTTTCTCGTCAATCTTTTTTCTTTTTAAATCTGGAATCTCGTCTATTTTTTCTCTTATCAATTAAATCTTATGAATCATGTGGTACGCTAGCGAGCTATATGCAGTACATGTATACGTACAACTTGTATGATATCACTTTAACTACATCTCATATGCAAACGCTACCACTTTGGCGCACGTATGTCTATGAATTCGCAACCTTAGCTCTCTATCTTAGCCTCAGTGGCTCAATGGTTAGAGCGTCTAACCGGCCATTAGAAGGTTGCAAGTTCGAACCCTGTCTGTATGGGGCTCATAAACTTTTTCTGAGTAATTAAGCTTGACGAACTTTTTAATAAACGTCTGTTATATATAGTTCCAATATTTCATGCGGTAGTTACAATTAATGTAATTAATTTTACATTAATCACAGAAGTTTCAATCTAAATGTACAAATTATTCCAACTTCTGACACCAAACAGCAAACTGGAGTTCCCTGTTTGCGTCTCTAATGTAGACCTCACTCATCTTACTCATCCTCACTCATCCTCCCACACGCTCATGTATAAATTAAAATAATTTTTAACGCCACTTTTTATGAAAGAGTGTCATAAAAACAAAGATATACGGAAGTGCTTTCTGGTAAAGAATTATTGGCTAGGGAATAATTTATATACCACTGCGGACTTCGCTTCCGAGTTCCAAGGTTTTTAGTCAAGAAATAACTGACGTTTGGAGCGAAGCACTTCGTCAAAGTAAATTGTCGTATATAAATTTTTATATTCGAAATAAATAAATATATATATGTTGTTGCGAACGAATTCAATGGACTGAATAATATTATGCATTTTTTGTGACTATAATAACTTTTGCGTCAATCTTTCACTATTGTAAAGCACAGCGTGCGTCACAAAGTTGAAAGTGATCCAACGTCTTGTCAGACAACAGTTCCCAACAAATTAAGTCAGAAAATGGAGTAGATGCCTGAACTAAAGCTATCACAATGTCGGAACTCATTTGGCACCACGGGAAAATTAGCAAAATGGAAGCAGTGCAACGTTTTCGTCAATTCCATCCCGATGGAAGTTTTCTGATGAGAAACAGTGAGACTGTAATGAACGCGTTTGTGCTTTCGGTTGGGTAAGTTAATGAATGTTGTGTCGTAATGACAATCATGATTCATGAATCACGATCAAACATGTCCGAATGTGTTTGGTTATAGAACTTGAACCTTACCAAGTTAACAGGAATAGCATATCGGAATGGTGTAATCAGTTTTTCATTCACTACGAATTAACGTTGTATATGCTTGTTGTGACTATTAATTGTGTTAACTTGTTAATTGGGTTTCACTTTGAATTCTGTAGTATTATTAAAGTAGTTACTAATCTTCACAACTGCTGAAACCTTGATCCATAAGCTTTTACCATTACATTACTGATTAGCATTATAACTGTCGTCTGGCGAACTCGTGAGAATTCTGAAATTGTGCGAACCAAGTAGATTCAACTCCATTTAGTGTCATTCTGTCATCGTTTGGAGTAAAAACGGTGACAGAATGACACCAGTTGGAGTTGAAGCTACTCCGTAAAATTTACTGTGTATATACGTATATATTACTGTAGTGTACAGTATAAGTCTTCCGTTCAAAAACTCTGCGAGGCCGCGTTTCCTTGTTGTGTTTTATACACTGTTCCGGAGTGCTTTGCCGAAGCGTAGTCACTATGCTTTACAGCACACCGGATGCAAATCATTGGTACGCTACGGTAAATAGGAGAACTATGCGTTGTACGTTTGTTATAGTGTATCACTATATCACTTGTCTACTTTATCTGGAATTGTTACCGCACCGCAATAGTGTACACGCGGCTTAAGAAATATCTGATCATATTATAGAATTGAAATAACTGACTCTATTATAGAAATAGCTGACTATTGATGTTTTACTCGGACGAAAGTCTTTTCCCGAAACGTCAGTATTTCGACCGTTATCAAAACTATTCTCGGCAGTTTACACCTTTCACTTGCTGACTGTATTGTCACAGCTGCGTTGTACATTATTCTCTGTGATGATATATACAAGTCGGTCATGACAATGACCAAAGCCGGGTTATTGGCAGGCAAGCCCGACACGATACTAAAGGCAAGCCAACGGTATAAACCGCATGGTCACTATAGTATACTGTATATATATATATATATATATATATATATATATATATATATATATATATATACATATACATACAACAATCGAAATATAGGAAGGTTAAATATACTGCCGAAACAGAGAACGTAGGAGTCTAACGTTTCGAGCGAAGGCCGTTTCTCTCTGACGAAGGGCCTTCGCTCGAAACGTTAGACTCCTACGTTCTCTGTTTCGGCAGTATATTTAACCTAACTTACTATATTTCCTTGTTTCTACACTGCCTACGCAGCACGCTACTTTTATTACACTATATATATATATATATATATATATATATATATATATATATATATATATGTGAAATTCGCAATTTTGTTATCTTTTATCAGTTTTCATATCGAGGCACTTAAAAAACAATTAAGACTTTACTCTGATGAAGGGCTCTGCTCGAAACGTCAGCTTTTCGTTACCGGCTAAAAATCTCGGCACTTTATTACATTCTCACTTTGCTCTATTCAAAACACTGTCTATGCAGCACTCTAGTTTTTAAGACCCCTATTTGCTTGCGTTCGTGTATAAAACAAAAACAGGTTTACAACGACACAGAACTAATTCTTTGAAAGTTTTCATGGCGATAATGTAATATATAAATAAGTTTTGTGGAAACACCACGTAAAATATTTATTTGCTAAGCTTTCGGCCTGTTGACTCAGACCATTGCTCTGACGAAGGCCTGAGGCAACAGGCCGACAACTTAGAAAATAAATATCAGTTTACGTGGTGTTTCCACAAAACTTATTTATACAACACAGAACTAGCTACATATATATACGCTAATACACGTGACGTCAAAACGGTCGAAGTATTTGTCCTCCACCAAGGAAATAGGTGCAAGTGTTGTACATACAAGATTCACGATAGTCAATAGTTCTTTGTTATATGTCAAATATGAATCGTGATATCGATCAAAGTACAAATGAAAGTGACTTTGTTTCCGTGTTTTTCGGCATCCTCGTTCCCAGGGCCTTTTTGAAATTGTGCGTTTCTCGACTCGCAATCGCATTCAAATATATCATCGGGTTCATAGCCATGCAATCAACAAGCACGTTTATAAGTCTGTATCAGACAAAAGAATGATGCAATTTCAAATTAAAGTACTTATTTTAGAATGTTAGAAAGAAATCATGTTTAACAATCAATTTTCTTGGTTGTATGAAAACGGTTTCGAAAGAAAACCAGACACTTCAGCCACTCAATAGCTTGCACGTAAATATATTTACAGAAAAATACCGAAATAGACCACAGGCAGCCCAGACTTGTACTCCGCCTTTAGATCAGGGTTGTGCAGGTTGACAGTATGACAGTTGATTATAGCCTTTGAATTAGTTTATGAGGGTTCGGTTGTAATTTGAAAAATACTGCCATATTCTCGTTAAATCTATAAATTATTATTAATTTTAATTATTACTATTAATTTTATAGATTTAACGAAAATACGGCAATATTTTTTTCAAATTATAACCGAATTCTCATAAACTCATTCAAAGGCCTTAATCAACTGTCATACTGTCAACTCACACAACCCTAATCTAAAGGCGGAGTACAAGTCTGGGCTACCTGTGAATAGACTAGAATTTATCTGTTTGCGCAATTTTGGCACAATTCTCTTACTATTGCTCGTAGTGTATAATTGTGTAAATTCTTACAACCTCGTCTCCAGCTGGCCTTGTTAAAATTAGGAGGGCAGGAAAAGTCCCTGGCTTCGGCTGGTAAACTCTGCATTTTCATTGGTTGAATGCGTTTCTTAAACATTTCTCTAGAAACATAATTATGCATAGCTTTGTGGCAGTTATGGTCAAATAGCTTCAACGGGACCAATGGGAACGCATTACAATTAACACCTCCGACGTGACTTTCATTCATTATTCAGAATGATTTTGCATACTAAACTAAATTGCTGATTTTTACACAGTATTCCTTTTCCTACCCTCCCAACTTCAAAAAGGCCCTGGGAACAAGGATGTAAATTCTTAAACTATCTATAAAATAATAACTTCCGGTGGCCGAGATAAAATAGGGTTTGTATATATGTTATTGTGTAAATTGTTGTCCATTTCATATACAAATTAAAAAAAGAAAATTAAAATTGAGCCTTTATGTACCAGAATACTTTGCTGGTAACCCTTATTAGCATTAGGATACTGGAAAAGCAATCTAGATTAATTGTAGTCACATTTGGTCTGAGTGTGTTATCGGGATTTACATCTACGAGTTCACTAACAAGAAACGAGAAATTACATTCAACTCGAGGCGAAGCTGATACGAAGGAGTGAATGTAAATCTTGATAGCACACAAACAAAGAGTGCTTTAATTAATTTGAGTACACTGCATGGATATGAAGTTTACGCTTGCCAAATGAGTGACAATACCGCAACATTTACCCAAAAATTCTCGTTAAGTTTTTTTGCCAAAATTAGGTTCGTATTTGTATAAAATACCTAAGCGCATACTTGTCTAGTTAAATTTAAGAAATGGTAATATTCTGAGCTGTTCATTATTTTGTTTTCCTCGATAGGGCTAAAGAATTTGGCAACCGGACTTTAGTATCCATGCTTTAGTGAAATTAAAGCACGACTAATATACTATGATTGAGCGTTGCCGTTGCATAACAGGGTGTCCGTGGTAGAAATTACCCAATCAGAACCTACAAAACGTCGGCAGTGTACGAAACTTGAACATTAATTACTTACACACGCGCACGCGGCAAGTTTATGTAATATTTAAAACATCAGCACCAATGTTTTATCACGTCTAAAACACGAGGCAATAGCCGACCCATTTGGTAAGTTCATTGGGGTAGTAATTTTGAAAAACAAGGTTGCTTAAGGTGAAGCCAGGTGAAGAATCAGGCATAGTTTAACGCTACTCTGGCTTAAAGGTTTTTTGAACGTAGCTTTGGTCATGAATAGTAACTTTTCAAAAAACTCTTCAGCTAGAGTAGCGTTAAACGATGTCTGAACGTTGCTTAAGTTTAATATGTAAACAGGAGGATTCTTTATCAGAGATTGTTTATTAAATTATGCGGACATGGTATATATTGGTCCTGATTTCCGTTGCGTTTTCCTCATGAATTATTAATGATTTCTGAGTCAACTTTGCAATTAACTAGCTAGATGTCTTAATTTTATAGATTTCAGAATAATGTTTATCATTATCGTATCCTTCAAGATATTAATCAAAGGTTTTTATTCGAGGTAAGGAAAGTAACACTTTGTTTAATTCCATGATTTGCAGTAATTTTCTTTCTTTCTCTTGTACATTCAAATCTCGCGTGAGCGGACACCCTCTTGACTAAATAGTGTCTGCTCAAGGGTAATCTGGAAGGGGTAGGAGGGAAAGGACAGCCTGCACGGATCTCTTTAGTAATAACTAGAAATACATTAATGCAAACCCCTCGTGTTCATTGTTTATTATTATTAATAACCTCTGTTATCAATCCAAGGGGTGTATTAATACCACTGAACCCTTAAATTATGTTGGTCATTCCAGACAAAGGAATTGCATATTTTTTTACCCTGTTTCACACAAAATGGCTAAAAATGGTACACAGTTCCAAACTGAAAGAAAGGAAAACATAGGGTACCTTGTGCTAGCCTAAATAACTGCCAGCATATAAGAACAGACCTTGCACCAGATCAAAAGTGTGATAATTATTACACCGGTACCCTGTTCCAAACTAAAAATGCCAAAAATGAAAACCATACCCTTTCCATTGGCACATCCCTGTATAGTCAATATATGGGAGTCCCGAACCTCCCATTGTAGCATACCAGTATAAATTATATTGTCTTTTTGCACAAAATACAATATTTTGACAACCCATTCGTATTGCTGTTTAATTGGCTTATTATACCACAGCAAGTATGTGACTATTAAGGCAACCAGAATTTTTTCAGCTTTGGCAAATGCCCAACACAACAGCAATGCCCTAGGAAAACATTTTTAAAAGTACTGTGGATAAATGCCCCACCCCCAGGCATAAAAAGTTTGCAAATGCCTGACACAGGCATTACTCCAATTGATGAATTTATAATAAATACATAATACATGTGCAGCACAGTAAACGCATAAAAATGTCAAATACATAATTGTGCAGTACATGTATGCCACCAACAATTCCTACACAGAGATATATTGTTATTACGTTTTCTTTTGTTATTAATAAATAAATATTTAAAAAAATATCTCTGTACCTTCGCATATTTTTCGGCCTCTATTCATTTCTCACATGTGTTATAAAATAAATTCACTAAATTCACGTTTTTCTCCTCGCTGCATGTCTCTCTTTCTCTTGGCTATTCTTTTTGCTGTGTTTTCTTGCATAATTTCTAGCCTTTCTCTTCGCTGTAACTCTCCGCTGTTGTAGTTCTAGACACCGTGTTCAGCCTTGAAATTGCGAGTCGCTCTTTTCGTTTCTTCGACTATAAACTCGGATTGTGCTTTGTTTTCCTGATTGAAGTCACTTTAATATATACTGTACTGTAGTTCTCCTTGTAATCGTCTGTCTCTTGCTCTAGCCTGCTGCTGTTCCCTTCGTTCGTTCGCTTGTTTCTTTATCTTGTCTTTCTCTTGAATACGTCTCAACATTTCTAGCCTATAAACATGTTTTCTTCTCCGAACTTTTGTACTCAAACTCGAACGAAAGTAATGTTTTTGACGTAAAAGAGCAAAACTACAGAGAAAACGTGTACCCTTTTAACCACCATCAACCCGCGGATCCCCGACATGGTCTCCGTTGATCGTTACATACAAATAAATAAATAAATAAATAAATAAATAAATAAATATATATATATATATACACACAAATGGATCCTCCAAAACGCCAACATGGGTACAATCCCCGACCGGACGTACCGTCCGCTCCGTCGAGATTAGTACCCTCGCGTCGCGAGGCCCGCTTCGCGAACCACACGAACACGAGGGGATTAAGTTGGAATATAAAACATTCAATTCTGTCATATTTCGTAAACTCAACAGCAAAACTATATGTTGGCTATGTGATTCTCTGAAACGTATTCTGGTTTAATTAAACATTCAAATTTGCATGTTTTGCAGAACAAGCAAAGCATAGTGAGTTTAGTAAACATGTTCGTGGTTCTCACGCATGCAAAAAGTGTTAAGTGCGTGATCGACATGTCTATTAGTTCACCTGCTTTATAGGCCATTTGCATGCACGATGACGCGAGATAGTGTTGCGTGCTTTGCCAGTATGCTAGGGTTTCGGCTAAAAGGGATGACTCAAAGGAACCGTTCAATCCATTCGTGGCTTTTCCAAAATATGTCACCAAATATGTTTTTCCAAACGGCTAGGTACCCTCTAGCTGTTTGGAAAAACACAGTTGGCGAAAAACATAGGGTTAGGTTGCTAAAATCTTGAGCGTCACTAAAGCTTGACGATAAATTTTTAATAAACAAATTTGACGACATATTTTGGAAAGCCGCGAAAGGACTGGATGGGTGCTTTTGAGTCATCCTTTTTAAAGTACCCCTAGCCTCGACAGTTTGTATTGTCTTACTTGGAAGAAATTTTAAAATGATAAAGTAACTTCTTTGGAAGATTTTCGCTTTTTCGCTTTGTTTTTCAGATATTTCATTTTGTTTGATATGCAAATGTCCAGAATTTACGTCACACATGCATAATGACTTATCAGACAATGTTATGTATCTTTGAATTCATGAAATAAAAACACTAAAGTATGAATAACAGAAAAACATGTGTGCGTGTTTCTCCCACAACACCAAACTTATCGATTTTAACCATTTCGTTCGAGAATGAAAGAGATACACGAACTTCTTTGATAAGTCATTGTGCGTGTGTGACGTAAATTCCGGACATTTGCATATCAAACAAAATGAAATATCTCAAAAACAAAGCGAAAAAGTGAAAATCTTCCAAAGAAGTTACTTTATCATTCTAAAAGTTCTTCCAAATAAGACAATAAAAATTGTCGAGGTTAGGGGCACTTTAACTGAAACCCTAGATTACTGGCAAAGTATTCTGACCGTAGTTGTAGTCACGCAACGTCATCATACGTCAATTAATCTTGTCGGTCGATTAATGAAAATATTCACCAATCAACATTCAAATTGTTGACACAAACATTCAAATTTCATAGAGATTCACGCAGGCTCTCTTTCATCCCCACTTAAATTCTCCAGAGAGCCAGCTTGCAAGCTAACTCGCGGGAGGTGTCCGTTTATGAGAGGTTCATTAATTAATATTCATTGTAATATGATTCCTTCTGTGAGAAGATGCGCGTAGTCTATTCGGAAATTACAAAATGTTTCTTTGCAAAAAATATCCTTAATACGCTGTATTCAAGTAGACTCTTATACGACTTAGCTCGGCTGAAATAGAAAACTGTGATGTAATATTTATGTTGTTTGTTCAAGAGTGTTTTAGAGAATGTTGGAATCTTTGTCTCCGTTTTCTTTTGAGGTACCTCAAGTATTGCTAACCACGAGAACTTTCCGTTCTCTTACCCTAACCCCAAAAGACCAAACACGTGCATATAGAAAAGTTGATAATTGTGTTTACGATGATTTTTAGAATAACATCTTTTATTCCTTGTCTGAGATCGTCGAGTACTATGGAAAATACAAGGGAGGGCTCGTGTGTCAATTGAAACATCCTATACTACCGCCGTTACCCACTGGTCTAAGTACGCTTGATCTTTTTTTTATTCTGCATGATCTAATGTTCTTGTACATGTATTTTTTATATTATTTATTGTTTAAAGCGTTCACGTGAATGTCTTATCGGAATTTACATCCACGAGTTCGCTAACACGAAACAGAAACTAAACAACTTCGTTCCCAGGACTTTTTTGAAATTGGTAGGGCGGGATCGACTGGTCACAGTACCCAGAAATACTGGGTGTATTAAATTAACAATTTAATTTTGCATGCAAAATCATCTGAGTAATGGCAGTCCCGTGGGAGAAGTTCATTGTAATGGCGGTCCAATTGGTCCCGTTGAAGCTATTTGATCATATAAACTATGCATAATTATGTTTTCCGAGAAATGCTTCAGGAAAGCAATAAACCAATGAAAATGCCGTTGCGAAATACCGTGCTACCGTAGTGTGAAATACCGTAACATTTACAAAACACCTTAGTTTAGTTTCTGCGCTAAATTAGGATGAATCTCAAACTACTAGTTTACCTTAACCCTTTATCGACCACTTTAGCCTTTAGTATTTTACTCTGGCTAACGTCAGACGATTTTAATCGTCAATAGGTGACCTCCTGGTCAATATAGGGTTAATAAACTATCTAAATTAACCCTTTATCGACCACTGAAGCCTTTAGTATTTTACTCTGGCTAACGTCAGACGATTTTAATCGTCAATAGGTGACCTCCTGGTCAATATAGGGTTAAAGTATCCTAACCCCAAATACGATATTAATTTTACGTAAAGTTTTATGTTCAATGCCAAAAGATTTTTGAATTTAAGTCTTCATTTATTGTTATAGTGAAATTTTTATTTTCAAAATGTTAATGTGACGTCGAAGAAGGCATAATTTGCATCCTCAGTGTTTAGAGAAAAATACTACCCGATTCAAACGTTAATGGCATGTACTTGAATAGTATATTCTATATCTTATCATTTTCTTCACTCAAAATTTTAGGTTGTCAGTTTATCACATAAAAAATAATAGGGAAACATAAAAACCTATTTAGTCAATTACCATTTTGAAAATACAAACTTCAATATAAGAGAAAACAAAGACTTAAATCAAGAAATATTTTGGCATTTAACTATTCACTTAACATTATAGAACCCATAAAAATCCATACCAATAATATCATATTTGGGGTAATAAGCACTTTGGGAAATGCTAATATTTCAAGTTAGATATCAGTTTGCATTTCTTGCTATGACTTACGAAATTTAAAAAAGTCACAAACCATGCTTTGTTACTAAGATGCTTAACTGAAATTAAAGCACCGCTAATAAAGCACGGCTGAGCGTCGCCATGACAAAAAGAGGGACATTTGGTACAATTATTCAATCAGGAATAAAAACAAACACGTTATAACATAGCCGGTGGACTGAAAATTGAACATTAAAAAAAAAATTAAATATTTTTTATAGACTTTCGTGAAGTTCAAATATTTCTATTTTAAAATATTCCTATCACTGTTAATTTCAAGGAGTCAGTTTAACTCCAAAAGGAGTTATTCTGAACCTAATTTAGGCTCACGATAACTCCTTTTGGAGTTAAATTAACTCCTTGAAATTAACAGTATAAGCCTTTTAAAGCTGGATTTCCACTACAGGCGTAACTGAATATCGCCTTTGACTTTTCAGTGGTGCAAATTGAATAGTTTTCTATTTCGTTCCACAAGAATGTCGCCAGCATGCGAATTGCGATATTTTACGTTAAGTGGAAATCTAGTGACAAGTTAGACGCTCCAACCATTGAGCTGCCGAGACTCTGAAGAAGGGCTAAGGTAGAAAATTTATAGGCATATGTGCTCATAAACGCCGTGGGGTTTACATATAAAATTTTCAATTCAAAGTACTGCCTCTACAATTGTGAATATTCTTATATATTTATATTATTCTATTTGTAATCTGTACTCAATTGTTTGAAATCGGTCTGTTTGACTAATTACAGATCAGTCAGGAGAATATGAATCACCTCATCCCCAACCGGTGTATGTGTCCACCGTGAGATCCGCCCATGGTGATGGTGGATACGAAAATACGATGCGGTAAGTTCTGTATAAGGTGTTCAACATAGCTATCTATTCTGTGGCCATCCTCGTTCCCAGGGCCTCCTCGGTACACTGGAAAACCAGAGGCCTTAGGACATAATATAACGCAACAAACGAGATATTGGCGTCCGAAAGGTTCGGTGTTTGCCGTTCTTCCCGCTGGACAAAATAGCACAATTTCGCTTACCGAAATGCTATTCAAATGTAGGTTGTTTACGAACATAATTTGGCGTCGCTGACGAATGAGTCACCGAGTCACGCTATGTCTAAAATCGTTCGATTTTGAGAGTTAAAAAATGATGAAACTCATCGCAGTTCCGACTCGCTTTAGGAATCCTACTTTGTTGGCCTTATTCGAGACTTTTTCGTTGTTACCTGAGCGATAATCTTCGCTCTATTCGCATCGTAGTTTGACAGTTGAAAATATATTTGCCCACTTCCTGTTTTCGACAATAGCCTTCGTCCAGCCGATCACACGCTTCAATCGTTTTCATCTGACTTGGGAACGAGGATGTTAACGTTACTCTGGCTTAAAAGGTTTTGAGCTTGTGTTGCGTTGCGTTGCGTTGCGTTGCGTTGCGTCGCGTCGCGTCGCGTCGCGTCGCGTCGCGTCGCGTCGCGTCGCGTCGTGTCGTGTCGTGTCGTGTCGTGTCGTGTCGTGTCGTGTCGTGTCGTGTCGTGTCGTGTCGTGTCGTGTCGTGTCGTGTCGTGTCGTGTCGTGTCGTGTCGTGTCGTGTCGTGTCGTGTCGTGTCGTGTCGTGTCGTGTTGTGTTGTGTTGTGTTGTGTTGTGTTGTGTTGTGTTGTGTTGTGTTGTGTTGTGTTGTGTTGTGTTGTGTTGTGTTGTGTTGTGTTGTGTTGTGTTGTATGGTATGTGTGGTGTGGTGTGGTGTGGTGTGGTGTGGTGTGGTTTCGCTTTATTTATATTATATAGGTTGCGTTGTTGTGTGTTGTTGACGTTGTTGTATACAGCAATGGTGGCACGTGTTGCTTTATGTTTTGCAGTGTCTTGCATTGTATCGTGTCTTTCTTATTGTAATTATTTTTAAATTGCAAGTAAACAGTTACTGTTGATTTCTTGAATATTGTTTTCTGGTGAACTAAACTGAGTTAGTGTTGTAGTATATGTTTATATTTCTTACAGATGGAGAGATAAACGTTAGAACAGCACCATTGGATGAACTCGTTTTTGTGCTTACAATACGTGTCTTATACCAAAAACTCGGTACCCGACCGATTACAACATATTAAAGTAAATTGGCAAAGACAAGTAGTCATGCGGCTAGAAATCTTTGTTTTAGAAACGTTTTACCTCAGTAAGCTGTATTTTAATTCTATACCACAGTTACATCGATATATATTTCTATGAGACTATGACTATGACCATAGGCCATTTACACGATAACATTTGATGGTGTTGGGTAATTACAACTACCAGAGTCATTTGTTGATATCCTCTATTAATTATTACTAAAAGACTGGCAAAGCATTTTACATACGTAAAAGTCTCACAGTTTGTCAACAGAATGTTGGTGCAACAGGCTTGTAGCAAAGCTGTCAACAGCTGGTTGTAACAATGCCGTTCGTTCAACAAGCCGCAACAACCTTGTTACCATCAATCTGTTAACAACTTGTTGAGTGGAAGAGGCAAGGGAGGCACAGCTGTTAGCGCGCGCGCCTCTCGGATGGGTGACTACTAATTAGCTTCATGTAAGTAGAGTTATTGGTTCTCTCCTGTGCTTTTAGGGGAGCACAGGTGGCGTGCGCTGTTAGGGCGCTGCCTCTCACCAATAGTTAAGCCAGGTCGGACGGGGTTAGTACTTGGACGGGTGACCGTTTGGGAATAACCCCGTACTCCGCCAGCTTGGGACTTATGTGAGTAAAGTTTAGTAGGTCTTTCCCATGCTCCGAGGGTTTTTCGCCGGGTTCTCCGGTTTTCCTCCTTCCGTAAAAGATCAACACCTAGGTCTTAGTTGTCTACACATAGGAGTTTGGTGTCAATTGGGACGAAAGTTCTGTTCCTCTCTCCTGCCACACGTCAAGTGGCAAATTTAATAAAATTAATTAAAAAAACAACAACTGTAGTTATCTCATGACGCACCCACATATCATTGTTCTAACAGACCGGTTAAATCCTTTATTCAACTGATTAGCGTGCAGATGAGTATGCGTAGTGGGATAACTAGTTATCCCCTTGTTTTGACTGCTTATCGCATGCTAATGAGTATCTTCCTTTCTAAATCTTGTTTCTTTCTCGGTAAGTTAAATAAAAAACAAAATGATTTCACTGCGAGAGAGTCATGAGATAAAATGGTTGCGGCCCCTCGTGGCAAATAAAACTAAACTAAACTAGACTAAACTAAACTAAACTAAACTAAACTAAACTAAACTAAACTAAACCAAACCAAACTAAACTAAACTAAACTAAACTAAACTAAACTAAACTAAACTAAACTAAACTAAACTAAACTAAACTAAACTAAACTAAACTAAACTAAACTAAACTAAACTAAACTAAACTAAACTAAACTAAACTAAACTAAACTAAACTAAACTAAACTGAACTAAACTAAACTAAACTAAACTAAACTAAACTAAACTAAACTAAACTAAACTAAACTAAACTAAACTAAACTAAACTAAACTAAACTAAATTAAACCGAACCGAACCGAACCGAACTACACTATACTTCACTACACTGCACTACACTGCACTGCACTACACTACACTACACTACACTACACTACACTACACTACACTGCACTGCACTGCACTGCACTGCACTGCACTGCACTGCACTGCACTGCACTGCACTGCACTGCACTGCACTGCACTGCACTGCACTGCACTGCACTCCGCTCCGCACTCCGCTCCGCGCTCCGCTCCACGCTCCGCTCCACGCTCCGCTCCACGCTCCGCTCCACGCTCCGCTCCACGCTCCGCTCCACGCTCCGCTCCACGCTCCGCTCCACGCTCCGCTCCTCGCTCCGCTCCACGCTCCGCTCCACGCTCCGCTCCACGCTCCGCTCCACGCTCCGCCCACGCTCCGCTCCACGCTCCGCCCACGCTCCGCCCACGCTCCGCCCACGCTCCGCCCACGCTCCGCTCCACGCTCCGCTCCACGCTCCGCTCCACGCTCCGCTCCACGCTCCGCCCACGCTCCGCTCCACGCTCCGCCCACGCTCCGCCCACGCTCCGCCCCGCTCCGCTCACGCTCCGCCCACGCTCCGCCCACGCTCCGCCCACGCTCCGCTCCACGCTCCGCCCACGCTCCGCCCACGCTCCGCTCCACGCTCCGCCCACGCTCCGCTCCACGCTCCGCTCCACGCTCCGCCCACGCTCCGCCCACGCTCCGCCCACGCTCCGCCCACGCTCCGCCCACGCTCCGCCCACGCTCCGCTCCACGCTCCGCCCACGCTCCGCCCACGCTCCGCCCACGCTCCGCCCACGCTCCGCTCCACGCTCCGCCCACGCTCCGCCCACGCTCCGCCCACGCTCCGCCCACGCTCCGCCCACGCTCCGCCCACGCTCCGCCCACGCTCCGCCCACGCTCCGCCCACGCTCCGCCCACGCTCCGCCCACGCTCCGCCCACGCTCCGCCCACGCTCCGCCCACGCTCCGCCCACGCTCCGCCCACGCTCCGCCCACGCTCCGCCCACGCTCCGCCCACGCTCCGCCCACGCTCCGCTCCACGCTCCGCCCACGCTCCGCCCACGCTCCGCCCACGCTCCGCTCCACGCTCCGCCCACGCTCCGCCCACGCTCCGCCCACGCTCCGCCCACGCTCCGCCCACGCTCCGCCCACGCTCCGCCCACGCTCCGCCCACGCTCCGCCCACGCTCCGCCCACGCTCCGCCCACGCTCCGCCCACGCTCCGCCCACGCTCCGCCCACGCTCCGCCCACGCTCCGCCCACGCTCCGCCCACGCTCCGCCCACGCTCCGCTCCACGCTCCGCTCCACGCTCCGCCCACGCTCCGCCCACGCTCCGCCCACGCTCCGCTCCACGCTCCGCTCCACGCTCCGCCCACGCTCCGCCCACGCTCCGCCCACGCTCCGCCCACGCTCCGCCCACGCTCCGCCCACGCTCCGCCCACGCTCCGCCCACGCTCCGCCCACGCTCCGCCCACGCTCCGCTCCACGCTCCGCTCCACGCTCCGCTCCACGCTCCGCCCACGCTCCGCTCCACGCTCCGCTCCACGCTCCGCTCCACGCTCCGCTCCACGCTCCGCTCCACGCTCCGCTCCACGCTCCGCTCCACGCTCCGCTCCACGCTCCGCTCCACGCTCCGCTCTGCACTGCACTCCACTGCACTCCACTCCACTCCACTCCACTCCACACCCCACCGCACCGCACCGCACTGCACTGCACTGCACTATGTTACGTTACGTTACGTTACATTACATTATACTATACTATACTATATTATATTATATTGTATTGTATTGTATCGTATTGTATTGTATTGTATTGCATTGGATTGCGTTGCATTGCATTGCACTGCACTGCACTGCACTGCACTGCACTGCACTGCACTCCACTCCACACCCCACCGCACCGCACTGCACTGCACTGCACTATGTTACGTTACGTTACGTTACATTACATTATACTATACTATACTATATTATATTATATTGTATTGTATCGTATTGTATTGTATTGTATTGTATTGTATTGCATTGCATTGCATTGCATTGCACTGCACTGCACTGCACTGCACTGCACTGCACTGCACTGCACTGCACTGCACTGCACTGCACTGCACTGCACTGCACTGCACTGCACTGCACTGCTCAGCTGCACTGCACTGCACTGCACTACACTGCACTGCACTGTACTGTATTGTATTGTATTGTATTGTATTGTATTGTATTGTATTGTATTGTATTGTATTGTATTGTATTGTATTGTATTGTATTGTATTGTATTATATTATATCATACCCGAGCTGGGGCGGAGGGCCGAAAGCCCGGAGCCTGGGCGAGGGTGCTAATCTCGACACGCGCGCAGTCCACTTACATGGGAAATTACACGCGTGTGGGAAAGAAATTCTGCGAGATGTTTATATGTATATGTATTTATAAAATAAGGCGCCCTCTACGCACGGTCTGATTGGCTGGGCTCTGTGCATTTATAAGAGAACAGAGATCATGAATGACGTAAAATGGCGTAGAATGGCGTCAGCTGGCCGGAAAAGCCCGCCAAATTCCTAAACTATCTCACTTTTAGTTTAATTTTTTCTCTTCTTATTTTATAAAACAAATAAAACATACCGCTCCTGTACATATGTACTCTTGTAAAAGTACGTTTGACGTAATTTGAACACGAAAGAAGTGTAAAGGTACTCGGGTATCGCTTCGTGCCTCTACTCAACTTCTTTCGTGTTCAAATGACGTCAAACGTGCTTTTATAAGAGTACATATGCACGGAGCTTTATGTTTTATTTGTTAAATGTATATACATCAAATCGTCAACTTTCGCGGCTGAAGCGAAACAAAATCTTTGTCAGAAAAATTGGTTTACAAATGACCGAAAAAGGAAGCCAAGAAGAGATGTTGCAGTGGGATGAACCAGACAATATTAAACACGACTAGACTGAACCATTGGAAAAGCATGAAAAATTGCGATAAAGATCGGAAAAAATGCCGCTAAATGTGACTGAAACAAACAAAAAGATGTTTCTTCGTGTGTCTGTTCAAAGCCAGCAAAAGACTTATGCACTGGTATATCTTGGCTCGAGAGAGAACAGTGAATTGGAAGGAACATCAACACAAACAGCTTTTCACATTTTGAAGAAAATTGATTGCTTTTTGCTAAGAACCGAACGAGAAAACCACGGAAACCAAACGCCAGATGCTACAAACACTGCCATACGGCTACGAGCTGGCATACGGGCTACGAGCAGAGTCAAAAGAAAATTTAACGGTAAGCAGTGATTCTCATTTAACTTACCAGATTTCATTAGCTGATTGGAGTCGGTATATATCCGAAACCTTTTTAGTATTAACTCTTTCTTGTCCGAAGTGGTCTTTAGTATTTTATTCTGGCTAACGCCAGACGATTTTATTCACCTCTGGGGAAGCCCCCGGACAGGAATGAGTTAAACTCAGTTAAAACAGCAAAAATCTTGACAAATAATATACATTTTCCCAGGCGGTTTTTTCCATGGTTCGAGTGAAAGATAGCATTATGGTTAGCTTTTCCTCTCTTATACCTATAGTTTTCAGGCTGGTACCTACGTTTCTTTCTGTTCTGAGGTTCAACATAATATTAGGAACATGAGGAATCATATTATTAAAACAGTTTAATAGGCACCTTGATATAAGCGTCTGTAATTATTGTGTGTTTTTGCTATCAGTTTCTGGTGCTTTAGGTCGTGACACAAGTTTTTCCTCAGCCACTGTTTTATTATTTTGAAATAAAACATTGCTTTGTAAATTGGTCAATAATAGAAAAACTACATTCATAAAAGTGATAAAAGGATGTAAAGGAGGCCAGGAGGGCAAGGGTGTTTATATTTGTATAGAAAAACAGATCAGGTGCTTATTTTAATTGGTGGTGGTGGGTGGGCTATTTATGTATATTTAATGTTTTAAAAGCGGGCGAGAGGCGATCGTTGCGTTTATGTATTTCTAGTATTATATTATATTTAAGAAATAAAAAAACATGTCGCGGGCGATTATCGAGTTATAATGCACGAGAGATGCGTGTAAAGCACGAGGCTATAGCCGAGTGTTTTACTAATTTCTCGAGTGCATAATAAGTCGATAATCGCACAGCGACTAAGTTTTTTATTTCTTTTATCCCCGAGCCCAGGCGTAGGGCCGAAGGCCCGGAGCCCGGTGAGGGTGCTAATCTCGACACGCGTGGAGTCCATTTTACACGCATGTAGAAAAAGCGAGGGAGACGAAATCTGTGAAATAGTTTATATATATATATGTTTGGTACGGTGTCACGCGGTAAGAATAGTTGGACACTGGTGACTACCGACGAAGAAAACTATAAACTCTCAAACAAATAGTATTTTGCTTTCGTTTATTTAAACGAGATGAAATGGAGCACGAAGAAAAGAAGGATACAAACAACCCGTTTAATATATATCTTGAAGAGAAACCAAAGAACTTGAAGAAACAAAACGCCGTATAGACCACTTTCATAATAGTAACTAATTTGAATATTCTTTTATGTGCATCTTAATAAGCCTTTCTAGCCTCGTTTGTGTGTCTGCAATTCAAAAGAATCTTTGCTTCATAACGAGGCTAGGAAGGCTTATTTAGATGCACATAAAAGAATATATGAAAGTGGTCTATGGTAAACAAAAACTCGATCTGAATTGCAGTGTTTGTAGTCACTCGACCGTGGTCAAATCGTTTTAAAGTACACCTTTGGCCCTGCATTAAAGTAAAACAAACATTCAATTCCACTCTTTAAAATAACAATAGAACTTTAGAATATTTATTAGCGCGAAATGACAATCAATAACGTTTTGGTCACATCAGTAGCATTTATTACATATGCATGACAAATAGTCCTGTTCAAATCATTAACAAAAAACCAATATAGCACTTATATACATTCATTTACAACAAAGGCGTATTCATTAAAGATCATACGTACGATCAATAAATTGCGTCAGAGAAGCAAAGAATGCAAACTACAAGTAATGCCAAAGGAAGTTCAGTGTCAATATTACTTATAGAACATGGCACATCATCACAGAATGCAACGCATCAGTCAGGAAAATCGAGAACGTTTAGTGAGAGCATTTGACGACCCAAACAAGGCTATTTATCTGTTGCCGATACCTTTGGCATCAACCGATCAACATCGAGGGGTATTGTTAGAAGGTATCTAGAGGAAGGACGTATGAACGAAAGAGCTCGTGGCGGGCGAAACCATGTCACAGTTGATGAAGAAATGAGGCGATGTATTGCGGCTATACTCGACGAGAATCCCGTTTTAACTCTGCTGCGATAAACATAACGCTGCGAGAAAGGTTGCCTCAAAAGCCCATGTTCATTCACGAACAATTGGCAAAATTTTGGACGGTATGTTATACACCGTTAAACTGATTCGTCGATGCCCTGCTAAACGAAACAGACCAGATGTAATCCAGAAGCGTCGTCAGCATGCAGTCAGGTTTCTTGAAGAAGCTATTCGCAACCAGGTCGTATTTGTTGACGAATGCGGCTTCAATATATGGACGGCCAGAAGTCAAGGAAGAGCTCTACGAGGACAGAGACAGAGAGCATATCGTCAGGTGGCTGGTCAAAAAGGAAACAACGTTACCATCACCCTTGCAGTTTCATCTACATTTGGGCTGGTACATCACTCTATGCACATCGGGGGCACAACTTCCCCCAGGTTTCAAGCATTCCTACAAGAGTGTGCAGAACATTTGCCGCACCACCTCATCGCCCGGCACAAACTCCCGCAGAACATATTGAACTGCGAATTCTTCCACCGTATTCTCCATTTTTGTGACTACCGCTGACCTGTGAGCGGTAGCCATAATGTCGGCGTGTTGCTTGCTTGCGCGATTGTCTTGGATCGCACTTACGTCATACTCGTGCAGCCATCGCCAGATATTCGACGCGATCGCTATATAGTCAAGAAGATCGCCATTGATCGCCAAGTATTCGGGAAGTACTCGAGTTGTTTTCGTGGCCTCGCGGGGAATAAACTAAAGTGAATCTCGTCTTTGTATTTTGGTTGCTCTCTCGATGACAGTTTTGATTTTTGAAAGTGTTAATTATTACTTTGCAAATCTTTTCTTCTTGGAACGGTTTCTGTCCACATTGATCAGTTTATACAAGGTAAGAAATAGTTTCAAAACTGTGACGTTGTTTATCTTATATACTATATACTATATACAAAATCTATAAGTACTTGATCGGAAACAGAGTACTGTACTTATAGCAGTACTAGAAATATTCAGCTTATAAAGTTTGCTAGAAGTTAGGCCTACAACCTTCTTTTATCGAAGAAACTGATATATACCTAAACTAGAAGTTACTACCGCAAGTGAAGTGCTGCCTCGAAATGGGCAAAAACCTTTAGCCTACTCCACAGGCAAGTATCTGCGGTCCGTGACCAATGTGACACCCCTCTTGCCCACTCCACCCAAGATTACCCACACTACCCAAGATTGCTCACACCACTCAAGACTGCCCCCTCCACCCACGATTACCCACACCACTCAAGACTGCCCACTTCACCCGATATTGCCCACTCCACCCGAGATTGACCACTCCACACAAAATTGCCTACTCCACCCAAGATTACCCACTCCACCCAAGATTACCCACTCCACCCAAGATTGCCCACTCCACCCAAGATTGCCCACTCCACCCAAGATTGCCCATTCCACTTGAGATTGCCCACTCCATCCAATTTTTTTTCACCTCTTCACCATAAGAGTCCACAGAGTTTCCTGCGAAGAAGACTGGGAAGTCCAAAAATGTAATTATATTAATTACAATAGCCAGAGTATTAACACATCTCTTCTATATTTTTTAATTATAAGATTGAAAACAACAAGGGTTTTGACAGGATAATCACACCTCTTGCTCTGATGCTGTGGCAAAATTGTCAATGGAATTCCAAGTGCTTAATATGTTTTGACAAATCTAGAGCTTTAATAAAATTATACAGCAATGTACCATTGAGCCCATCAGATTATTTTGCAGAATTTGTATAAGTAAAAATACACACACGTAGATATATTATAGTAGCGTCTGATCAGAATGCTGATCAGTGCAAACACAATGAACCCACACCAATATACACCTAAAAATAAAAGAAAACAACCGTGAAATCTCCTACCAAGAAACACAGTTGTCAGTTGTAGCCGTGGTTGTTAGAAACTGTTATCTTACCTCGACAAGATAAAATCTCCTCACTAAAATTGTATAAGGTCCTAAGACAACAAGGGTGTTCATTTGTAGCCAAGAACAAGTGTGATTCAGTTCAGAAAATCCATCGCCGTCGTGGTGTTGACTGTTGACCAACTTCAAAACCATGCTTCGAACGTCAAACGTTTCATGCAATTTCAACAAACCAATCCTTCTGGCGTATATGATGTAAGTTGTAAGAAACTTCCTACGTCACAAAACGTCATAAAATGCTCAACAAATAAATAAATAAATAAACTCTCAAAATCTCGATTCCGTTGACTATACATAACTCGGCAAAGAGGTCTGGACACGAGACACAGGAAACCCATGTCAAGATTAGTGAGCTGCCTCGCTACGCTCGGCAGCAATTATTTATAATGATAAAATCGCTTTATAAGTTTAAGTTTAATTTTGGTTGAATTGTGTGTTGTGCTCACTGGTCAGTGACTCATGTTTGTACTGCATGTACAGTACATGTATATATCATACACCAGTGCATACACTAAGAGTGAGAAGTGTGTTTTAACCAACTTCGAGCTAGGTGTTTTGATATTAGATCAAACACAACTTTCATTGTTTCATGATCAAACAAATCAGGAAATGAATTGTTTGATCACATACCAAACCTTTGTCTCGCTTATGATTTTCCTATCTGTTTGGTTTGTGAATTATTAATGAGTTCGAGAAGTATATATAACACTGCCCTGTATTTACACTATATACATTGTATATAAGAAATTTATGCTAGGTGGTGTTGGTGGCATAGTGGTTAGTGCACGTGCCTTTCACCTCTGCAAACTGGGTTCAATACCTGCACGGTGCCGTTATCTGATTAAAATAATTCACCTGGGCCACATGCGAGAAGAGTGCTTCCAGTTTGACTCTACCAAACACCACAGGTTTCCTCCGGGTACTCAGGTTTCCTCCTGTAGTAACACTGGACCAATGAGGGTGGGCCGGTACTTGACCTCTGAGGATAACTGATAGAGTTATCCAGTATAAATAAGGTTAGTTTAACTTAGTTTAAGCAAAATATGTTGGCTGTTACATAGACATTACAAAACCTTGACTTGGTGCTTTGTTTACTTGTTTTAGGTGTTGTTCAATATCTTGTAAAAGAAATTAAGAAACCAACGTTTGTGGACACCAGAACTGCTACAGTGATCTGCCCACAGAATAGTAGATACACCAGAAGTCTAACTCTTGTGAAAGTACTGAAACATTCTATAATCTACATGCCACCAATTGTATATTTTGATAAATTGTTGTAAAGCTATTGTGAAGTGTTGGGAAACTTAAAGCCTTGAATATGTTGAAAACCTTGAAATGAAGAAATATATCTGTTGAAACTACATTACTGAGTATTGTTGCACTGTGTTATTTAAAATACTAGCAGAATCACAAAATATTAGTGATGTGCATTACACTTGAATGCCACTGACAGCATATTTATGGCAGGTAAAATGTTGTTTTGGAACACAATGTTGATTATCTGGAGTGATTAATTCTTTGAAAGTTTTTAAGGCGATAATGTATATAGATTATTTTTGTGGAAACACAATGAAAATTATTTATTTGCTAACAGTTTCAGCCTGAGTCAACAGGCTGAGAGCTTAGCAAATAAATATTTTACGGCGTTTCCACAAAAATAATCTACATGTATATGATCTGGGGCGAGTTGTACAAAGCCAAGATAGCTTATCTAGTTGATAAGTTCTAGCTAAAGAACAGCAATAATGATGCTTTGAACAACCTAATATAAAATTTTATCCACTGATAAAATTTTATCCACAGTGGATAAAAGTTAAATTGGGTTGTTCAAAGCACCACTAGAGTGGTTCCCTGGCTAGGGTTTATCCACCATTTTTGTGTGTGTGTGTCTGTGCTTTTCGCACATTTTCATGCATTTCAAGTCTGTATCTCGTTCTGTACTTAACAGCGGTAGTCACATGTACGCATTGCGTACCTATTTTTAAATATAGTCGAAAATGGCATAAGTGCGTTAAAAGCTGCTACAAAGGCCGATATTTCACGACCCATCTTTCAACAGCAGATGAATGACAGGCTAAGAGCACGACAAGACCACATTCCGTTGGGCGAATATAGGAAAAGAGTTTTGTTGGCTGCCGCCGAGAGAAACATCGCTACCATAACCGTACCGAAGTGTAATGCGTGGTTCAGGCACATGCAAACCTATCTGCCCCGTTGCCTTAACGGCGAGTTTGTAGAATGATAATTTAAGACTCTAGTATTTTTCTCGCAGTTCTGAATGAAAGTGTTTTCATGAATGTAATGTAGTTCATCTGCTGCGTATTGATCGTACGTATGATCTTTAATGAATACGCCTTTGTTGTAAATGAATGTGTGTAAGTGCTATTGTTTTTTTGTTAATGGATTTGAACAGGACTATTTGTCATGCATATGCAATAAATGCTATTGATGTGACCAAAACGTTATTGAATGTCGTTTCGCGCTAATGAATATTCTAAAGTTCTATTGTTATTTTAAAGAGTGCAATTGAACGTTTGTTTTACTTTAATCCAGGGCCAAAGGTATATTAAACGGTAGGATTCTTGTTATTTTCAAGTTTTCGCTTAACCTAAACAATATACAGCTGACGTTTTCGTGATTTCCCTTTGCTGTTACACTTCTTTCGTATTCAAATGACGTCAAACGTAGCTTTATAAGAGTACATATGCACGGGAGCGGTATGTTTTATTTGTTTTATAAAATAAGAAGAAGAAAAATCAAACTAAAAGTGAGGTAGTTTTAGAATTTGGCGGGCTTTCCGGCCAGCTGACGCCATTCAATAACAATTTTAGCACTAAACGATACTGGCCGGCCGCACTAGTCCTAAGGGTATGAGCTACTCGTCATAAAAAAACAGTTCTTTGTCTACACGACAACATAGCCCTAAACGGGAGAACTGTCTAAACAAAGAAAGACTCTATCAACAGACTTCCATTATTGCTTGCCAAACCCGTAGGCTACTACTCCCAGTATCGTTAATTATTGTTCAGATACTCTGTTTGATTCATTCACAAATAACAATGGTGCTATAGTAAAATATATTGGCATAAACCCTAGTAAAATTCATATTTCAATATCATTCCTACTTGGATCGCAAGCAGTAAAGACTGAAAACCCACTACCCACCCTACCCACCTCCCCAAAACATAGGCAATAGCCTTTTTCACCAATTGTTGGGCTACTTTTAATGATATTGTGTTATGTGATATTTTAATATGGTTACTGTAATTACCATATATGATCTCTTAGGCCTAGCTTAATAAATAGGATGTTATACCTATATATTGGACGATTTAAACTATTCCACAACCTAAAGATATGTATGCAATCACCGGCAACATGGAACTTTTGCAATCGTTTACGACCATGCTTACCAGAACTGCTGCTCCTTGACATTTATAGTTATGAACAATTAGAGATATGACGATAGCAAAAATGTTAGACGAAATGTTGTATCAATATATACAAAATGTTAATGAATTAAATTGAATTATGAAATAAAAACGAAGTGTCTGAGGCAATTGCTCTAGTATGAGGTCGCAATTTTACTATAGACCTCACGTTTTCTCTACGGAATTTGGCAATCTAGCCTAGAGCCAATTTTACTTAAAAAATCGCTCTGATTTCTGCATACGAGTATATGTCCTAAGCCAGATAGATCAAGGGTCCAACTCGGAGTATATGTCCTGCAGGGCAGACTAGGATCCAACTCCATTGAGTATATGTTCTAGTCGCCTGTCAGGATCCAGCTCAAATCCGCGCGGTGAAAGTATATGTCTTGAGCAGATTAGGACCCAGCTAAAAAATCAGCATTTGTCTTAATCGCCTTCCTCAAGATCCAGCTTTCAATTACGAGTATCGTCCCTTGGAATCGCTCAGGACCCAGCTCATCGCAGATAAACAAAAATATATAGAGCAGTTGCCCCACACTTCCATAACCCCACAAAAACATTGCCTTATTTACTGTGTCAGTATCAATCTTAGCAGTATTTGGTAGGTGTGTTACCGGGGGTGTTTAAAAAAAGCATTTAATAAAAGCGGGCGAGGGGTTGTTGCATTCATGTATTTCTAGTGTGTATATATCCAAATTGCGCAGTAAAAATTTGGGGGGACTGGTAACAATATGAAGCACCAGAATTATTGATTGGCTGGCGTCAACATTTAAAATCGTTTTATAGTGATCACGATAAAAAACCCGGCCTTTTTATACTATTGTGAAATAATTTATTGTTGACGAGATTCTCTGGACGAGAATAAAGGAAGTCGCTGTTTGGATCAATTTAGCAGAACAGAAAGAAACACTGAGGGAAATTTGTTAATTGATTGTGAGTAGAATGGAAACTAAAAGAGGGCAACAAGAATAAACTCGAATTAAGGTATAAAACTTCCGTACTAAGACCATAAAATGAGTATAAGGATAAGTCACTATTAATATGTAAGCTCAAGTTTTTCATATTTTCTCGTCCATTGACCACTGAAAATAAATTTGCGAATGATAGTTTCCCTTTCGTTTCATCTTGAGAGATATTTCATTACGTCGAATGTTCAGTTTGCTGTGTTTTGCTGAAGACGCCAATCTTTTAGGACGTTGGTATATATGTTTTCCATATTTTCTTGACCACTGTTATCTGACCCGATCTATTTTTGAATGAAAATTTGCTGTTTGATTAACCAAAACGGTCTATTTATACTAAATTATTTTTGTTTTCTCTTACTTCTGCATGGTATTCAATCTATTAAATAGATTCGCTAATTTGTTTTCGGTGGTGTTTTTCGACGTTGTTTTCTTGTGTTTTTGACTTTGACGTTAAACTACATATTACTCTTTTAATTATTGATATGAACTTTGTCAATTTTCTCCGCTGTTTTTTCATATTTTTGACTGAAACCTTGCCTGTTACTTTTTCATGCATGGTAATCTGATTGTACTGGTTTGTTTTTAGCCCTATTATACTTAAAGTTTTCGAGCTATTAATTTTAATACGTTGATTTTTCTGTCATTGTGAAACAGGCAACAGACAAGGAAGCCATTTACAGAATATTATTTTACATCCATACAGAGCGTCAGTGGCGGCGCCAGTGTGCGAGAAGTGTGTGTGTGTGTGGGGGGGTGGGGAGTGGGGGTGGGGGTGGGGTGGGGGTGGGGGTGGACAATACGGATCAATGCGAGCGCCAAAAGCGCAAGAAACTTCTAGGGGGTCCGGAGGCATGCCCCCCGGAAAATTTTGAAATCAAGAGTCTCTGAAATGCCATTTCCTGCATTTTGGGGGAGAATTTACAGAATTTTGAAGATTATAAAACGTCATAGAAAACACTAAAAACTACACATTTCAGGTCCCTGTATGGTACATTTCATATCAATTACTAGATACTGTCAAAAAATTAAGGGAGATATCTGACCGTTCCATTCTATTTCGAATCATCGATATTAAAAAAGAGATAAAATTAAAAGTCGAAAGAAACCCGAGTGCGTTCCGGATATTTAAAACGATCAGGCTTCTGGTTTCATTCGGACGTTGTAATCAGCGCCTGCGATACAGTAATGATATATACTGCTTAATTAAGAAATTGATAAAACGAAGGAAGACTATTCATGGAACAAGACCAACTCAAGTGTTTTTTTACTTGTCTTCATTCAAAAGGTTATTTAGGTAGGTTGCCTGCCCTTATGCCAGATTTATGCCAAATCTCAGTCAAAAACCTAACACTCCCCCCACCCCCCACGTTTTCCCCTCGAATTTGGACGAATGGAAAAATCAACCTTGGAGAGAACTGGGGGGGGGGGGGGGGGTCGTGTCCCCCCAGTCCTCCCGGTGGCGCCGCTACTGCAGAGCGTAAAGTAAAAGTTTTTCTTTTTGTTCAACTTTGCAATTCATGTGATTATCGTATGCTTTTGCTGTGTCTCACTGAGAAAGCCGTGCAAGTTTGGTTTTTTTTTTTTTTTTGCTTCATCTTGACAGTCCGATTTTACTGTACTATACTTACTTCGGTTCGATGACAGGACTGCATGAGACAGGGGGGAGTTATAATATTCTCCCCGAGCCCTGAGTGAGGGTGCTAATCTCGACACGCGTGGAGTATAAGCGAAATTACACGCAAGTGGGAAAGAAATTCTGCGAGATGTTTATATATATATATTTATAAAATAACAGGTATGCTACGCACGCTCTGATTGGACGAGAACCATTTTCACTCAGAGTACAGAGACACGTTTGACGTCATTTTCATTTTATATTGTACAACGCATGCTCTGTTTGGTTAAATCTCACGTAATCACTGACGTATTTATTTGATTACGCCATCATTCGTCAGCTGAGTCTCGGTCACTTTGGTGGCTTCTCCTTGGTTTTTTACCTCATAAAACGGTTAGTTCTACCGGAAAAAATGTGTGAAAACACTCGGCTTCGCCTCGTGTTTCCACTAGGCATTTTTCCCGGTTGAAATCACGTCATTCGTGTTTGTATCACAGTACAGAGACACGCAAGCGATTTTCTATTTGTTAAATATATATATATATATATATATATATATATATATATATATATATATATATATATATGTTATCAAATCCACAACTTGCGCAGTTCGAATAGCAGGGTACTGGTAACTAATCCGTTAAATTATTCAAATTATTTAAATTTACGTCAGCAAATTATAATTTATAAGTTCGGTTGGATTAAAGAAATCTTTGCCAGAAAAAATGGTTTCAGCTAAAATGTACATTTAATATTACTATGAAAAAAGACCAAAGAAAGAAGGCTAACAAGAGATGTGGCGCGAGAAAAAGACAACAATAAATACGACTTAAAACCACTGGAAAAATCCTAAAAATTAATACGATAAATAATGGTAATTGAACTGCGTGTAGTCTGAAATCAAACGCGTGATTACAAAATCGCACGACCGCGAAACGGGAGTGCGATTTGTAATCACAAGTTTGATTTCAGACCAAAATTGCACGACACGAAGTTCAATTACCTCTTTATTATATCCATTTTGAAATCACACAAGAAATGAAACAAAATGATGAAAAAATGATGCGATTACAAAAATGATGCGATTACAGCTCAAAATAGTGCGATTTGGGCATTAATCGCACTATTTGCAGCCAATCAGATTGCGAGTATCGCCATTGATTTCAAAATGAGTATAATAAAGACCGAAAACGATGCCGACCGAAATGTAACTGAAAGAAGATCAGAAGGATGTATCCTGAAACTGTTCAAAGCCGGTAAAGAATTTTGCTCTGGTGTATTCTACATAACTCGAGAGGGAACGATGAAGAAATTTTGAAACAAACGGCTTTTTAGGTCATGAAGAGAACTGAATGATGCCTTGTCATGTTTATGTGTCAACAACGAAAGAAGTAAGAAACCGCGAACGAGAAAAACAATCCGAAAAGAGTAGACTGAATTGGCAGTGTTTGTGGTCACAAAAGCAGAAGAAAGTTTAACGGTAGGAGATTCGTATTTAACAGTTTAGCTGAGTTAAAACAGAAGAAATCTTGAAAATGAAAATTAATATAAATATATTGTCTAGAATTTTCTTTCAACGCTAGGACGTTGACATTGTGTGATTTGTGTCTTTTCTTGGCCACTGTTTATATATATTTTTGAATGAAAATTTGTCATTTGGTTCATCTCGTTTTGTTTTTTTAATATTGACATTGCATGTCCTTTCGGTGTGTCAACACTATAGAAATAATACACGACTACAGATGAACCTTGCTCTGGATGTTTTCTGATCTATTTAATACATCAAAAAACAGAAATTGGGGGGGGGGGGGGGGGGAGGTTAAAAATGCATATAAAGCGGGCGAGGGGTTGTTGCGTTCATGTATTTCTAGTAAAATAATGACTTTAAATTGTCAATAAACTCAAGAAAAGTAAGCAAAAAAAAAAGCTTACCTGTCCCAGGACGAGTTTGTTACTATTTAGCGCCACGCGTGGCCTCGTACAACAGTGGCAGCGATGAAAATGCACCTAAAGTTGCACTGAAAACATTGTGCTGTGTTAATTACGTGAATATAGACATATATCCAAATAATTTTTGACTTTCGTTGATGATTACATCCACATAAAATTAATCAAAAACGACAAAATTGTCGCGAAGTATCTCGTGTGCCGTGCCGTTATGGAGTTAGAATGGCACGTTTGTTTGACTCAATAACCAATCAGAGTGCGTGTTGTCGTTCATTTACTTCCGGTTATTTTATATGCTGGGCACACAAAAGCGTCTAGCGTCAAAAACGTCCTCTGGGCTTTAGTCAATGCATTCAAGATAACACGCAAAAAGCGTTTGACCTTTAAAACTTTAAAGAAATACAAGACAAAGCCAGGTATAAGACGTAAAGTACAAACCGCAGATAAAGATCTAGCTAGCTCTCTGACATTGTTTTCGGTTAGTGTATTTATAGCATGCATTTATATTTCATCTCTTGTTGACTTTGATTTGTTTATAGATAATACATGCATAGCTTATCTTCCGTCTGTTCTGATGATGACTTTGCAATCAAAATATCAACCAGTTTTATGACTTGTCTAGTTGTTTTGTTTTAGCTCGTATTTTGAGTTTCAACATGTTAAGGCCTGCGCTAAACGTCGCACAATGGACGAATCATTTCACAATTTGACATCGTTCCCATGGGAAATTTGAATGTTTGCGCATTTTGACCAATAGAAATTAGGAATCAATAGAAATAGGCGTTGTCCCAACTTTTAAATTTGCCCATGACAACATTCAAATCCTCACTTGAGTCCTTGAAAACATGGCGCCGAATTGTCACAGACAGAAGAGAAACATTTAATTCGACGCGACGACAATTCGTCGTGTAACTCGAACACGCATTAATCGTTCATCAGATCAGTCGAATTTAATTCGTGTGTGCTAGTGTGCATGTGTCGAATTTAATCGAGTTATACGTCGCAGTTTCGTCGAATAAAATTCAAACTTTTTTTAATTAGCGCAGGCCTAAGCTTTTGTCGCATGCACTATTTAAATAAACTAAATGTGCCGTGTTGCAGAAAGTCAGAACAAGAGTTAAAGGGAAACTATCATGGGCTGCGCATGCGCGAAATTAGTAGACGGCCGGCCAACCTCAATAAAAGTGCCTGGAAAACACCTTTGATGGCATTTCGTGTTACAAGCAGGCAACCACCACAGAAATGTAGCTTAGACTTCGACAAAGACGACTAGGCCAGTTGCCATCCGAGTTTCGGCGTTTTTATGTGAAAATTTTGAGGTTTTCTACAGCTATTTCACGCACTACGAGCTGGATTGAAAATTCCAAGTTCGGTACCCTAGCAACAATTTAAGTACCCGTACTTTCTTGTGATTGGCCAGGTTATAATTACATAGAGAACACGCGAATGGCAAAACAAGCCCCCGGCACATTGATACCGGCGCATTTCATGCAAATTATATTCGATCTGAATATTCAACTCCCAAGTCTTTAATATATTGAGAGAAATCAGGCTATGTTATTGCAAGAAGGCAAAACGACAACAACTGAAAGTTTGTATAAGATTGTAGATATATTCAAGCGTTTATTGTTATAATATATTATTACAATATCTTAAGTTATACTTATATTTGCTATTTTATTGTTGAAGTGGGGTTGACAGGTTGCAAATGAATGAAGCTTGTTTGCAGAGAATTTGTGATTCATTCTTCAATTGTGTTTGGCAGCAGAAGACGATTTTGTTTGAATATTTGAAAATTTTACAGTTTACCGTACCCAAGTGATCCAGCGATTCAAGTGCCACCAAACGAGATTATTTTGATGACCTAACCCAAACAAAAAACTCAAGTCTTTGGAAGCAACGATCTAAGCAGCGATCTGGCACACCAAACCAAACTTTTGACAGCAGTGTATACTTTCAACACTTGGCTATGCTGTACAGACAGACAGGAATCTCTAATTTCATGGACTATCTGAATAACTAACTCTGGCTTTCAACCAAAACACGGGAAAATTGGCCAAATGTCTGGAAGAGAACATGCATCTCGGTTGTTGTTCAAAATATGGTCGCTGTGAAAAATCTTCTGCTGCCAAATACATCTGAGCAACGGACCACAAAATTATTTGGAAAGAAGCTTCTCTCATCTGTACTGAAGATAACTACTTCTCTGCTTGGATTAGGAAATCAACAAGAATTCATAAACATCAAACTATTTCTCAAGAAGGCCAACCTCTCGATACTAGACAGCACTTTTCAAAATAATTATAAGCTTTATACAATAGCGAACACAAATACGGTAAACTAATATTGTTAAACGAAATCAGAATAAAATATAAAACTTAAAGACAGTACACACATTTACCACGTCCAAGGTTAATATTTATATTGAAGTGGTAAGTCATAAGGAACAACAACTCAGTTTGGTTCGCTATAGCTCTGACTCTGACGATGTTCAAGTTCAGAGCAACACGGGACGACTGCTTTGCTTTATAAAAAGGAAATATATTATGGTTGTATCAGCAAAGTACCAAAACCAACTGTAGCCCTTAATATAAAGGACCTTACCGTAGCTACCAGATCCAAAACAATTATAAAACTTTACAAGTTTACCTTCTTGTCGCCTTTTTTCGAGGTGTTGTGTTCAAATTTAGGTGTATCCACGCCACGTTTCTTGTTTGTTTGTCATTGTGGCTGATGCGAATTATGACATGCGAAACTTTACGCGCGCTGATTGGATGACCGAAAACATTAGCCAATCGTCGTAAAACATTAGGACTCATTTCATTGCTCCACCAAAACCCCATCTGTCGTCAAAGCGGAACTTCAAAGCCGTAGTGTGCTTTCTTAAAACTCCAAATTTTTATATTGAAATCCGAATTACGGATGGCAACCCCCCAAACCTTCAAAGTAAACACTATTCGATGCGATCTAGCGTGGTTGCCTGCTTGTAACAAAGAATGCCATCAACAGTAATATTTTGGATGCTTGGCCGGCCGTCTATAGGGTCTAACTTGAAAAAGACAGCCCAAACTTTTCAAGTCTGATAATTCAATATGGCGTCCATGCAAGGCGACGAGTGTAAAACTCATGGCGGAAAAAGGGACAATTCGGGTCGAAAGAAGATGTTCTGTGACCGAAAAGAGGCCAGAAAAGCTTGGCATAAGTGTTACAAGCGAATTTACTTAAACGAAAGAATTTATCAGTCTTGGATTGACGCCAAACATAGTGTTGGCTACATGAATAGCAAGTGCGGCGATAGAGAGTTTGCTGCTCATTTACTCTCCCTGGAATATCGCCGAATGTAAGTGCAATTTCAATTTGTATTACTCTTGTTGTCTTTCTGACTTAATGAGTTACGCGAGCTTAGCAAAGTTGATGGCATTTTGATTTTGTTGTGTTCGCCACTAGGACGGCTGCAGACAAGTTTGGTCCCGTCAAATGAAGACGAAGCAGACAGATCGTCCAGCCAAGGTAAGTATTTGTGTGACTATTTAATCTGCAAATGTGTTTCTTGACATTGGTAATTTTTGATAATTTATGCTTGTCTTTATACTAGGAATTTTGACATCGACGCCATTACGCACTACTGCCACTACATCAACTATGCTGTCAGCCTCTGTTGAACTCTCACCTATTCTGCCCATGGAACGATCAGATGTCTTGGATTCTCCTATTATACATTCTAATACATCGTTATAGAAAAGGTATATTTATTGAACAAAAATATATTTGAAATTATTTTGTCCTATACTCCTTTTGACCTGTATCTATTTTGATATTTTTTGTGCTTTCAATCAATTTAGTGACAGGATGAATCTGTCATTGTTCTGTGATGATGAGGGTGATTCAGATCCGTGTTCAGATGAACTCAACATTAGGTACATAATTACATACACTGTAGATTTAGAATAATGTATATTACTGTATGTTGCCTAAAAGAAATCTACTGAGAAATCTCCCTAATTATACAAAATTATTGCAGTATTTTGTGACATCCAGGGGGGATGGGGAAACATTGGGGCCTGAGGGATGTAAAAGTCAATAATAATTTATATTAATAATTGAAGATGAAGATTTTAAATCAATTCCCAATTTTATTAGATGGAGGGGATAAAGGGCCCATATCATTTCTATTTTTAGTTACAAAGAACTTTATAACTCAGCTATTCAACATTTGAATGCAGAAAATAGTTTTCTGCAGGATGGTGAAGACGAATCAGATGAAGAAATGCATGTGTAAAGTTAGCCTACTGTAAATGTATGTGCCTTTTACATATGTCACCTGGGTTCAACTCCTGGTTGGTGCACTGATATGTCAAAAATTCACCTTGACTGCATGTGATAAGGGTGCTTCCAGCTTGACTCGACCAAGCACCACATGTTGTCTCTGGGGACTCTGGTTTCCTCCTGTAATAACACATTGCTGGGATGATTTTTTCTGGATTTACAATAGTTAAGTTTTAGTTAGAAGATTTTGCATAAATAATTCTAATGCATTATTTTATCTGTTGCAGTGTTATGTGTGAAGATCTGGAAGGCAGTTCATCAGATGATGAAAGTGCTTCAGTATTTGCAAAGCCAAATGAGAATGAAAATTTGGAAGAAGTAGTTGCAGGTGAAGGTGGTGATGATGTACATCACAGTCAAACTAAATTCAGAAGATGTGAGGATGCATCTATGTTAAAAGAAGAGATTGTCTTCATTGGTATCAGAAAAAAAATTTATTTGTTCTTTGGATTTACTTTTGAATGTATTTTTGAAATGTTGCCAAACACCAGGGTGTTGTAACAACCCTGAAGTATCCCATCACTTTATTAGAGCAACTTTAATTGTGAATTCTTCATGTAAAGCTGGCCACCACCACAGATTTTGCTCATCCCATGATGTAAATGGCATTTATGCAAACAACCTGCAACTGTCAGCTGCCGTGCTGCTTTCAGGAAATAATTTTGGAAAGGTTGATAGGTTGGCACAATTTATGTCATTGGCCTTTCCCTCAGAGTCCACATATTTTTGCATGCAACGGCTGTATCTTTTACCGGCTATTGATGAATGGTGGCATTGGATGAGGTGTGGGCTCATAGATGAGTTTAAAGGGAAGGATGTCATTGTTGGTGGAGATGGCCAGTGTGATTCCCCTGGTTTCAGTGCTAAAAACCTATGTTATTTTCTTAAGGAAGTAACATCGGGTTATATTCTGGAAGTACAAATTCAAGACAAGCGTCATGTTGGCTTGGCTTCCACAAACATGGAAAAACAAGCACTAAAAATTGCTTTAACTCGACTAAATGAGTCACTAAAAGTAGTGGAGATTGTGACTGATGCCTCTGCCTCAATTAAAAAACTAATTAGTAAGTTAAAGAGTATTGTTTCACTAAGTCCATCTAACCCTTTCACTGCTGAAGGTAAATTTTTAAGCCGACTTTTTAATATTTTTGATGTATCATCAAGGGGAGACACCTTGGCACCAGCAGTGTAAGGGTTAAAGACACTATTCTGACCCTTTCAACATTGAAGACAAATTTTCGCAACTAGTATATTTTACTCTGTCTAATGCCAGGTTATTTTATTCAAGAGGACACCACCTGGCACAAGCATTGTAAAATGTAACACAACAGCCACCTAAAGCCTTGTACATGTATCAACATGCAGCCAAAACAATGCTAATTTTATTTTGTGGTACCGTACATTTTTGAAGTAATCTAGTGTTATTGATTGTTTCAGCTACTGAGTTTAAAGGTATATTCCATAGTCTAGATGTCTGGCACAAGACCAAAAGCATCAAAAAATGCCTTGCAAAAGTAAGTGCAGTAATCAGCCAAATTTGTTTATTACAGTTAGTAAATAAATAATCAAAATGTTTTACTCAAAGGATGGTGCATCATTTATAACTGATGCAGAGTAGTATAGAGAATAAGGGGTTATGCACATCGACCTATATACACTTTTGCCATTTTCGCTGATAGCCAGTAGGTTCTGCTTATTTTATTAAAAGACTAACAGACGGGCAATATACCTAAAATCCAATATTATAGCACTTAAAGAATCCTCAGAAATCCTGGTGTGTGAGCGCATCTCTCTTTTTTAAGCCTGCCGAAGACTACTTTTGGGCAGTCAGTCAGAAGCGGTTGGTATGTCCTTATGCCCATATGCCAAACTACTAATTCCATCAGACAGAATGTACCTCAATCTCATAGGACCCTATCTGATGCCTCACACTCCTAATGGTTTTCATCTTATGCCTTAGTTGTGTGTTACCATGTAGGACCCCCTTATAGCACTCATGCTTTATAAAGGCAGGCTTAAAAAAGTGCTTATAGAGAGATGCGCTCACACACCAGGATTTCTGAGGACTTAAAGTGCTATAATGTTGGATTTTAGGTATATTGCCCATCTGTTAGTCTTTTAATAAAATAAGCAGAACCTACTGGCTATCAGCGAAAATGGCAGAAGTGTATATAGGTCGATGCACATAACCCATTATTCTCTATACTACTATACAGTGAACAGACCCTGTTTTTTTGTTACTGTAGGTTGGTCAAGCTAAAGGAATGAAGAAGATTAAGCTGTGGTCTGATCACATTATCAAACACTTTTGGTATTGTTGCAGTGTGTGTAAGGAGAATGAAACATCTGATGAAACAGCATTAGGAATAATGAAGGTAATAATACATTTTTTAAAAACCAATGTGTAGATAACTCCATAAAAATTAAGTAATTGTTAGTGACATGGGTTATTTATTCATTAAATTTCTCCACATAAAATAAATAATTTCTTGAGGAGTTATCTACAAGTTGTATCTAAATGATAGACCTTTCCATATGAAGTCATTGGATCATGTGGCATATCATTCTGACAAATGCAATTGGCTACATCAAGGGCAGATCCAGTCTCATCTGGCAGGGTGTGTGTGCAGATTTCCCAGGAGGGTGCGTAAGTGCGAAATGAAAATATGTGTTCACAGATGTAATCTGGAAAATGTGAAACGGCCTAAAATGTGAATGTGTTGACTTTCTCTTGAGGGGTTCTGGAGACTGCAGGGGGTGCACCCCAGAAAATCTGCCTATGGGTTATGTCATCGTTTTGTTTGTCTGATATTTTGTAACGGCCAATATTCATGTCTCTCCATCCACATTGGCACATCAACACACTCCGATCCATGTAATAGTTAGATAAGCTTCAAACAACACATAAAATACATACATAATTACAAGTATTGATAAATCCCTGGTGTTAAATTTAGTAATTTGTCATAGGACAAGTGGATTGGTTTGCTCCATCACATATGTAAATCACATGAATGGGCTGGTGGAAGATGTCAACACAAAGAGGATCAGCATGACGAGAACTTGCCATGGTTTGACCACCGCGATAGTGACTTCCTTGAGCTTCAGAAAATTGTCTTAAATCCACAATTGCTCCAAAGCTTTCAACAATATGTGAGATTCAGGTATAGTACTGCATATTTTGTTTAATGTTGGGGGTCTATAGTTAATTTCAATTTTTCTTTGCATTGTTTGGAAACCACCCTGTTATTATAAATGAATATAATGTTTGTTATGTTTCATTTTCCCACTAGGCATACAGGCAGTTTAGAGTGTGCCAACAGTCTTTCCCTTGTATATACACCTAAACGGACAGCTCTGAGGTATGCCTTTACTAATTAAAGTATGCCTTTACTAATTAAAGTATGCTGTATTCACATCACTCAACACACTAATATTAACATAATTATTAAACCATTTTTGTCAGCTACAGATCATACAAGGCAAGGAAACAGTTAGCAGCAATCGACTGGAACTTCCACATACATCTGCCCCCTGCTCAGACCAAATCAGGAGCTGAAATCATTACAAGGAAATATAACCAACGAACAAAACAGTGGGATATGAAAATAGTGAAGAAAAGCAAGGGCTATGAATATATACCAGTATTGATAGCCAAGACTTTTAAATTGAGAATCGAAGATATAGATGTGGTTTCAAGGAATGTATCTTTAAATGAAAGCGATCCGTATTTGATATCACCAAATATTGCTGCAAAATCCCCACCATCCTCAAAGGAATTAATTAAAAGAAGGAGCAGATTTGCATCATCAGCAGATTGAAACTTTATATAAATTATTGTATAAACAAAAATTACATAATGGTTATACCCCCCCCCCCCCCCAATATATAGACCAGCTCTAAAAAGATTCCTTTACATGTAGCTTTTCCACGCTAGTGACAATGTCATGACAGGTTATTTAGTCACCTCCTTAGGGTTGATATTCATAGGAAGTCTGTGCCCACAGCAGGACAAATCCCTTGCAATATCGGTCCCAGGAGACCAAGCTGGTACAGTACATAAATTATATTATAAGTAATATTAAATAGAATAAAATGTAAATATAATATGTAACATGTTTCACATCAGTTGTGTTTAGTGTTTTCAAGTAATGTAATCAAATTGGCACTTATTAGTGTAAATAGAAGGGAAATCTTTCATCTTCAATAGCAATGGTTAGTTTTCACGATAACCCATATAGACCCCGGTAACCGATGGGAAATTCTCTCTAATCTTCAGCACTATGCAAGAAGGACAAACACGTCTATTCCCTTTGCGCAAGTGCCCATGCCTTGCTAAGATGAATTGCCTGTATGCTGCTTTGCAAAAACTTCTTGTACTATTGTCTTCCCTATCATTCCTAATGTCTCCTGTGTTTCTAATACACAGCTCAAGTACATCTGGATCTAAGCATAACTTTGCAAATCGTGCTGTAAGTGTTAGACAGCTTGCTTGCTTGCAACATTTATTTTCGATGTCTTGAGGCATTGGTCGACAATATCCACACACACACCATGGAACTTGGGCAGGAACTTTCTTTGAAGGGTCTGGCTCAGGTTGAGTTTTATCTGACATTTCATCAGTTGCATCTTGAAAGTTATTCAAGTCTTCACCCTCTATTTCATCCAAATCATCCTCCATAATAAGGAGTGAATGGATGTAATCCATACTTCCAATACCTCGTCGGAGTCCTCTTATTGCTAGTAGGAGACCATTTGATTATCAATGGTATCAATAAAATTCTGAAAAATAAACAACACTTGTAATGTAAACAAGTGCAACAGAACACTGGACATGTATAAGAAATATCTATGAAACAAAGATGATGTAGCTATGATAAATTTTCAACAGTTTCAGTTCACTAATAAACAAATGTCAGAAAGGTACAGTATACTTTTTATTATTATTATTATTATTACTATTATTATTATTACTATAATTATTGTTGTTGTTGTTATTATTAAGATTATTATATTTATCTGGGCAAGGTGTACTCATTATGGGCCATTTACACTTACAAAACCATAATAATATTAATTATAACAAACCATGAAATATATATATATATATATATATATATATATATATATATATATATGAATACTGTCTTTTTTAGCAGCTGTCATTCAGTAATCACTGTTTCAATATTTAAAATCGGCATTAAAATGACGAGACAAACAGTAATAAATTTACATGTAATACAAGCATGAAACCCAGCTTTACATGTGAATGATAACTAAAATATAAAATAAGATCGAATAAAAATACTTGTATGTCTATCGTTTCTTCACATTGCTAGTGACTTAGTTGAAGGCAGTGAGTATATTGTCGCCCTCGCATAATATTTTCCGAAAATACATAAAAAGTAATGAAATTCGCTTACCTTGACATCCATATTTTCTTTATTTCGCTGTTCCTCCTCGGTAACAGATACTGCCGCGACTCAGCTGTTGACAGCGGTTGACCTCGCACGCACTCGCCTTTCACTTGAATCATGAACATTTACCTGAACATACAACGGTATAAAAGTGTTACATTCCATGGAAATACGATATGGTCGTTGAACTTTGTTTTGCTTACCTTATTCATGCAATGTTTCTTGCTTGTGCCACATTTACATTCAGCTGTACAATATTCGTTTCTCCCCTTGCAAGGACATCCTCTTGCAGTTGTACTGCTTTCTTTCCGTTTCGTACTACAAGAACTTTTACAACTGCAATTACCCACCTAAATACAGTAAGTGCAACACTGTGTTGATTTATAATGCGCGATTAGATGCAAAAATATGCAAATTGTTGAACACTTACCAAAGCCTCCGCCTCCATTACGACATCAAAACAGTGAAATTCGTAGTCAACGCATGCGCGACTCACTACACTTTAACGCATGCGCAGCTCATGACAGTTTCCCTTTAAGTGCAGACTTCCTTAGCAACGCGACATCTGATGAAAGAAAACAACATTTATTTGCGTTAAACGCAACGGGAGATATCACCATGGAAATTAATGAACAAAGTAGGACAGATCTGGTACAAAGAGCAACGTCTTCTTTTTTTTGTGCGTTTGAAGTACCCGTTTCCATTATTGAAGGCAGTACATTTAGAAGAACAATTATATGTTTTGCTTGTTGATGAGAATTGTTTTCTTGTGACCGGGAATCGGGTATTTGAGCAGATTTAGGTTGCGCGCCGCGGAAAATCGAAGGCACAACATTTGCGTTCGACATCGTTGTTATCGTAGTTGTGCACGCTATTGGACGTGGTTTCTATTAGATAGTAAATTACAACTTTAGCTCTTCCGAAATATCGTCTTTTTTACTATCACAAATGTCATAGTGATTAAGTTTAAGACACGTCCAACAAACATAATCCTTAGACTTGACCCGAGTTTGGCCGGTTTTGGTCGAGGGTCGAGTGTCGAGGGTTGCAAGTCGAGGGTCGTAAAATACACTAAAATTTACGCACATAATTTCCTTCTAGCGGCACAAATAAAACTTCGACGTATAGGCTAGACAAAAGCAATTGCGGCGGAAGATATATATTTTTTGGACATTCGATACGCACGCGGCAAGGTGCTTTACTGACAGGAAATATTTGGTAAATTTGTCTAGAAAACTGGTAACTATTAGCCATGTTTTCGCATTTTTATTCGTGTATTATCTTCATGTATTCCGATCCTTTACCATTTCGAAAGCGGTATGAGAAACTCAAGGGACAAAAAGAAGCAAACCTTCCGCGCTATTTTTGTATAAAATCAGCAGAGAGTTGCCTGCGGAGGAGGCTTATATTAAATGTACATTAGATTTTGGAAACAGGTCGTAAATCGTAATCACACAAATTCTTGGTTTATGAAACAACTTTACTCGTCCGGAAAAAGACGTCTTCGAAAGCCATGCAGGAAAACTTGAATCAGACCGTCTTCACAAGTCTTCCAAAACATTGAAGCATCATCCACTTTGCGTAAATGCCGCGGCAAGAGTTTTTTTACTTGAAACACAAAATAAGTTAATTCATAATATTATATATTTCAAAAATATTTTTAGCATATTTTACGACCCTCGACCAACTACCCTCGACCAACTACCCTCGACCCTCGACTAGTGACCCTCGACACTCGACCCTCGACCAAAACCCAAACTCGTACAATCCGTGCAGAATAACAAAATAGGAAATTCTGTTTCACCATATGGGCAAATATTAGAAAATTTATCGCGTGTGTAAATATTGGAAAATTCTATATTTCCATTTTGATATTCTTTACATGTCGCCCAAGCATAAGAGAAACTAAAAAATGATGTTAAAGGAGTCAGTTGATTATCTTCCGTCATTGTCGTCTGGTTTATAACAAAACTATTGACTCGTTTAGCTGGCTTACCTTTTTGACGCGTCTCGGGGTGAACGGAAATACGTAAGATGATATAAGCTTGAGGTGTTTGGATAAAATAAATAAATAATTCATTGTTTGTGACTGATGCGAAGGAGGACTGTGATTGTGAATCAAAAGTTATGACCAACTTGCGAATGTGTGGGGCTTTCTGTAAACGCAGTCTGTCCATTTTCCCATATTGCTGGCACTTCGGACGGGATAAAGTTGAAGAATTATCATACCTGAAACGACGACAGCCAACATGGGGCAAAGTTGAAAGCTTTTAATTTCGTACAGCCTCACAACGAATTTCTCAGTTATATAAAGCAGCCGTGGATATATAGACACTGTGAGTTCATTGGCATTACTATCATTGTAAGTACGATTACTATATTTTAGACGGTTCGACTAATGAAACCGAATTCGTGTATAGAGTGAGATATGAAGCACGCTTGATGTTTTAGCGAACAATGCTAATAATGGTGCATATTTTAACGACCGAATCACTTTGATTATTTCTGCGAAGGCTAATTGTAATGAAGTATAAATAAGGTACAGTAAATGCCGCCATTCAAATTGCCAGTACATGCATGAGACTGTCAGACTGGTTAACATATTAATGTTACCGTAACTCGTGTCACGATAAAATGAATCTTACTTCGCCTTTGGCCGCAAGAGATGAATAAGATCAACGGTTAGACTTTGTTTGCATCTAAACTAATTCTTTAAAAAGCTTGTCCAAAAGCTGAATCATAATTAATCGCGTTGACGAGAAAGTATAGAATACCCTTCCACTTTTGAATGTGTCTTTATAAACACAAATACAAGCCAGGGACTTTCCATAAAAAACTCTTTTAATGTAAAGCCGAAGGTTTAAATTGTATATGAGTGTTGTTTGTCATGAAGTTGATCATGTAATATATCATACACGAGGAGGAGTGTTTCATCAGGATATCCACCGATATCCAAACCACCGACACGGTACTGATTTCCTTTGTGTTTTCCTCATGAACAAGACGCCTGGTCAGGCGTTCACTCGGGCTACTGCAAAATCACGCGCAGGTTGTCACATGCAGTGCTAAGATCTATTAAAGCCGCCGTCTAAACACATTCAGGTCACAGACAAAAGTCAAAACACAATCCAATCTCCGATAGAAAACGCAATTTGCAATACACAAAACACGATTGCCTGTAACGTATTTCCACATATGTACACAGCGTTCATATGTCGAGTCTCTTCGGGTATTAAATATCAACACAGCTAGCGACATTACTGACCAATATCAAACTATGTCTGTGAACACGCAAAACACATCCGAGACGAGAAAGACTTGATCATACTCTGATCATCAGACAGTAGGAAAGCTAAGAAAGAAAGCATTATTTCCACACATGTACAGCGTTCATATGTCAAGTTTCTTCGGGTATTAAATATCAACACAGCTTCATGTATACGGCGTGTGAGATCGTAAGCGTATATAATATCAAGATACTTGCCAGCGACATTACTGACCAATAACTATGTCTGGGAAAACACAAACCCATCCGAGAGGAGAATCGCGAAAGACTTGATCAGACATCAGGAAAGCAAAGAAAGAAAGCATTTGGCATGCACGCATCAGTTTCGCAAAGTCTTATTATGTTTGTCTTGATCGAGACGACGGAATAAGTTAAATGCGCACTTGACTTGAGCCTGCGCTTTCTGATTAGAGAGGCCTGCGGAGTAGGCTAAGAGCGTGACACAGAAGGGAAAAAACAAACAAACTAAATAGGCACGCAATGCGTACATGCGGATACTGGTATTTATTTGCCAACAGGTAATGATTGAACAACGTAAATTGTTCACTAAAATATACTGAAAATGCTAGATTACCTTGCGACATATCAGCATATGCTCTCACGTACCATCTAGAATCGACAATAATTATTCATTTTTACATGCCCTTAATAACTTAACAATAATGTTTATATAATTATACATGTTATGACAACACACACATATATTAAGTTATCTTTTAGCTTTCTAGCTGCTTTTGGCTATTCTATTCTAGGGTGCCGCAATGCAAACAAATAGCTGAAAATAACCAAAACTACGTAAAAGTAACACTTGTAATATCAATTAACCTTTCTGTAGCTTTATCAATATATTAAAATGTCGCGACAGTCTGATCATATCTACCATTGTTCTGTAATTAGGTTGCATGCTTCTGTCATAAGTTTATTTACTAGCTTGACAACAGTTTTCTTAAAAGCCTTTTCTATTATCCTGTCAGTATGATCTAGGGCAGGCCCAAATTTGTTTATGTAAGCTAGTTGAATTTAGCATGATTTTAGGCCACGAAGAAGCTTCGTAATGTTTACATAAACCAAACGACAACTTACGTAATGATTATTCAAAGTTGAACTGTTCCATAAATACTCAATGAAACTGTAAAATATTATAATAGTCTTTCTTATACTTTATGACATCTACTTTTTACCATATCAATGTAGTCAAGAAATATATTAGTTTAATATAAAGAAAAAACTTTTCAAACGTTTTGCCTCGGTACTTGAGATCGACTTACAACGCCTTCATCCAATGCTGCAAAGTATTCTGGTCTGATGCTCCTGATTGGTCAACTCTTACACACCTACCAGGCGTAGTTTTCTACACCAGAAAATTATAAAAAGAGCCTCCCTTTTTGGAGTCAAGCATTTGAAAAAAAGACTGATTGAAGAGTGCCCAGCACAAAAGCAGAGCAGAAAAGCAAGAAATAGAAGAATAAGAAGTAAACGAAGACATTGAACTGAACTGAACTGAACTTTAGTTTAAGTATTGAACTTTATCTTATTATCCTGTGTTGTACATTTGTACCGTCCGTAATAAAGATCATATTGCTACCTGGTCGCTGCGTCGTTCTACCGAGCAAAATACCCCTCACATAACATACGTTTACTAACGTATGCCAAGATTTCAATGCAACCGAATGACGATAGTCGACACCTAATTTACATTGCAGAGCCAGAATTCAACAGGAATTTCAAATTGTTTGCGCTACTAATAAATGCTATTGAATTTGGTAGTAAAATAAGTCGATACAAGTATCGCGAGACACACGCTGTTTATAGAATTGGATATACGCGGATATACAAGACAAGAGATAAAAATACTGCAGCTTTGGTCATTGTTATTAGACTATAGCCTAATAACAATGTAGGGTTTTCACCCAAAGAATTGAGATGAAAAATAAATTGACTAAAAATAGTCCAAAAAATGGTCCAAATATAGTCCAAGAAATAGTCCAAAAAATAGTCCAGTCCATGTTTTACCCCACGCCAAAACCGAAAATAGTTTGAAATATTTTTCTTCCAAAATGCTAGCTTTAATAAACACTAAAGCCTGGTGCACACGTTACGATTTTAATCGGCCAAATTTAACCTTTTCAAGCGCCTCGTTGTTGTCGAACAACTTTCTCTTTTTACTCTGTCTAACTCCAGACGATTTTACTCGTCAAGGGGAGAAGTCTATTTGGAGTATTTTTCCTCCAAAGATAGAGCATCTTTGTCTTTAAAATCTCAAAGGATTGATTGCAAACCATCAATAGCTCCGACGACGTTGAAATCACTCTTGCGCTATTACATTATTGAGGTGATTTCTTGGCTGTTCTGTCAACTGGCTTCACCTTCGGTAAAAGCTTAATTTTTCAGCTGTTAATCCATGTAATAGAGATATTATCAAGAAGAAAGCATGTGTTGTTGTTTGCACCTATATACTCTGCATACTGCTCCGCAGAGGCTTTTGTGTGTGCTAAATTATATCAAAACTCATTCGGAGAAGGCAAATCCTGAGGATGGGGCGCGCGGAGAGCAAAAGGGAGGACGAATCCTGCATGCGCGAGAAATTACGTCCGATGAACCGCCCGGGAAACGCCTTATCGCTCTCTAAACACAATTTCAAGGTTATTGTCGCCATTCGAACGAGGGCGAAGATTCTGGGAGGAGCACAGTCTGACGGGGCAAACACAATATGTGTAGACATCTCAAAGTTTGATCAATGCGTCATGTTTTTACCCTTGTTTTGAATAAATTCAGGTTTGTATCACTTCGTAATTTCTGTAATGCTTCATGGAAACATGAAAAAACTATCGCTGTTATTCTGAAAGCCATCGAGGACGGCAAAAGAAATGCCGATGGTTTGTTGTGGAAATGCTATGTGCGTCCGTTAGCGAGTAGCAATGGGGAATCCAACTCAAGAGCTACTTTATAAATGTTACGGTTACATATGAATTAATGTTACAGTTCATGACCAAACGTTACGACGCTCCGATATAGTGTACTGTTAGCATCGTTGTGTAGAAAGGTCCCATATTTATACTTTCAAATAAAACTAATGATGATGACGTTGTCTATTGATGTTGTTGATATGGAACCTTTCTTCTCAAACTCATTAATAATTCATAAGATGAAAACAAAAGAAATCAGTACCGAGACGGTGGACTGGGTACCCGGTCTTAATTAGCATAGAATTTTGCCAACTTTCAACCTGACTTTTTCATAAAATACTGATTTGTTTGAGAAGCTAGATCAAACACTCAAATCGAAAGAGTGCTTCATCCTCTATCCAGTCACTTCGAAATTGGTTAATTCACTTCTCGGTGACTGGAGATCGGGTGAAACACTCTTCCTCGTGTTTGATCTATTACTTCTTAACGATCACCCCTACCCCTGATCAAGACACTAGATTGGAGTCTCGAAACGTTGGATCACGAACAGTAACTTTTTGAGTAGCGTGCCGTTAAGTTATGTCTGATATGAAAACATATTGTGTTAGTCCGATCAGTCCGCGCTCGCCACAGACAAGGCAATAACCTTGAAATCGTGCATTTAACTCTTGGTATATTTTTTGTCTGCCTCTAAAGTCAACCGAGGAAAAAGGCTCGTGACGTCAGTGAAAAATCTATATCGCGAGTAATTGGTTTGCTTCGATTACTGAATGAATTACGATTAAGTGTAGAGAGCTAAAGAAATGTCGTTACTTTAAATTACATAGTTGTGGGGGGCAAAACTCAATGACAATAACAACCCCTGCATTGATATTTATCTGCTCACGTTTTAGTGTCCGCCAATTGAACTGCTCGACCGCTTACTCTGGCGTCTTCTGCTCGTCTTCTTCTAACAAAAGGTACCATTAACTGTGCTTCCGATTAATGGTTGTTCGTACTGTTCGTCATTGGTGTTTATCCATTACTGCCCAGTTCAAATTGTTCACCTGTTTCTCACCATGAGTCTGCTGCCCAGCGTTCCTCAGCCGGGACGATTACCGAACCGTAACAGATTACCGAACTATCCGTCCAGGCAACGAATTACACATGGTTATATATCCCGCCAGTTCTGATTACCGTTGATCTAAATCTCATCGTCATCCCATTTAGTCCCTACAAAGGACATTACGGTAAAGACCCAAACTTTAATCCTTTTACGAGCATGGTTGTTGCGCGACAACTTAATTTTTTCACAAATAGTGTAATAAAAGTAGCGTACTGCGTAGGCAGTGTAGAAACAACAATCGAAATATAGTAAGGTTAGATATACTGCCGAAACAGAGAACGTATAGGAGTCTAAGTCTAACGTTTCGAGCGAAGGCCAGCTCTCCTAGGACTGCTATAGCCCTCAGGGCGTAGAATGCCAAAATATCAAAATATAGGTCGTCAAAATATTTCTCGAGGGGGAGTAGGTTAATTGTATGGTTTGCCTAATTCTCTTCTGTGATTGGCTGGCGGGCTACTTCTTCATTCTGAAAGGGCCTGTCTTCTTAGGCGCCGTTCATATTCGTAAACTTTCAGCCCTCCTAGGAAACGTCTCGGCGAGCTATGCATGTAAAGAGTCTTGATCTATTTCGTCCTCCCTATTTAATTTATCTCTTGTGATCCCGCCCACAAACAAATTTGGCTCAGAATTCAACCAATTTCTCAACAACTCATTTAGCAACGTACAACATACAGTATGTACCATTTGATTACCCAATTGACTGTACAGGTGACAAAGAAGTAAGGGAGAGGAGTAAAAACTTCTGGTTGAAATCAGTAGTTAATTGATCAATAGATTTGAGCCTGGGTAAAAATCTGACTATAATTAGAAAAATTCTAAAAGGGTCTCTTGATTGGCTATTAAAATATAATTACATATTAAAATATAAAGTGTGCTGTGATTCGTTTATTGTTATTTAGCTATCGTTGCATGATGATAGTGGGGTTCGCACAAGTTTCAAGCAGAGGATTTTCTCCCCTTTCCTTTTGTCCTCTTTGAAAAAGCTCTGGAAGCAGGATAAGCTTGACCCGGCAGCAAAAAGGAATCGAGTTAGCAAACATGCAATCACGAGAAGAACATGGCACTTGAGGAATAACTGTTATATAACAGAACTTTAGTTCGGAAACAAGCAGCACGGTGGGGTTTTAAGGTCGGTTTAAGACCATGGACATGGTTGATTTGCAAAATGCAGTCTGAAAATTACGTAATATATCATGCACGAGAAAGATATTTATCAGGATATTTAAACATACCTAAATGGAGTTGAAAAACAAGGCGATAGATGAGTTTTTAATCAACTTCGAGGTATTTAGATATCTGGTGAAACGTTCTTTCGAGTGTTAGATAAAGCATCTCAAACAATTAATAATTATTTTAAGAGAAAATCGGTTTGAAAGTTTGCTTAATTTATGTAATTTCTTCGTTTCATGTCCATTATTCCAAACATCGACTCGGACTTGATGGTGATTTCTTTTGTTTTCAATGATCGATTACTGATTTATTTAATGATTTGAGATCAAGTTTTCTCACGCTATTGTTTGTCTATCCTTTACAGAGGAAGGGTATACACAAATGGGCGTTGAAATACTTGAAGAAAAACAAGGCCACCCTAGCGAAAATATTGGAGAACGCATTCAGAGTCCATTAACCATGCAGGAGAAAGACAGCCTGTACAAGTTCCTACGTATAAATATACTTGGAAAAAAAAGTCGGAAAGCTATAGAGGCAATACATATGGCGCACCATTCTACACTGCGAAGAATCTTGAAGTGATAATGAATGGTACGTATATACATGCGTGTAGTGCATGACTTGTGGTATACGTTATATGATATTTAAGTTGAACGTATACATGTAGTGCATGTGGTACGTTTGCGAACTTGGTGTAATGTAACAGACGTTTGGTAGATGTTCGTCAAGCTCAATTATGCGGAAAAGATTTTTGAGCCCAGAACAACAGGGTTCGAACAGAGTTCGAACCTGCAACCTTCGAATGAATTGAATTTGCGTGCAATGAATTTGCATCCTTAGCTTTCCATCTGAGGCTCAATGCATGGTTAGAGGGTGTAACCGGCCATTAGAAGGTTGCAAGTTCGAACCTTGTATGGGGCTCAGCTTGACGAACGTCTGCCAAACATCTGTTGTGGTACGTTTGTGAACTAAGTGTAATGTAGCAGCCCATTGGTGGACTTTCGCCAATCTCAAATACTCAGAAATTTCGGATGATAATTGTGGGAAAGTGAACTAGTATGGAGAATAATGTGTTACTCTGAGTGACGAACCACACCGGACAAGTGGAGAAAACTCTACTTGACCCTGCTTGGATTCGAACCCGCAACCTTCGGTTTACTAGTCCGATGTACTCAGAAATTGTTTCTAAACCCCTAGACATGGATCGAATGCTGGTACAAGACTATTGGAAGGGACATAATTCGATTTTTTTAATCAATTGAAATGGTATCGAGAATCAATATAAAGATGTACAAACTCTAGTTAACAAGTTAGAACGTCTCGCGGAAAGAACACAAAACCATAAAATACTGATATGCAGATCTTCATCGCATCTCGAATGTGATAAAACGCACAGACTCAAATTTATTGGACATTACAGGAGAAGTCACCAACTGCTGCTGTAGGAGCCTACACATGCAAAGAAAACGATCAAAAGGCCGTCCGTTTAAACAAAAGTCGAACAAATTTTTGAGCATAGCAGCTTACAAAGAGAAGAACTCTTAAAACCTGGTCCAGTGCAAACCTGGTCCTGCTGGTCCATTGGCGGAATATAGTTAAAAGTGTCCATATTTGCTAGTCCTGATGATGATGATGATGATGATGATGATGATGATATAAGAATGATGGTGATGCAGGATGAGGATGAGGAGGAGCAAACAAGTTTTGAAAGCTATAGGCAAGCTAAATGAGTTTTAGGCCATTATACATGAACAGATTGACTGGTTGGGGAAGCACACAAGTGCTGGGAAGAAAGTTTTACAGACATTATTGCTGTGATCTATCACGAAGTTAATAGCACGGAACTATGAGTATTAACTGTTTGGACTTGGGAGAAAGGTTTCATCGCCTATATATGGAATGTCGGTTTGGATCAAGGTCCACTGTTGCAAAACAAGCCATGGGACGTGAGTAGTAATGTATATTTTGTGATTATTATGTGTCGGAGACTTGGGCTGAGTTGTTCAAAAGCGATTTATAGCATCAATGCTGGATTAAAAGTTAACCTATTGTTATATTTTGGATGAATGTTTCACAGAATAAAAGCTTTTATAATTCATACAAGGTCTATGAAAAATGAATCCAAATTTCCTATAACAAATAACTCGTTATTTTAATTTAACGATGTTTCATTAATCCAGAATTAAGCCATAATTGTCTTTTCATCACCCAGCCTCAGGGGCGTACTTTCTGGCTGTATTTGATCAATATTTCTGAAAAATTATAAAATCTATAGGCGAAAACTGAAATGTCGACATGAAAATTCAGTAGACGACTCGTATTTCTACAATGAGTATACTCGTTATAATTATGTCGCTGTCGAAATTATGCCACATAGATCTGATGATTCTGTTCTTGTTTGAAACATGAATATCTTACGAATATTCAGCCAATTTAAAAAAAGGGAATAAAAGTACGTCGCACAAATTTCCCCTTGATCAAAAAGTGCTAAGTACGCCCCTATTACATTAGAGATGGGAATGTTCGAGCTTTGAACCAATCACGTTTGATTAATTCAATGGCTTGTTCAATAAACTTTGAGAATTGTATTATTATTATTTTTTTTGGGGGGAGGGGGGGGGGGGATGGAGGAGGGGCGCGTTGATTTTCTGTAAAAAAGGTGCGGTTCTGGATTTAATAAGTTTGAATGGAATATGAAAATCCACGTCCTAGACTTTTTATTTTTCGGAGTATCAATGATGATTTACTGTTACCTTCAAATTAAAATTCAGAGAAGGGCAATAAACGGTGACGTCGTCAAACTTTTTAAATCTGATAGGGCATGTCACTTTTGATGGAAACAATGGAGGGGGTATATACAAAGATTAGTAATCAGATGAAGCGATTGGGGGTATAGTGCTTCCTGAGCTCGCCTTTTGGACGCCACGCACTCATAACGACAAATACAAGAACGATGTGCGCTCGCATGTCATGTACGATTTGACAAGAACGAGCACGCGACAAGATTACATATACGTTGATTGAGTATTGTTTTTCTTACATGATTAGATACAGATAATGACGTTGACAATGTTACAAACCATAATTCAAACCTTCTGTTGTACATTTCGTCGTGAAAAAACAAACGCTTATAGCATGAAGCGAAGCTATTTTATTCGGTTGTTGTCGCTAAGTTAAGAAAGAAGAATAGAGAATGAAAAAGAGAGAAAGCAATATGGCGTCATTATTGCACTAGTGAAACAAAGGAAAAATTACGTTTATCTCAGTTGTTTTAATATGGACAAATGCTGCTAAATGAAGGTAGGCGAAAATTCTTTTCTTATGAAGACAATACGGTGAATGAATGAGGATGAAGCTTACGAAACTAGATATGCAGTTTTAGGGAGGCGCGGTAGTTATTAGCGGAGTAGTCCAAGCACACGTGGACATGCATAGATATCTTTTTTCAGTTTTAATTTGTTAAAAAAGTGAATGCGGTTTTTGAGAAAGGTTAATGGCATTTATGCGTAAATTGTTGCGCATCTCGGTTGGCAGACGCCATATAGCGTTTTATGGGCATTCATTATTAGGCATGGTTTCGTAAAATTCTCCACAAAGCAATCAAGAGAGTTTTACACACGCCGGTTTCGAAGACTGGGGGACTGTATCTTGCGTTTTGTATCCCTTTGTTACATATAAAGAATTTATATGTATGTTTTCCTCAGTTGATTGCTCGGTAAAATTGGATAAGGGAAGTACTCCTTTCTTTAAGTCCATATTGGGATAAAACAAGGATGCAATCTAAGTCCCACCTTATTCAACGTGTTTATCAATGATATACCTAATTTATTTAACAACTCAGTAAAACTTGATGAAACTGATTTAAATTGTTTACTTTACGCAGATGACTTAGTTTTACTATCCGAGTCCAAGTCTGGCTTACAAAACTGTCTCACAAAGCTTGAATTTTACACCAAGAAATGGAAGTTGAACATTAATTTAAAAAAATCAAAAGTTTTATTGTTTGGAACACCAACCCAAAGACGTGCATACTTCTCATCAATTTGGTCTATTGGGAATATTGCTCTCGAGCAAGTTGATGAATATTGTTACTTTGGTATTACTTTTCACTTTTCCTGTAATTTTAAACGAACACAGAAAATACTTTATGGTAAAGCAATACGTGCCTAGCATTGTTTATTCAAAAGTTTTTCAAACGTGGAGAATGTACCAATAAAATTACTTTTGAAACTTTCTCTTCAACGGCAGTTCCGTTTTACTGTACAGCTGCGAAGTTTGGGTCCATAGTTACTGGGTAAAATAAACTCTTTTGCGATGTTTAAAACTAAAATTTTTAAATTAACAAATGATATAGAAAGACTACATCTAAAATTCTGCAATGAATCTTAGGTGTTCACTCAAAATCTACAAATTTAGCTGTCTATGGTGAACTAGGAAGGGCACCCCTAATTATACAAATAGCTACACTTATAACAAAATATTGGTTTCGCATCAAAAGCTCAACTTTTACAGATATCCTCGCTTGTGAAGCAGCGAGAGTCTGTATGGACTCTAATTTACAACCAATATTATTTACAAAATATTTACTACAACTATGTAATATAGAAGTTAATAATTTTAAAAATTTTGTAGTACCACCCGAAGAACAAGGAAATTTTTGCTATTACTTGAGGAATAAATTACATGAGTTTTATACTGAATACTGGAAAAAGCAGATTCAACAAGGTGGAAACAATGAAAGAAGGCGTATTAACTTCAGATTATTCAAATTGTACAATTTTTTAAAATAATACAACACATGCATCAATTAAAGTTATAACTAATCACAAACATACCCTACCATTTTCTAAATCACGATTAGACGTCGAAAATAAATCCAAACAAGCGATAGAACAAGAGAACTCCAGAAACCACGAGTGAAACACTGTATGAAAGTAAATGACTGTACGGCAACACAGAGTTTATATCACCCACTCTATGTTTACCCCCGTGCATCACACCGTGCATCACACCGTGCGTCACACCGGGCGTCACACTGAATATTTAATGAGAACGCCGCCTGAATATTTAATGAGAACGGCACCCTGCGGCAACTTAAAAACACAGCTCGATCGGGTGAATACTAATGAGAACACTGGCTAAATATTTGATGAGAAGGCTAAATATTTGATGAGGCCACCCTGCGGAAACTTGCGGCAGCTTAAAAATACGGGTCGATCGGTTGAATACTAATGAGAACGCCGCCTGAATATTTAATCAGTGCCGTCTGAATATTTAATGAGAACGCCGCCCTGCGGCAACTTGCGGCAACTTAAAAAAGGGGCTCGATCGGCCCCTATAATACTACTTGTATATCATCATCTTCTAATTCTTGCATCAGTGTTCCATCTGCAATCAGAATACACAGGAAAATAGCATCTTAAGTCAGTTGCACTATCGGGCCACATGTTACTGATTTACACAGTCACTGTACTTCAAAGTGGAGTCACTGTACCTTCAGTAGATCTCAAGAAAGCAATGAATTTAGCCATCACATGCAATTTCTTTTGCCTGTCTGCGATTGTGTCCCTGTGGTGAGAAATCTGGTTTAAGATTTTTTTTACTTGTTTGGTATCCAGTTTGTTATCTGGGACATACTTGAAGAGATGTTCGGCCATTCCTTTAAAGCAATTAGTGTATTCGTCAAGGTAACAAGTGGTGCTTTTCATAAAATTGACTCTACTAACACACATGCATTTTTCTTACATTATAATACTTTAAACCATCAAGTAAATAGTAATTGCTGCAACATTGATTGGCATTGTATGATAACGAAGTATTTTGTCACTTCTTCGGTGAAAGTTTCTTTTTTCTATAGTGATACAGTTGCAGATAGACCATCAATATCGTATCTCCAATCCTGATTCGGTGGTTATTCGTAGTGGTTCATGTATATGTCATATTAAACGCTCACTAACAAATCCTTTCGATAATAACAACACTTGACAGTACCAACATGCTAAATATATCGTTTTCTTACTACTGAGGCGAGGTTGTTTGATATTCTTCTTCAGTACAGTAATAAACAGTCCAGGGTAAAGCAATAATACAAAAAAAGTAACAATGACAAAGACTAGCTCTTGTGTCGACATCGAACAAAAACGTGTTCGTCTTACATACACACACACATACATACATACATAAATCTTTATTTAAACAGGGTAATTCTTTCAGAAATGTTGCAACATCTGTTATCAATAGAAACCCTGATATTATAAAAAACAAAAAAAATATTAATTACATCCAGATAATTACAAATTATATAAAAATATTAAGAACTAAGAATAAAAAGAGTTATTTAAAAAGTCGTATATTAAAAATGTTTAAAAAAATTACTATCCTGCTTATAAGCATGATAATAAAACGACTGTTTTGCTGACTCAGTCCTCACTTTAGGTAGGCGGAGTAGATTACTTTGTCTCCTTGTATAAGCGCCGCGTAATACTTCATGCAATTGATTTAAATCCGCGCGCACTTCTTCGGTTTGGCGTTGGCAGAAACGTATTGCATTGCCACCGAGAAACATAAAACCATTTAGCTGCTGCTCCGGTGTCCAGTGATTGAATGTCGCGTAGCGATCTAAAGATTGTAGCCATTCATCAACGTCCACCGGGAGAGAGCTCCGAAATACTGGGGGTTGAAGGCCAACATATTGCCGCTGTGCCTCCAAGTACAGTTGTTATGGAGCTAGGTATTATTTTGCTCGGTAGAACGACGCAGCGACGAGGTAGCAATATGATCTTTATTTCGGACGGTACAATGTACAACACAGGGTAATAAGATAAACTTCAATACTTAAACTAAAGTTCAGTTCAGTTCAATGTCTTCGTTTGCTTCTTCTTCTTCTGTTTCTTGCTTTTCTGCTCTGTTTTTGGGCTGGCCACTCTTCCATCGGTCTTTTTCGCAACTGCTCGATTCCAAAAAGGGAGGCTCTTTTTATAACTTTCTGGTGTAGAAAACCACGCCTAGTAGGTGTGTAAGAATTGACCAATCAGGAGCATCAGACCAGAATACTTTGTAGCATTGGATGAAGGCGTTGTAAATCGATCTCAAGTACCGAGGCGAAACGTTTTAAAAGTTTTTCCTTATATTAAACTAATATATTTCTTGACTACATTGATGTGGTAAAAAGTAGATGTCGTAAGGTATATTACGTAAGTTGTCGTTTGGGTTATGTAAACATTACGAAGCTTCTTCTTGGCCTAAAATCATGGTAAATTCCACTAGGTTTCATAAACAAATTTTTGCCTGTCCAAGATCACACTGAAACGGGTCGAGAACTGCATGATCAAGTTTCTAACAGCAGTAAAGGGAAAGCTGAAATCAAAATCTTTGGATCCAAAGCTTTGTGTGGAATTTTATCATGACATCTTTAGACATACGATATACATTCAGGGGAAATGGTACCAGTCCAATGTTTCTGGGGCTATCATGTTAAACAAAGATGACTTTGAACGGTTGATACTCCCAGACTCCTGGTATTACACACTCGACAAGCATGGTGAAGGTCATTGCGTAGAGTTTCCCATTAGAGCGAAGCCCATTTTGAGAAAGTCAAGCAAGGATTTTACTTTAATTGCTGGTGTTTTAATTCAGTCACCCAGATATATATTTGAAATGGCAACTTTATATATTACAAAAAGACCTTGTTCTAAAGACAGTCTCCAATAATTAAGGCATGTCACAATTTCAATTTGAACATTGCTAAAGGCCCAGTGTCACTGTTGAGTAACATTAATTAGTGAATTTATTCAAGTTTAAAGGGTTGGGTGCTCCATGGGCTTGTCGCATAGACGAGGACGCTTTCTCCTCTCATCAAAGATTGTTTTTGTCCAGTATGTATTATCTTGTTTAGTGTAAACATTGGGTTGTATTTCGTGGTGTCTAAGATGGTCCAGTCGTTTAAGTGCCAGAAGGGAGTTTTTACAAGCATCATGCTTGTTGCACTTCTTGTGGCAAATTGAGCGCACCACATCATTTGTCTTTTCTACTCCTTGACCAGTAAATATTTTCATGCCATTGTCATCACACAAGAACTGTGGCACATGATACACCAGAAGGTGTATGGAGTTATATTTCTCTTGGAATATTCATCCTCTTTGTCCTTCAAACTTAAGAAGAGGTTAACCCAGTCGTTTCCCTAAAACAACAAAAAATTAAGCCTCAGACATCTTGCTAGCTGGTATTTTGTATTCAGTATTGGTTATTTAACTGTCATCAATTTTAACTAATGCCAGATTATGCTACTTGCCAAAATAGAGAGGCTACTCCCTTAAGGAGTTATTAGATGTTATTAGAAATTAAAGAACTTGCTTGTCATTGGATGCTATGTTGGGTTTTTTAATTGTTAGAAATTACATATGTTACCTTCTTGAAATAGGATTCTTTTTCTTGCTCCGATGGTGCCCAGCCAGTGATTGTTTTGTACAATTCTTCAAATCCCTTTTGAAGAAAAAATGAGAAATGCTCAAACCATTGCCAAGGTTGAAAGTTTTCTAGCTGTATATTATTCCCAGCCCCACTGACCTGATTATGAAAAAAAAGTTGTTGCAGCTGTTTACTACTATACCTGCCAGATTTTCTTAACTGTGTCGCATATATCTGGTTTCAGCACCTCATGAAATTTTTCTGGCAAACGATGCAACAGCTGTTTTTTTCTCCAGGCCTACCAAACGTCGCCAGTCATATCTACTGATCTTTTTCCCACTGTTATCCAACTTCTCCCACACTGTGAAAGGAGTTTTAGTGTAATTTGTATCTAAGAAACAACAACAATTGAGATTGACAATGATTCATTGTCATGAAAAACATAAATTTTTCAGCAAATTACAACATACCCTTTTGATAATTATGTCACAAATCTCTCCAAATCTGGCCTGGGAGCCTCGCTGTCACGAATCAAGACAGAAGGCGATTGGCTCACGATTCATGAGAATGAGGCTGCCAGGCCAAGGAGAGATTTGTGACATAATTATCAAAAGGGTGTATAATAATGAGTGGTTCAATGATTGGCGGGTTTCAACAAGTCGCAAAAACCATCACAATAAACCTTAACAGTGAATTTTTGTCAATGATTTAAATAACAAAAGTAATTAGTTTTCGGCAGCTCAGTAGGCAAAGGGTTAATGGTCACCAAGCAATAGTACTATACCTGTGATTCTGAGCAAAAGGTGCAGCTCGTCAACCCTCACATTCGCAAGTTCTATGTTCAATAGTGGAAGAGAAATGCAACCAAAGTTGTCCTTCTTCTTTGCACAAAGTCGTTTGATTTCTTCAAGGGTTCTCTTCATTTCATCACTCAAGTAATATGTTTTTGACTTTGACATGTCCCATCTAATGTATATAAATTATATAACATGTATGATTAATTTAAACCTTAATTTGAACGTTAATCCATTAACATGCTGGAGTCACCCCTTGATGAGAAAAATTGTCTGGTGTTAGACAGAGTAAAATAATAAAGTAGGGCGCATTGCATCTTAATGGTAATGACCCTAGTAATTACTATAAACATCTGGTATAGACAAGGGTTGATCATGTAATATCAAAAACAGATATAGTACATGCATACAATATATCATCTGCAATACACCTTAATCCTCACCTTTCATTGCACACAAGACCTGTTCCTACATATTATTTTGAAGAAGGCATTTTTCTATTGCTTAAGAGTGAGAGTAAGAATACTGGTGATTACAGTACGGGTAATGAAAAAACATTTTTGAATTTTTCTGACAAAGGCAACACTTACAGTGCATAATATTACCTTGTAATCTCCTCCAAGAAAAAATTCTAATGGAATTCTCTCTCCATCAACATCAATTTCCCCCTCCAAGATAAGCTTGTTTATCTCATCAAAAACTTCGTGGAAGGATTCTACCATACTTTCATAGCATTCCTTCCCGCAAAGTATTGCAAATGCATGATTCCCTAAAAAGACATTGTGTGATGGTTAGTTTCAACTAGACAACTACAATCGTGTTTACTCCTGTTCTCAATCAACCCCATTAACATGCAGTAATAAGCTCTAATTTGCCAAATACTTTAACCATGTTTCATCCATAGAAACATATGGTCCTCCGCTGTAATGTATCCGGCTATATATTAATTGGTTATATTTGCTCATGAAACACCTGGAGAATGCACTATCCCTGAGGCTAAGTATTCTTGAAGAGAATGTGCTTTTTCACTTATTCTAACAGGTTAATACCAAGTAGTTAGGTCCAGAAGGGTTTATCCACCCACAAACCAGCTGAAATGAAAACATTGACTTATTGAAACACAAAGGTTACATCAGCAAAACAGATACAGTATTAACCTTTTGATGACATGACTTCCTTTTCATCTGAAAGAAGTGCAAACGATAAAACAATGTAGTTTGATATCCTTGACATGCTTGCTCCATCACCAGAAATCTTAACCTTTCGACAACCTTTTTGCCCGTTATCTACCTGTAAAGAATTAAAGAGAAGTTGTATTTTAAAATCATGAATTTCTATCACCACTACAATCCTGGCCAAAAGTCCTTGGGACACCAGGCGTAAATCTCTTACACAACTTCCTGTCTTTAGTTATTCACATCAAACTTATGTTATTTAAAGGAATTATTTTATTCTCCCTCCCCCTTCCCCCCAATACACTGTTGGACTAGGCACCTGCGAACATTTTTTTACCAAATGCAACATTGTCCCGGGGGGACGGGGGAATTTTGTGTCCATTTTGTATAAGGCGGGAAATTTGCTAATTTAGTTTGACAGTGTCCCAACAATTTTGTCCAGGATTGTCTGAATATATGTTTACACATAACTGTCAGAGACATATAATTCATACTGTAATTGACGTCGCTTGAACCTGCGAGTAAAATAGGTAGACATACCGGGAAAAGATCATAAAGTAACAGCCAATTTGCTGCAAAAAGTTGCAAATCTGTACTGTCCGCTTAAACTGTTGATGTATATGGACACTTAAAACCTTTTAAAGATCTGAATACATTTTAATGTGACAGGTAATATTATCAGAGATAAGCAAGAGTGTGTCGAGGAGGTAATTTTGAAATTACAAACGGTAAAACTGTTCTGTGCACGCATATTTGTTCATATTTTAAATTTTAAATCTGGAGTATCAACGGTTTGAAGATTCAGACTCGCACGTTAGAATCATGGCAACACTTCAATCACGGAAACAGAGAATTGTTTACTTGGTGACGTACAGCAGAGCTGATTTTAGCAAATCGCCTCTCGAAACTATTTTGCAGAGACTGTTGTGCAAAGCTGGGAGAGAAATGGTGTAAAAGTGGCTCATTGGGTCGTGTCCATGGAATGGCATGCCCAACCAAACGTAGACGTCGCCGAGATGAGCACACCAAACGAATACCACTTCCACATGGCTATTAAGTTACAGAAACGTTCACGGTGGTTGCAAGTAAGAAATTATCTGGACGAGACGTGTGGGATTCAAGTGAATTTTAGTAGCAACCACAATACCTACCACAGTGCCTACAAGTACGCGACGAAGGAGGACGAAGAGCCAGTGCACTCGCCTGCACATCCCGATATTGGTAACAACGCACCAAAGACCGCCAAAGCAATTGCTACTAAGGACAAAAAAGGTGAAGTGTCCAAGCGTGACAGAAAGAGAAAGCGAGGGACGGAGAGGTTAACTGTCTACGACATGACGCAATTAATTCAGAGTAGGAACATAAAGACACGACTTGCAATGCAAGAAATGAGTTACTCAATGATTTATTACTACTACAAAAAAGAGCAGCCAGGCTAATACTTGAACAGGATACTAGAGCTCATTCCATTGAATTATTTCGCCAACTTGAATGGATTCCAGTTCATAACATCATTAAAATGCGGAAAATCCTGCTAACGTTTAACACCTTGAAAACATCACTACCTAGTGATATAAGAAATATGTTTATCTTCTGCTGCGAGACATCCAGTGTCAACACACGATCATCCCTAACAGATCTGAAAATTCCTGCTATTAAAACTGAGTTTGCTAAGTCTAAATTTTCATACAGTGGAGCAAGTCTTTTCAACTCATTGCCTGATGATCTGAAGGATATTGCTAATCACACTGTTATTTCATATAAGAAAAAAATTAAAAAATTCTTTATTACCTTAAATCACAAAGTTGATCATGTTAGTAAATTTAGCTGCAATGTTTGTAAGCATATTGTTCTTTGTCGCTGTATCACCTACCAATCCTAATTTTGGTTGGTGATGCGGCGACAAATAGCTACATGTCTGTAGAGGGCCATTAGGTAGAATACCGTTGAAAAACTGTAATAATGTAGAAAATACCCTCTCAAAATAAAGTTTTAATAATAATAATAATAATAATAATAATAATAATAATAATAATAATAATAATAACTTGAGCTGGTGTCGTTGGCAGTAACCCGGAATAGAAGAGAAGGTGACATGTCTTTGGCCCAGTTTATTGCAAATAGAGGCAGCAAAGTAGTGGACGAAGCATTGTCATTAGCAAAATAATTTTCAGAGGTCGAAAAGAATTTTGCTCGTTCAAAGAAATCTCGCGTCGAAATCTTACAAGAAGCTCTCCAGAGTAATTGTGCGATCAGCTGCGATGGGAAGTGGCGTCCTGCAGCGGTAGAACTACTCGAGAGTCATGGGAGCATGGTTTCCACGTTTTGTACTGCAGTATACACAGCATTAGAGCAAGGAAGGGGAAAGTATCGCAACATTTACATTCATGGACCAGCAAATACAGGCAAAACGTTCATTCTGTCGCCATTAAAGTCAATTTACAGGACGTTCTGTAACCCCGCAATTGGTTCGTTTGCGTGGATGGGTGTGGATGAAGCTGAGATTGTTTTTTTGAACGACTTCAGATGGGATCCCAAAACCATCGCCTGGGCTGATTTTCTGCAAGCGTTAGAAGGTGACGTCGTTCATTTGCCCGCTCCAAAGAACGTTTGCGCACGAGATATCGAGCTCGGAACAGATATCCCGTTCTTTGCTACGTCCGATGCGCCTATTATCTTAATAAAGGGGGGTTCAGTTGACAGAGCAAATACAGATATGATGGATGTGAGATGGCATTTCTTCAACTTCTGGAAACAAATTTCTCGTTCAGATCAACAGAGCTTGATACCCTGTGGCCACTGCTTTGCGAAACTTATTTTTGAATATAAATCCGATTAAAGATTTGAGACTGATAGAGAACCACTTGAGTTGACGTTCGTTCGTTTACATCGTCATGACTCCACACGGTGCTCCACTACAAAACTTGACGTAACTTTCGTTTGCTTTAGTATTTTGCGTCTCAAACTTGCCATGTGCAATGAACAACAATGTAGATAATTTGTAGACATTAATAGTAGCCTTTGTAACTATTCTTATTGTACATCCAACAGTGCTCCCCTTGCTATAATATATAAACCAAGAATTAGAAAGGAATTTTAATTATGTTTGTGGGGAGCACTGTCGGAAGTGTATCAAACCCGCACTGTAACAACCCATTCGTTAAAAAATCACGATAATAACAATAGTTTAAGTTGATTCGTGTTTTTAAAAGTATCGAAAATGGCATTTTCTTTGGAATATATGCGTATTTTAATGGAGCACTGTCGTCTGGCTCCTCAGTAAATGTAGAGTACTGTTACATGCGAGATGAAGTACATTGATAAGCTTGCCCCACTTAAGTTCGGGTGGCTTACTTAAGTAGAGATTAAACTATAACACACAATGAATTGTAGCTTATTGTTTATTTAGTGACAAAGTCTTACTAAAACAGCAAAGAAAAATATCATTACGCAAATATTTTATTCGGTCTCCTCTCGATTTTATTACTGCGTTTACTCGTTTTGACAGACTTGCAATATAGTATGATCTATCAGGTCGACTGATAGCTTATCAAATGCTTGTAGAACACGAGCGCTAAAATTTTGAAACGTCTCCGATGTAATATTTAGTGATATTGCTTCTTTTTCTAAGCTTGTCTTAACCAAATGAAAAATATCCTCGATTGGATTAAGGTCGGGTGTGTAATCTCACGGACAGAAAAAGGTGAAACACGTCACTGAGTCGCATAAGATAACATATGGGTAGACGGTGCGCAGGTATTTCGAACTCGACAGATCAGAATTTGCATAGAACGCGTACACAGACAGTTAATATATAAACTTTAATACAGTACAAATGTTCAAATACGGTTGACAACAACGTTGCGGTAGATAGATTCTAGGTACGCGATAGACTAGGTAGACGATATAGGTGATGGACTGGAGTAGAATAACGTAGAGTAGCGCGGAATAGCGTAGAGTAGCGTGGAATAGCGTGGAGTAGGTTCGAACTAGAGAACATGATGACAATAACAATAGCTATACTAAATATATCGCGTGATTATCTATACGACACGCAACTACAACATTTAGCAATTCATACAAGTAATAATATCGTTTCATGCACATGCAATCATGCTAAACAGTTCGATGCTGCTTAAAGGTTCCATGCAATAAACAAACTAAATGATGATTCATGCAAACACATACGAGCAATGTCTAAGTAACGCAATGATGACACAATAAAATATAAAAGTTAAACTCACTTTGGTTTACACACGCACCAAGAATTGCGTCCGAATTCACCGTAGATTCAACGTAGATAGATTTGTAGATATGGCTAAATGCCTAGCAGTTGTTCTCGCAACAGCGTTCACAGTAACTAATTATGCTCGAGTAAAGCGCCCTGTGTCACGCAATAGCTAGAAGCCCGGAGGTGTGCGTCTTAAATTTAACTATATTACTATAATAACATCTATAATGACGTCACTCGCGTTTCAAAACTAACAGGGTGATCGTGCTGGGATTCTGTGTAGCTCGGCTTCAATGTCGTTTAATGCTCTCTTTGCCACCTTGCTTGTCTGAGAAGGATCGTTATCCATCAGAAATAAACGGCGTCCATTTTGTTTTGGTCCGCACCGGGAAAAACACATGTTGAAATTGTGCCGGATAAATTGGGCAAAAAAATCACCATCCATCTTTTCATACGGAACGCTGAGGACAACTCCTTTTCCGTAAGCCACTGCCACAAGAACGTGTAATCGTCCCCCCCCCCCGGCTAGCTCTTTCGACCCTTTACCTGTAAGCTGTAGGCCCTCAGATATCTTTCTCCAAATTCTTAATTTTGGAGTAATAGCACTGTTTAGAGGATTGTGCTTGTAAACAAATGACACACCGTCCAAATAAAAAGCTACTTAATTTGTCCAAAAATTGGGGTTCTGCTGCATGGAACGTCTCATTTATTTTGCGTATTTCATGCGCAATTTTCTATCTTTATTGCTTAATAACCCTTTTTTCCTTGCTTGGAAAAACCCATACCCGTTTTCGTTTAGACAACGGGAGAATGTTCGGCGACTGGCCATATTTAACTTTAGGCCGCTCTGTTCTACTAACGATTTAACAGTCACGTTTATATTGTTTTTTCTTGATTGTTTTAATGTTCGAATCAATGTTTGAGCACTGCGCTCACTTACTTTTCGCGGTCGGCCGGCCTTTGCGCCGAGTTTGACGTCTCTTAGGTTTTCTTTGCAAACTCGTTCTGCTGAAGACTTTGATATGCGACATTTTATTGCGATGTTCCTGTAAGATGCCCCAGATTCATTTCTTAAATATACGGCTAATGCTCTTTTCTTGTCAGATATGTTGCTAGTGTAAACCATGATGGCTGTAACGGTGAAAATTGTCCAAAGGAAATATGTTTTCGTATTTCAGTCCTCCGTTATAACTTTTATTTATACCCACCTGAATACGTGATATAATTTCGCCACACCTTGACAACAACGTCAAAGGCTTAAATCATGCGTTTTGACTTGTAAAACTGTTGTATCGTGTGATGTTTATCATTGAAACATATCGATATATGAAGATATATGTCCAGAAGTACAACTGGTCCACATTTGCTGCTTAAAAATCGCGTTTAAAGAAAATTATAATCAATTTTCTTCTATTTTCCCACTCAGACAATCCTGGCCAAACGTCCTTGGGACACCAGGCGTAAATCTCTTACACAACTTCCTGTCTTTAGTTATTCACATCAAACTTATGTTACTTAAAGGAATTCTTTTATTCTCCCTCCCCCTTCCCCCCAATACAATGTTGGACTAGGCACCTGCGAACATTTTTTACCAAATGCAACATTGTGCCGGGGGGACGGGGGAATTTTGTGTCCATTTTATATAAGGCGGGAAATTTGCTAATTTAGTTTGACAGTGTCCCAACAATTTTGTCCAAGATTGTAGGTCATTGTCCTTTTTTTTTCAAACGTTTTCTGTAAAAGAGCATCACCTAATATATTTTTATAAAAGGGATACATATAAAATCTTTTTGGAAAGGTCACACAATGGTTATTTAATTGTAATACCCACCTTTTCCTTAATTTTTCTCCTGAGTTCGTCTTTGAAACTCATTTGGGCTCCCACCAGTTCTCCTGGAGTTCTTGTAATTACAAAGGAACTATTGATATCACCTCTACACTGCTTAACTATGTAACTCCTGGGCAACCCACTCTCCAAAACCGATAGAACATGATAAGCAGCATCACCAACACAAAACCTATCCAAGATATGGAGCACTTCCTTGATCTTTGTCTTTTCTTTTTCTGGCAAAGCTTCATACTTTGATACCTTTCGAGGCTTATCTGGGCTTAGATCTACTCTATATGTTGACCGCTGAAGTCTTCAGCCGAAAGAGTTCCTAAAGAGACACCATAAGAGCCCAAGAACCACAGTGCTCTTTGTGCTTTTGTCTTTAGTTCCTTGACCTTCTTCTGGCGTTGTCTTGTACCAACTTGATTTAATGTGCTACTCAATGTATTCTTAACTACCCCAACTACTTTTTTTATTCACACTATGACTCTTGTCGAATATATTTATTTAGAATGTTGTTGGGGATATAATTTAAAAAATTATGTGGATGCTGTATTACATATTTTTCCCAATCTTAATGATTTATCTATTTTTCTTTAAATGAAGAATTTTTTTTTTTAAAAAAATGTAATAAAGTAAAGGTAATTATGTTAAGGTGAAGCGTGTATATATATAAGCTTACTCGTTCTTGTTCATTAAAAAGTTTGAAACCAATTGAACAACAACACCTCGTCATGATGGTGAAGTGTCTTGTTTTGTTTGTTTTCTTTATGGTTTATTTTGGGTTTTCTCCTTTTATGGGTGTAGCCCATTTTGCCGATAAACTGAATGAAAAATTTAAAGATGCCGAATCGTGTTGTTATTGCGATTATCCCGATAAGACCGTTGTATATTTGGGAAAGAGGACAGAAGAAGAGGGAATAAAAGACACAATTGAGAGAGAGAAGAAAGAGGAAGAGATGAAGAAGAAAGAGACAAAGAAAACGATTATACAAAAGACCATAAAAAAAGAACTTTCTTAGATGAAAACAAAATGGAACTTAAATTGAAACAAACTGATAGTCTTAAAAGAAATACATTTTTTTAAATAAATAAAATCAAGAGGTTAAAAAAAAAAAGTTTTATTGTAAAATACTTTGCAGTTTATTAAATTTGTTACATTCTTCGAAAACGTAAACGTCACGTTGTAATCTTTCTAGTTCTTTACATAATTCTTTATGTTGTTTATATGTTTTAACTTTACAAGATAAATTGTTACTTAATATCGCAAATAAAGCTTTTCCTACACGTCCATTTCCATCTGAAAACGGATGAATATATTCAAGAGAGAAATACATACGTGCGGGTACTGATTTAGTATGAGGAGTAAAATTACGGTAATGTTCGTCTAATAATTCCATATAACTTTCAATGAAATCAGGATCTGGAGGATAATAATTTCCAACAATTCTTCTCAATTTTGAATCTTCACCACCGTTTTTCATACATCGTTTGTGAAGAAAAAGACATATTTCACTTATACTCATTACTTCTTTTTCTTTACGCACAAACAAATCTTCCACAAGAATACCAAAAATCTATTCCTTCTTCTTCTTCTTCCATACGTATAACATCATAAGAGAATATTTTGAGTTTGACATGGAAATCCAACTCTTTTTTATTTATTTTTTTATGAATAAATGAAAAAAAACGTTTCTCTTATATATGTTATGATGGAACGTAATTTTTATTTATTTTTTAAAAAAATCAAAATCCTCAAATAAAAAAAGCGTAATAAAAAACCCTAATAGAATTGCATTGTTTATATAATATAATTTATCGTTTTGTTTTTTCTTTTTGAAAAAACGGATGATATCTTTGTTTGATTTTTTAAAATCATATACTGTTATTCGGGTTAAATGTTTAATTAGATCTTTGTCTTTATCTTCCTTTTTCTTTTCTTTGTAATGAACTTCGATGAGAGAATAAAAAGCGATAATTTGCCCTAGTCCATTGCACCCCATAGCACGGTAGATTGCTTCTAAATTTACTCCATTGTAAACTCTATTGTACCATTTCATTTAGAAGGTCATTATGAATTAAAATACAATCTTCAATTGCAGTAGAATATCTTTCCCCATATCGATTCCATGATTTTTAAGTTCTTCGACTACGATTTCCATCCAATTTTTTTAAAATTTCATGAGGAAGATCAGAGTGTAAATAAAAAAAATATTCTTCGCTCGCACTTTTCTATGTTCTCTTCACACACTTAAAACTGATTTTTTTTAAAAAAATATTTCATTCATTTACATTTTTTTGTTTTCTTACTCGCTAATCGATTAATCTCATTTCTATATCTATTTTCTATTAATTCTAAATCATTAATTTTTTCTTTTACTTCTATTAATTTGTTTAATGCTTTTTTTTATTCTAAATATTCGCCTGAGTTCTCTAAATTTATTTTCAGCTGTAACTGCGATGTCCTCATTTTTTTGTGCTAAAATTGGATATTTATCAACAATTTTTTCTTTTTTTTTAAATATAAAGTACGCTTATAATTTTTTGTTTTTTTTTTGTTTTCTTCTTCTTCTTCCAATACTATTTCTTCTTCTTCTTCTTCTTCTTCTTCTTCTTCTTCTTCTTCTTCTTCTTCTTCTTCTTCTTCTTCTTCTTCTTCTTCTTCTTCTTCTTCTTCTTCTTCTTCTTCTTCTTCTTCTTCTTCTTCTTTTTCTTCTTCTAATTCTTCTTCTTCGTATTGCTGTCTTAAAACAGTAATATCCTTTAATATCCCTTAGTACTTGTGGTATCGGTGGTGGTGGTGTCGGTGGTGGTGGTGGTGGTGGTGGTGGTGGTGGTGGTGGTGGTGGTGGTGGTGGAGGTGGTGGTGGTGGTGATGGTGGCTATATTTGCTTCATTGGAACTTAGTTGATGGGATGAGGGTGAGGTAGTCGGTTAGATGTCGAATCCAGAAAGTTGTTTGGTGTGTAAGGCGGGTGAGGTGGATGAGGGTAACGAGGTGGTGAAACAAAGTGGGGAATGTTTACATCTGTTATTGTTTCGTAAGATGAATCAATAACAGATGTAAACGATATCGAGTGTTATAGTGGTTGATTGGATACCGTGGACGGTGAATGTATTGGGGAGATCGATGTAGATGGGGTATCCATTTCCATTAATATATTGTGTAGATTTTCTTTTTCTTTAGCTACCCCTTCCTCAATCTGTTCTTCTGCACCGATTATTACCATTTGCAACCTCCCGTGAACCGTACTCTAGAATTATTGAAGTCAATAATTGTATGGATATCTTTACTAATGAAGGATTTCATTGACCCCGTATCTACCAACGCTTGTACATTTACTCCCTCTATATTACAGACAACAAAAGGATGTGTGGGCACCTGACTATCAATACCATTTCTTATTGAAGTTTGGGGGTGGCCCATCTTCCCACTGTCGACGCCACCCCTTGCCCGTTTAAAGTATTGGTACATTCCCTAGAAATATGCCCGAACCCTTGACATACTATCTGCTTACGTGATTCCTGCTGTCTTATTCTACAGTTTCTAGCGATATGACCCGGGCGACCACAGCAATAACATTCAGGAGGTTGGTTTCTTTCGACCACAGAACTTCGTTGGGGACTTCTGGCTTGTATGGCACTAACGGTGGACGCTGTCAGAGCTTCTTCCAAAGTTTTTTGTTTTACGGCCATATCTTTTACCATGGCTACCAGCTGAGAGATTTGGGTTTGTTCATTCGGAGTGGAGGTTCCAGCAACGTGGCAATCGCGATCAGTCATGTGTCCTTGAACTGCGCGATAGCGTCGGACAAACGACAGCATGGTTAGGTTTGGTGTCGGGTCACTTTCTACAGCTTGATCTTCATCTCTTTAGGCAAGCCGCACATGAACTGACGTGACAACAATGCCTCTTTGGCGTGTTCGTGAAGGGAAGGATCTGCTTTCTCTAACGTCTGTTCTAACTCCCATTTATAGACGGCGGGATCTTCCCCAGGTCGGAGGAGTCGCGATTCAAATTGTTGGTAAAAATTCTCGCGCTGAGCAACGGGGCACATGGCTTCCGTTAACCCCTTTACGGCATCGACATAACTCTGCCGATTGTCCTCTGGTATCGCGTAAAAATGGCTCGCTGCCGGGCCACGAAGGAAGGCAGGCAACTTCTTAATCTTCTCGTCTGCTTTCCAACCGTTTGCATCGCAGCACGCATCAAACTCGCGCAACCAAGTTGCGAGGTCAGAACTCCCATCGAACTTTCCTGGGAGAATGTTGAATAATTTATCCCAGTATCTTTCATAGACATTTGTGCAAATAAATTTGCGATTGGTTCAGGTTTGTCAGATGCTCAGAATAAAACGTCTCCATTGCTTGTATGCGCAGCCCCAACAGCCACGGTTGTTGTTTTGCCTTCTTGAGAAAATTGCGAGGCAGCTTTCCTTTGCTTGCTGTCCAAGATAAACCCTCCACTGACACTTGCCAAACCAGAGTAGCTTGCCTGCACCGAAACGCTTATTTCTTGCGAAGACGCCTTTTTGTAAGATTACGAAGTCCTACTGTGTTGTTTAATAAAGCGCGCTCCAAACACGGCACTTCCAGGAAAGTGTGTTCCATAATGCTTGATGAATCTTTGTAAGTTACGGAGATGTTTTTATTCTACTTCTTTCGCCCAGCGCAAAAAGCCCAGATGTAAGGGTGGAGGATGATTATATCTATTTTAATAAAATAGTACGTACATTTCGCCGTATACATTCTCTCCAGCCGAGATTTCGGAGGAAGTTTTCTTGTAGCTGGAGCTAGCTGAAAAACTGAAACCACCAAAACCGCCACTAGCTTGGACTGAGCCCGCGAGAGACTTCTGTAGCTCAAAACTGTTCTGTATTATGGAAGAGGAAAACGTATGTATATAGTGACACATGATATCCGGGATAACTACTAAGCTTTGGAATACTGTAGTGGCAATCAGATATCTGGCGATGATCACTGTAATCTGCGATTGGATTGGGTAGGAAAGACCAAGGATCGTGGCCATTAGAATAGGGATAATGTTTAATGACATCATGACCAAGCATAGCGTAATATATGTCCTTGAATGTCTTTTTGAAATCTGCATTTCTAATTCCTTGTTTGTCATGGCATTACCGAATATCTTTTACGTCTATAAAACTGAGTTGTAAAGAATAAATGTGAGAAGGAGCCAAACCATTCGTAGCAGACAATTTCAAAAGATAAACATTAAAACAAACAACATCTGGTGCATTTAGAATATGAACTTTATTTTAACTTGTTTTTGTTTTAGAAAATATTTACAGGTGCTGCCTTTTTTAACAAGAAGTTTATATGTGTTTTTGCTTTGCTTGTCAGTTGACTCTAACCCTGGAAACTGGCGGCGTCATAGGCGTACGGGTCTAAAATTCCCCCCCCCCGCATTTGAAGATAACATTTAAATGCCCGAATTGGAGTATTAACATTAATACTTACATGATTTACACATTGCAACATGGATAACCTGCATTGTAAACTGTTGTTGACGTCGGTTTTATTTGTATTTATTTACTTTAAAAAGTATAAGGACTAAGGTGCTGTATATATATATATATATATATATATATATATATATATATATATATATATATATATATATATATGTACACTGCTGTATATAGTATGTATATGTATGTACATGTTTGTGTACTTACCTTTGCAGACTTTGGTCTTTAGCACGAAAATGTGGTAGGACTGAGAAATGGGCCTCACATAGGTTTGAATTACCCCTCCCGATCTCTGGGTGGATGACTGCCTCAGCATCTTTGGCCCTGCCATCACATTCTACCCGGTAGTCTAGCCTGTGGGATGGACACTTAACTATGTTCTTGGTGGTGTATGCTTTACCCTCACAAGTGTGATCTTCATCGTCTTCACACTCCCCACAAGAACAGACTGTCGTGTTGTGGAACCCACATTCGCCCCTTCCCAAGTGTGTACATCAGTGCAGTGGTACTCTCCAAAGGTCCTCATTCTCCTGGCATACTCTTCTACAGTTTTGCATTGCTGCAGACAGCAGAAATGATTTATTCTGGAAGTCTTTATAAATTGTTTCCAGATGCAACCACATGTTTTGCTATGTCGTTTGCACCAACACTTTACTGTTGCAACTTCTGGGAACTGTTCCTTCAACCTTGCAATCTGTGTTGCTGGGAATTCTTTCTGCTTGGAGATATCTTTCAGGTTATTCCCATGAGCTCTTCCAACATGGCCTCCACACATGTAGACCCGTCTGGGCACCTCACCAAATACATCCTCCACAGACTTCTGGGAGCTGGAATCAGCATCCTGCCAAACCACTTCGATACCACAACCCTCTTCCTTAGCCTGTTTGTAGCATTCGTCTGCAAGGACACCTTCAATTGACTTCGCTGTTCCCATATACAATTCATCACTGTCGTTACCTCTCATACATTTGTGACCGAACCATAGAATTCCTCCAGTTAAATAGTTATTGATGATAAATTATCCATTCTTGCGGAGGTGCTCTCTTGTCTGCCAAACTCCATCAGATGTCACAACCTCCCTCTCCCAGCTTCCCAAAGTCTCCCCTGCTATTCTCTTCATATTTGCCCTTTCTCCCTGACACATCTCATTTAAAATGTCACATATGCAAGGTATATCAATTTGATAAGCTCAAAAAATCTATTTTTTGACAGCACAGGAATTCCAAGACATCCGTTTAGAGTTTTCTTAAATTTTGAAAATCCATGACCAGTGATCACAAAAGCAACATCTAGTGCCAGCCCAACAACTGTACGGCGAGAACCTTCCACAAGAGCTAAACCATCAAAGCTAACATTCCTTAATTTGCAGCCATTGCACTGGAAGGTTATCTTTATAGACCCTCGAAGACCAACCACATCAATTTTTGTTAGAACCAGGATTCCTGAGAAAAGACCAAACTTGATTTCAGTGATAAGTTTATAATAACATTACACATGTCACTAATCAAAATTGTTTGAATACTGCTTATGAAATAAGCAACTGGTTACTTATAACAACCCAATTATGTTCAAGCTTTGGTTTCTTTTGAGTGTATATACTCTTTACAATCAGTAGCGTCATACCCATTACATGTACTCCTAGCATAAGGCCATAGACCACTTTCATAATAGTGACTAATCTGAATATTCTTTTGTGTGCATCTTAATAAGCATTTCTGGCCTTGTTTGTGTGTTTGCATTTCAAAAGAAGCTTTCCTTCATAACAAGGCTAGAAAGGCTCATCTAGATGCACATAAAAGATTATTTAAAGTGGTGGTCATTGTGAAATTGGTCATAAGGATCTGCTTAAGAACTCAACTCAGATCTTACCCATTATTGCTCCTAGTTGTGTTTACATGAAGCAAATTGAAATATTTCATATCCTATCCAAATTGAATACAAATTTGATACAATAATTAAATTGGATACAAAACTGAATAAAAGACATGCTATTTTGACTGAATAAGTCCATGGTCTGCAATTAATGCAATGTGAAAAAATTCATAAACACCATCTCAATCTGCTTCATGTTAAAAGTTCAATCTGATCAATTCTTTGACCAGACTCAATAGTCAATTGTGTACAACAGACCATATAAATTTGTACATATTTGTACATTCTCAACCTAATCATAGTTTTTTGTTCAACTTACCGCTGCAATCCACAGCAGAACATCTTGAACATCTGTTCACATCATCGACGAAGGCGGATATTTTTGTCGATTCGCATACAAACCACTGGCGCGCGACCACCAATTCTACTGCTTCCACACTCTCGGTCACCTCGTCTTCACAGGAATCCAAGTCTGGATCACTTTCCTCTCTGGAAGATTGTGATGTGTCACTGAGACGGAGATCCATCTTTCTTTTTTTTAATGCTTCCTTGACTTTCTTCGTGTGGTGGTAGCGAGTCTTACCGGGTGAAATAACCTTTCTGGCTACGTGTGACGGGTAAACATGGTCCCCTGTTTCCATTGTGTCGGCAAAACATAATCTTGTCTTGATCCTACACCACTACCTCTTACCTCCGCCCCTAATTTACCTCTTTCTGATAACAGCTGTTTTCTTTGCCATTTTGTTAACTTTTTTGACGCTTCCTTCGACGCCATAACTAAACTGAACTAATATAGGCGCCCGCGTTTCGTAACACACGAAATAGAGGATTCTAGAGAACTCTTTTGCATTTTTCATTGTCAATATGAAAGAGAAACTGCTGAAATTTGGTAAAATTAATCAAACTACCACAACGAACAAACGCTAGTTTGCAAACTCGTTTATTGAACGTCTTTGTAATTTTATTCTTGGGCGTTTGTCTGAATCCTGATATCTTGTCTAGTATAAATAATTTTTAAAATATTTCATTTTGCAAGCTAGCAGTTATTTGTATACATGTCTTGTTTACGAATCCAATTTCATTTTAGCAAAGGGATAAATATATGTTTAGATAAATCATTTTTTCGCCACATTGAGCCCTCGGGGCAAAGCATATTATCCAATTAACGGAAGGAGTCGGGTTACATTGTTTACTTATTCTGAATCTTAGATTAATTAATCCTAACATAACATAACAGCATCGAAAGTTTCAAAATGATACTTTACTTCTTTCTGGAGATATATGTCTCTAAACATTGTTAAAAAAATCCAAAATTAGCCAGTGCAACTACCTTAATCGGAGTTTTTGGTGACAGAGAAGCTAAATGACTATTTGTCACGGTGTCGACGGGAACGAGAAGACTCTGAAGATCTAGACTGGTGGTCGTGGTTGCAGTTGGCGTGGAATTCTCCGCAGTTTTCGAGGTTACAGCGGTGGAGGAAAGGGCAGGGAACACGGAAACACTGGACACCTTTGTTGACATTTTGGCAGAACTGCTGGCGAGACCTATTAGACGGGACAAAAAGAGGGCATTCCTCAGCGAGATGGTCAGCCGAACCGCAAGTGATCGAGATACAATTGCATGTCGCGCTGTCCCCAGTTGACGCCCAGGTTTTTTGCTGCGCGTTTTCGAAACTCTATGTCGTACGCCCAACAAGCGAGGCCACGAAACGTGACAGCCGCGGTACGAATAATTTGCATGTAATTGAACAAAGCTAAAGCGCGGTTAGGGAATTTCGCAACCACTACAGATGCATAAACAGTAAAGGCAGATAACCACTTGTCGATCGTATTTATGCGCGTTTTATTACGTGTATTGGCTGAGTGAGGGAGGGGAATTGTCACGCTCTGGTTATAGAACATTTCTGCTTGATTTGTTTGGCGATTTAAAGAGACCGTAAATTGGTCTTCGCCTAAACCCTTATCCGTATTCACGGGCAGTAAAGAAGCAAAATCGACGTACTCACCGTTGATAATGGCTTGCTCGGTTTTCTTTGAAATGTGGGCAGCTACCGGATTTTCCTGGTCTTGACTAAGAAGTTGTTGAATGGAGGCAGGGTCTTCTAAGTTGAGGGTAACGCCATCAGGGCGCACGGTCGGCATCTGGGTAAGGTGGACTTGGTCGTTAGGGTGTCGTGGTGGTAGGATGGCAGAGGAGACTTCGTTAGTAGTGGTGGAAGAGAAATGCTGGGCGGAGGTTAGCGATACTTGAGAAGGCGAGGTGGTTTGGGTAGCGTTTGGGTTCAAACGCGCTTCAATGAGGGGAACCAAGCGGGAGGCGAGCTGGTCGAGGGTGTCTGAATTCGGGAGTGAGGTCGGTGGTGTTTGGATGGCGGTTTCGGCACCTGGATATAGTCCTTGCTGAGCGCTAGTCAACTGTGGAGAAGGATTTTGTGTCGGTCTTGAGCTCGGTCGTGTTCGGACAGTGGGTTGTTCGGGCAGTAGCTCGGTGGTATTCGTTTCAGTAGCGGAATTAGTGACGGAACTTTGGTGGTGTTGCCGTCTCAACCTTGCAAGGAGAGTTGAACGCGGACCGTTGAGCGGAAAGTGTCACTCTTGAAGGAGAAGTTGCAAAACTTCTGTGGACGTCTCGTTGTCGAACGCCAAGTTGGTGGTGGAAGAAAGGCCCGATGTGTTTGGGCCATCTATGCGAGGCGACCTACGGCTGTAGGGCGTAGCGGTTGTACGTGTCCTTGTAGAAGGCGTTCTTGGTGAACGAGTTTCCCTTTGCATAATGCGGAACGAGATGATGATATTTCTACTGACTGACTAGCAAAGGTTGATTGCAACTGAACTACTAAGGTGGGGTTAAAGCTTTTTATAGTTGCAAAAATGGCCTTTGTACTTTGAATTGAAATACTACATGGACTTTGCGCTTGGTTGATCATGCAGTTGAGCTCGTGATAATCTCAGGTGATTGGGTTAGGGATAAGTGTTCTGTCATTTTGGTGCGTGTAAAGCACGCTTTTACCGAAAATGGAAGTAACCTTCACTGGTCTTGGCCTTCGTTTGTAGATAAGTGTGAGAGATAGGAATTTGTGTTATTCAGCTATTCTTAGATCAGAATTAACCTACAAAAACCTGGTTTATGTCTTACTTTGACGTACGTTTCTTAATCCTTGATCGGTTATGCCAAGCATAGTTTACGTTTGGACATTAACCTTAATTTATTCAAGCATAAATTATTATTTATTTGCCGATGCCGAAGGTAGAGACAAATAACTGGTAGCGAGACACTGACAAATCATGATATTTTGCGATAGACGAGTTCAATAATTGATTTATCATTCATAAAATAGTTAAAAATTTGAAATGCCTGAAGTTAGAGATCGCCACTCTTCTCTGTCTTCGGCATACTAAAATCCTTCGTAAACTTACTTTTTGTTGGCACGAGCCTTGCCTTTTATCTCACTAAATCTTCCTTTTAACTATTTCTTTTGTGAAGTACATTGTTCGAAGCACAGTAGGAGCAATTCTCCACGTGCCATCGAGGTGCATGTATGCATGGTATTGGAAGTCTGCGTGCATGATCGGTGTTGATTGTGTCAAAAACGAAGGCAGCGGAGAAGGTGGTAGAGGAGAAACGGAGGAGGCTTTTTATATATTGCATAAATTTCTATTTTACCAATTTCGTCTCATTGCACTTCAAGATTGCAACAGACCCCATTCATTCGCACAATTTATACACTCTATTGCACACATATACCAACACGCGCAATTTTACAAAAGTATATTTAATTAATCAGCCCTATACATAACACCTATAATGCAAAAACACGGTATACTGAGACAGTAATTGAAAAGCGAATGACAACAGTTGTTTTGAAATATTTTATTTAAATCATTTTAAGTGCATGTTACATTACTCAGATATCGCCACCGAGTCTTTTCTCCTGTAACAAAAAGAAGTGCATGCGTGAGAAAGTTGCATAAGGCGGGGAAGCATTTAAAAGCTTTTGTGGTTCGGACACAAATGTAATCCGAACATTTTCAGTCCGTAAACAAGTTCGCTTGGTTCAACTTTTTTATACCATGTTGGCACCGGGTTTTGTTTGAAGCGTCGCCACAAGTTAGCATGAGTCCCAAGACACGAGTCAGTGTCCATTTTCTTACACAAAACTTTGTGTACTGCAGCTTGCAAATATACATGTATATAGTACTTCTGCACAGACAGTTCACTTACAGTTGCAAAATCCTTTGCATTTTTGTAAATACTAGTGGATGTGATAGTCTCCATGATTGTGCTTTAGCTGCTGCAGGACTCGTAATCACCCTTTTCGTTGGAACGTAATCAGACTGGGTTTTGCATCTTGATTCTTCATTGCATTCTGCATGATTGCCCTATTATATAAAAAAATGCTCCTGCAATCTCCAAAAAGATCAAAATAAAAAAGTCAATAATGTAACACATGATAGGAAGCCATACATAAACCAACCTTGTAATGCTAAACTATATTTCTTAGACTTTTTTGAAGTTGTTCAGGGTCATTGTTACAATTTTTCATTGCATAGTAGAAGTGTGTCTTGACACCTTTTACTACAGCAAATATAGAAGGACCAGAATTATATAGAAGTGTATGTAGTACTATAGTGATATGCTAAATTTTAGAGTTTCAGGCATACTGTATAGCCACTAGTGGTTGAATATAATCAGGGTCCCTGTTTCACAATACCTTTGTCTGACAGTTCACAAAACCATGTTTCCCCCTCATTTTTAAGGCTCCCTTAGCCACTTTTGCTAAAGGCTTTTTTTCACCCTTTCCACCTATTAGCATAAGTTGTAGAATTACATGGTGATACAATATTGCATAAAAGAGTATAATACATGAAAAGATATTCCTCTTACCATGCCATGTATCAAATGATCGTGGCTAACCTCACCAATTTTTAACTCTGAAAACAATACACATAACAAAACATGTTATATATCACTGCACATGACCATAACCCAATCCAAAAGTATATTAAATAATCAGGGTTTTTTCATATTATCATTAAACAATTATATGTCAGCCAGCCAGTTGATTGTACTTGTTATCTATTTTCTATACCTTCCTGTAGACCATCTATTAATGCAAGGCTCATAGGTTTTTCACGAGATTGTGCACTGGAAATGTCAGCTCTTGAGCAATTTGTCACACCAATTACTTCGTGATTCCTAAATTTTACACCAAAAAGATTCATTTTTAGCTACTCAAAAAACTTTTATCATCTGAACAATTCACCATTTATTTAGTAGATAGTACTGTATATGTGCACTGTATAAAACAAAGTAACACAGAAAGAAAGGAACAAATATCTACTGTAATAACAGAAGAAAGTTTGAAAAATTATAACTTACGTCATACTGTGCATCGAGTCATAACGAGCATCAAGCATCACACCCTATAATAATTATGGAGATGGATTAAATACCATTCAACTTTATCTTTTGTTCGAACTATTCAATATTTTATTATTTGTCCAAACTAAAAGGCAATTACCAGTACATGTAGTTAAATTAATATATATATATATATATATATATATATATATATATATATATACAAAACAAATATTCACCTCTCCAGTTTGCTTATATATGTCATTGTCCTTTATTTCTTCAATCAATCCTGAGCACTCATAGTCTGTTAAACCCCGCACAGCCTCTATATACTTCACTGAATGGTACACTATAGCAAAAAAATGCAAGTTTGTTAAATTATGAATAAATTTTAATATTATAGCTGCAGTTTTAGTGCCTTACCATCAGAAATATAGTGTTCATTAACAAATCCAAGGTTAGCAGCTTGTTAATGATTAAAGCTGTTCTTTTTTGAACACAGCAATGTCGAGCAAATAAACATACACACACAGCAGTTTTGTGGGAGAAGGGGTTTTTTGGGGGAAGCACTTCTATAGTGTAAAATTATGGTCAAGCATCATCCCACAGACTCATTCTTTATACGTGGCCTTAGATTGTTGTCCAGGGGTTATAATCCCCATTAGGACTCTGCTAATGCGCACACGCGCATATATACGCACACGCGCATATACTGCCAAATAGGTAGCTAGCCTATAAGACATCAACCTGACCAACCGTACACACAGTTGGACAGTCCTTACGATTCGACTGATCTATAATTACAATCAATAGGCTGAGTCTATGGGCTTGAACGTGACAATCAGGAGCGCTTCATCCCAAAATACACAGAATGTGTATACCCCATAGACGAATAACCCTCTCCCCGAAACGAGAATTTTAGTCATATGGACATACAGACATATGTACACATATGTACATGTAACGACTTTAGGCGTGTATAAGGAACCTACTCTATATATGGTTAATATTTCGAAACGTCGGCCAGTGTGGCTGATACACTTGATAAGGTAGATGTAGGTGTCTTTATGTATCGTTCAAAACAATCTGATGACCAACGTCCTAATGTTTTGATAAGCCAAGCAGGCAATATCTCATTGCGTTTACCCGGAATGTGCGTTGCACGAATGTAGATATTATATCGCAAAGTTAGTAGTGTTAGATGGCGGAGCAAATCCATAACTCTTGGAATTTTGGAACATTTGCTGTTGATCATGTTGACGACAGTTTCGTTATCGCACTTAAATTTAATACGTTGGTCTCGAAGAAGGGCCCCCCAAATCTGACATGCAACTACAATAGCGAAAAGTTCTTGCCATGCAATACTTATACCAGGTACGCCTAAGTGTTGGTGGGGGTGCCATTCTCCCTTGAACCATTTACTACCAAATATACCACCATAGCCTAGCGCCCCAGAGGCATCGGTATATAACACTAACTATCTGAATCCTGCCATTCCGATGACAGAAATATATTCGCTCCATTCCAGTTCAAAATAAACTGCTTCCACATTTCAAGATCTTGGAAGAAACCCTTGTTCAGTTTTATATAGTGATGTTGCTTTTTCACGTTCCTTGTCAAGGCAATCATCTTAAATTGATAACTGCATTTGTTAGTTTTTAAAACGGCCTTGTGCTTCTCGTAATATTTCTGGTTTCGTCTCTGCCTTTTCTTTGAAGGCGACTGCTCCGACTGCATTTCGACGTTGTTTTTATCCGCCATAGCGGCGATAGACAGTGCTTATAGACACTCTATTTATGTAAATTTATTCAGTTATAGACGCATGATCAAATGAATGTAACCGTTGAATAATATAGCATCGCAGGCGTAAATAGAAACGCAGTTGTGCATATGGAAATTGCTATGAACACCCTGGCTGCGAGTGATCTTTGTGGCCTTTTAGGGCGAAATTTGAAATAGTAGCGATTATATGACTCCACGTAAACGTTTCATTTATCGTGAACTCAATACATTTACATAGGAATTGCGTTTACCAAAATATCTAAAGTTCTAAAGAAAACAAAAGAATGGGAAACGACTTTTTACACGAACATTGGCACTTTATAGTTTACACTTCGTTACTGACCATCAGCCGCCATGTTTCAAATTTCAAATGATGGGTTTTCGCTGGCTCAATACCGGGGGTGGGGGGGGGGGGGGGGGGTGTTCCCTTTTATGCGCTCGTTTCGTGTTTAAAATAACTAAACAAGTGGCCTATCGGATCCAACAAATCGGATAGCCAAGCATTTTAATAGACTTGCTTAAATGGATTTGTCATGCATTCTGAACTTGCTTTTTGTTAATCACTGCACTCGCTGTTTCGTCAGTACACAGTGGTCAGTACAACCAATATGACAATATCGTGTGTATGTGCAGTATATAGTCTATTTTATTACTTTTGTTCTCTGTGCGCTCTCTCTATCCATTTACACATATATAACTTTCAGTTTCCATACACGCAGCCAAATTATCGGGATTGCAATCGAAAGCTGTCGCCTTAGTATCGCGTTTGCAATGATTGCAATAATTTTTGTCATGTAAACACTCGATCACGATTGGAATAGAGTTTGCGGTATATTGCGCTTTAAATTTGTAGCAGTTGTGCGTATTAAAACTATAGACTTTATTCGATATGTTCTGCCGAAACATGTCTACAATTAAAAAAAATTGTCGTATATTTGAAGTCTATCATAGTCTTTATTCGCCTGAAATGAATTTCATGAGCCGGATTGCGATTGGGATCGGTGGATCACGATCGCAATCCCGATAAATTGGCTTCGTGTAAATATTGACCTTGTTTAACATGTTGATCAACTTCAGTCGACACGCAAGTAGAAATAACTAAAAAGTTAACAAAACTATGGAAAAATCCCGACGGCAACCTTTAATGACGAAATATATTACTGACTTGTTACGGAGCCTTATTATATAGTCTGCGCTGTAACTAACTACATTGTTTGCCGTCCTGGCAATATGCACAAGCAAAGATCTGACATATTTTCAAATGTCGTATCAGTATTGCTGCTGTGGAGAAAACCCAAAAATTGTGTTTCCTAATCTGCAGCATAATTCCTGTAGCATTTCGTTTGTGAACACAAGACCTCCCTCTACTCTATTCACTAAACCAGTTAATTGGGACATTTGGAAGCCTGCATGGATTACGCGACTTCAGGCAATACAAACTGATATGATAATAGCGGTTTTGAGCTCTTCCCATTCGCCAGCACTTTGAGCCATCTTGAAATACGAAAGGAAACCAGTCGTGCTCTTTCCTACCGATCACTGCTGACGAATCAACGATTATTCCAGCAACCCCTATTTGAAAATTCAATTGACAACCGTTGCAACGCGAAATATTCCCCTTTAGCTTCATTATGAAATACTGAATGGAATTGTTAGCGCTTACTTATGGCTTTGGTGGCAATGGGCAACCTTGCGGGACAGCAACAGTTGGGTTATCGGAAATATGTCTAGGCTGCATAGGTTGTGATGTATCGCTTGATGAAGTGTATGGCGGGGCTAAACCAGGAAAAGAAGGGGAAATTCCTTGCAGGTGTGCGGTTGTTGATTGCGTTTGGTATCTAATCTCTGAAGGAGGTGGTAGCGATGTCAGTAGAAACTGCAGCGAGTTGGACGATGACAAAGCAGACGAAGAAGTATGAGATACCATGCTGCTGGAAACAAGTAAGGTCGTTGCTAGACGCCTGGTACGTATACGGTGCGGTACCACTGACACTGGTGATTGGTGAAGTTGGTAGCAAGGAGACCGAGGCCGACGAAAGCAGATTGCCAGATTGCGTTTGGATTTCACTAGTTTCATTACTAGTGACTGTGGCCTGCTGCGCAGAAGAGGTCGTTATGAGAGGGGAAGTATAAGACTGAACAGGATCTTTTTGCTTTCTTAAATTTTGCGTTTTGGAGCTCCCCCTTTTCTACCTGAAGCTTTTGTATTGACGTTCATGGATGCAACCGCTGACAAACTTGTAGGATTCTTTTGCTTGATGAACCATACTACAAATTCTTGAAGCATATTCTGGTTGTCAGCAACGCTAAGAACATGGGAGCATATTTTCTTTGGATTGTAGTTTTTAAAAGTACATGATATTCTTGACCCACGATGCATTAGTAGTGGTGTTAATATATATATATATATATATATATATATATATATATATATATATATCATGTGTGAAGGTCTGGGCACTAGCCCTGAACCAATCACACATGAGTATATAATTGTCTGACCAATCATAAAATAGGAAAAAGATTTGAATATATTCCATTTCCCGGGGGTTGCGCAGGTTTTAAAAAGTAAAAAAATCACGATACGACATGTAATGAATATTTATTGTCTCAATAAAAAAATGTATTTTTTTACATTTCTTATGTTTTCTCTATTTTTTTTATGGATTAAGTATCGTTCTAAAATATCTTTCGAACCATCGTTCTAGTCTATTTTTACAATCACATCTAGGGTAGATTTTATTTATTATTTCTTTTGGGTAATTTCTTCTACAAAATTGACAAAAAATTTCGTAAACTTTACATTCGTGACATGAATAGTAACATTCGTAATTTACGTTTTGAATTTGATAATAACAAACAAACAAAGCAGAAACTAGACATCATCATCAAAATATCTTTCACGCCAACGTTTTTGTCTATTTTTACATTCACAGCGTTGGTAGATTTTACATATGATTTTTTTTGGACAATTTCTTCGACAAAAATCACAAAAAATCTCGTAAACTTCACATTCGTGACATGTATAGTAAAAGTGATTTGCGTTTTGAATTTGCCAATTACATCTACCACAGAAACTAACTATTCTCTAAAAAAAAATATTTTAAAAATATATAAATTTACATACATTTTACCTTAGAACAAGACGCCTGCTCAGGCGTTCACTCGGGCTACTGATTTCTGAAAGCTTCGCGTAGCCTGTGCGTACTTTAGCAAGACTACATGACGATGGCAATGCATAATTGCATAGATTTTCACAAACATAATCTATGGTCTTATATGAACTGCTGCGGTGCAGGAAGCGCCGGTTTGCTAATGTAATATAAATGTAAACAAGGCCGTTTTTCTGAAAATTAAACAACGGATATCTAATATATTTAGCAGACAAAACCTACAGTGTCGGATTCGGCAAATTCAAGCGATCATTTTGATATAGAATTTATCAAAATTCGGACAACCAGAAAATATTTAAACATGTTTTAAAACACACGTTTCCAAATGTAATGTGACACGCGATATCTAGACATGCACTGAACATGTTCAACATATTGATATCTTACCGGTATATTTGCTCTATTCGGTGCTTATTATTATAGCAAGGCCAAGACCAACCTGTTTTGAAATAGCTCGTCATCTTTTACGTACTAGATCTACCGCGATCGCCGGCGTGTGCAGTTGTAAACATTGTAAAGGCTTTGTAAGCATGTTTATGATGAATTGAAGCCAATTGTCACATCATTTGTGCATCGAATTGAGGAACATCTTTGCTTTTTTCCACTTTAACAGCGATATTGTATTTTTTTTGTCGCGTTGTCATTTCTTTTTCACTTTCGTTTATACGATGATGACCCGCGCGATCAATTTCAAACACCATTTCTTTTTCGTCTGGGTTCCAAGTTCGAAGATGTTTAATCAAATTGTATACAAACGGTTGTTTTGCATTAGGGTAAGGATTTTCTGATTTGTACCAATGAGACCACGCCTTTTGTGCAACTTCTTTTCTTACTGTTGAAATATATTTATTTTGACCCTCAAAATTTAATCTTACCGGTCCACGTGCAGCCATTTTTACTGTAATTTCTTTCCTTAATATAGCAATATATATTTTATTCATTTGTTTGAATGAATTATTATTTTGTTTGAGAAAGCAAACGTGCTTTTATATTTATAGGGTAGCCTCAGTTGGTTTTAATTATACTAAATATGGTTATATGAAGAAAAATAAAAAAAGATTTTACTAAAAAAAGTGTCTATATATAAAATTGCTAAAAAGATAATATTTCAATGTGTTGAGATGCCTACAAAGCGACGTTTGCGCGATTCAAACCGTGGCAAGAATAAGAAAAGAAGAAAAAATAAAGAAGAAAAAGCGAATCTTTTGAAAGAAGTTCTTTATATTCCTGAATTTCGTAAATTTCGTAATGGTGAAATTGGATTGTTATATTGGTTGTGTGGATTATTGAATATATATGAAGGCGAATTTATAAGATTGATTGAAAGAGGGGTTGTACACACTGAAGAAGAAGAATACACTGACACTGACTTTACACCTCACCCTATATGGCTGTATACAGGGAAACCCGATGAAGCAGATAATGAAATAGAAAGAGAACTTCTTCCTTATGTGTGTATAGAGAACATTAAACGCTATTTAGTTCCCCATATAAGAAAGGGACACTGGTCAGTGAGATGCGCTAGCTACTTATTCAACCGATTTGACATTGGTTCGTGATGAAAACCTATGTTGTTCTTTTTTCCCTCGAAATGACGATATAGTTAAGCAATAGTAATTTTCGATTTTACCCGAATGCCGTTTACCAAGACAATGTGATCATTATCATTTAGTTGGTTGTAAAAATGAAATCACAAATACATTGCATACGCCGTTTGCGAGGGCAAATAAAAAAAGATATGAGTTTTTTAAATATATTAGCTCTGCATATGGTATGGGAGCTTTAACAGCTGCATTTTTTTTGTATTCTATATCACCTTATTTTTTTTACCATTGCTGTCTGAATGATGATGTTGATTTAGATTTACTTTATAATTTAATTGCGTGATTTTTATTTTTTTGTGATCGACATAATCCTGATGGTGTATTAGATCGTAAAACCACGGCCACTTATAATATTGATCGAATAAACGACTACATAAGAGTATATTTGCAACTACGTTATGAAGAGAACGAAGAGAACGTTGAGTACGCACCATACAAGCAAATTTCATTTCGATTTAAAAATTGTAAGAAAAAATCTTCATATTCGTTATTACAGCCGTTACGTTATAAAATGGAAAAATTAAATAGGGAGATGAGTGAGGAGGAAAAAAATGTTGAGAGAAATTTTATTTTATCATTACCCACTAGATATCATTATTGCTTTGACGTTGCATATTTTACAACACGTTATTGTAAAAAGTGTAATATAACCGTCGGGTTAGAGAATTATACCGGTTTAATAAATTATGTGGACTTTTTTTAACTGAGCTTAATGATTTATCTATTTTCTCTGTAATGAATGAAAATTGTAACCCATGAAACATGTAAATTAAAACTCAAAAAAATGTATTTAATCAACAATGTTATATATAACTATGTAAATAAATGATTTTAAAAAAAAACTGTTCGATTAGTTTCCGTGTTCAATATCATAACACACACATTCATCCCATGTCATGGGGAGTATTTTATATTCATCCATAATAGGTGGTGGTACACCAGCAGACGGAATCATATCCCTTATCTTCTCCAATACATGTTTGATCATTACTATACCCACCGTAACTTGAATACTTGAGTTGGGTTGATTAAAACGAAGAATATTATGGCTTTTTCGAAGCATAAGAATCAAACTCTCTATACCATCACTATTGCTGATACCTAATATATTTTTCAAACGAGCAAAGTATGCAATCAGTAGATCCACGTCAGGTATATAACGGGACAAGCTGTAACCCCACCAAGACCACGATTCATGTTTACCAGTTTTTTCGTAGTAATTCATTGCTAGCGATTCATCTACTGCAATTCGGTTCGCTAGAATTACCGTAATTGCCTTTATCTCCGTTTCGAAATGTATTCGATGACTTCCCCTGATTTTCTGTTTTTCCATTTTTTATTTTTTTACTCCCTTAACTGTATTTTTGGGTAAAAGTTATATATCCTTAAATATTCCCTATATGGAATACGAATAAAAAAATTTTAAAAATTAAAAATTTTATACCATATATGGCATATAAAAATATAAAAGAAGGGGTAAAAAACTATAAATACACGTATGGATACCATTTTACCCATTATCGTTCAATAAGATGGCTACAAAAACAAAACGTTGTTTTGTCAGTTCAATCTCACGTTATGTTAAGATAAGAAAAGAGAATAAAGAAGAAGAACCAACACGTGATATAGAAGAAATTTTAAGTCAATGCTATGTTGAAACTATCATCGATATGGTGAATGAAACGTACTTAAATAAGTGCAATGGTTGTGATATTACGTTTATCGAAAAAATGGAATTGTTTTATCCAGAAGTGATTGAGGAGTTGAAGATAAACAATGAAATAGTTTTGGATTGATTTCAAGAAGACATAGAAGACCATCGTAAAAACATGGGTTTTTTTACTGACGAAGATATCAAAAAACGCTCTTAAAATGTTAAATTGTACAATTCATAAAAGAAAGACATGTGAAGACAATTATCTTTTTTTTAAAGAAACTATCGAAGGAGATGAGGCATGAAGAAAGAGACTATATAAATAAAGACGATGGTAAAAAGAAAGAGACTATAAAAGAAAGAAACTAAAGAACTTTCTTGGTATTTTTTTTTAATGGCTCAATAACAAACAAACTGATTAGTCTTAAAAGAAAATAAATAAAAACTCAAGAGGAAAAAAAAGGGTTTTTATTGTAAAATATTTTGCAATTTATTAAATTTGTGAATGTTACAATGTCTTTCTTCGAAAACGTAAACGTTACGTTGTAATCTTTCTAGTTCTTTACATAATTTTTCATGTTGTTTATGTGTTTTAACTTTACAAAATAAATTGTTGTTTAATATTGCGAATAAAGCTTTTCCTACCCGACCATTTCCATCTGAAAACGGATGAATATATTCAAGAGAAAAATACATACGTACGGGTACTGATTTAGTGCAGGGAGTAAATGTACGATATTGATTGTCTAATAAATCCATATAACTTTCAATTAAATCAGGGTCTGGAGGATAATGATTTCCAACAATTCTTTTTGATTTTGAATATACACCACCACCATTTTTCATACAACGTTTGTGAAGAAAAAGACATATTTCACTTATTCTCATCACTTTTTTTTCTTTACATGTTACTTTATAAAAATCAGTTAACGCACGAACAAATCTTCCACAAGAATACCAACAAAAGGTACGCTATGCGTACATGTATCTGCGCCAAACGCAACCGAAGGATTAGCACTAATCGAATTTTGAAGAGACTCAGGAATGTTTCAAATTGAAATATATAGCCCCAGGTCTGTCAGCAGACTGTTAGTGATGAGACAAGAAAGCATGTAAATGAAATGACTGTATTCCAAAAGCTTATTATTTACAAGTTATCAACAGGAACTGTAAAAGTAAATGACAATACTATGATATGGATTACAATGACAATGATATAAAAAATTTTGTGGATCAACATTATGGCAGAGAAGAGGGGGTAACTAACGTCGTTAAAAATTTAAAAAAATGCTCACCTGATGTTGCAACTTGTGTAACTGGAATAAATATTAAGTAAATAAATAGCAATAATATAAGAATAATTAATTGTAAAAGTGTTGTCTCTATTGTATTCGTCTGCTATTTAGAGCGAAATTATCTTCTCCTTATTTAGAGCCACATGTACTATGCACAAGCATACAGTAGTACTAGAGTACAGTATATGTATATGCAATTATTCGTTAAAACAGTTAATTAATGCACAAATTGATTTGTGATCAGAAAAATAGGTTTCTAACACATGACTTTTAGTTTGTGATTGTGGTAAATTTGTATAAATATGATCTATAGCGGTTTGGTTGTCTGTAGTATATTTGGATATTAGTTGTCTGTAATTATTTTCATTGACAAGCAGATTATATAGAGGTCTTCTACTACATTCATCGAGCCAGTTAATGTTAAAATCACCAATAACAATATTGAACTGAGAAGATGTAATGTTCAATACTTCATTCAAAGCATGACACAATTGCTGTACTGGAATTTTAGGTGAGCGATATACCCCTATTATCGTTACATGTGGAAAAATCATTACTTTCATAGTAGTTATCTCAACATCATTAATATTATGAACACGTGGATAGCCAGGGATAAAATTAACCCGACTGTATACTGCTGTTCCTCCATAAGGTCTTGAAGTCACAGAAGGTCGAGCATCATTTCTAAACAAGGTATAGCCATCAACTGCATACATATTATCATTATCGGAATTAACAAATCTTGTTTCTGTAAAAATATTAATGTCAGTGCTTGTATAATTCAAATCATGACGGACATCATCAATATGTTTATGCAATGATCTTGCGTTAAGGAAACAAAGTTTAAATGAGATCTGGTCAAGATTATAAACAGGAGTCACACTAAGTTTAAGATAGCGTTCTGTTCTTAGACTTTTCATTTCAATCTTAACATGTGGATTGACAGCTATTTTTTGTTCACACAAATCAGTGATATACAACCCCCCTATAGTTGTTACTCTGCTAAGACCAACATAATGTATATGAGGTATTGCTCTTCTAGTGCTAAAGTTAACAACTATTTTATGCTCAGTATCACCTTGTGATCGATGAATTGTTTTAGCAGCAGCAGGCCGCAATGGAAACTGTTTTCTGACAACTTGTGCAGTTTGGTTTCTACCAACAGCAAACTGAGTAGTAATTGGTTTTATTGGAGTCCATGTGGGTGAAATACCTTTAACATAAAGTTGTCTATTCTCATGTCTAGTCTTCTCACCCACATCAGCATGGTCAAACTGTACCCATATTATCCCTGATGGTTTATCTGTTTGGTTTAATTGTATACCTTTAATAACATTACCAGCACCATTTGTCATGCCATCTTCAGTTCGTACATTTACTGCTATTTCTGTTATTTCACCTACCGATAATTGGAGGTTTGATATAATTTGTTTAGTCTTCCTGGGATCACTTGGTATTTGACTGAACAGAGTTAGCTCCTATTACACTATCAACTGCTTTAATAGAGTACTTCTGACCAGTTGCTGCATGATGGACCCTTGCATTGAACTCATTTACCTTAATATTTTGAATAAACAAATGTGGTACATCCATAGGGTCATGTACGCTATTTTCTACAATGATTCTTTCCTGTATTTTTAACATGTCATTTTTTGTGTGGTTGCCTTCTCTTAGTCTGTTTAAAATTTCAGCAAACACTTTACTCTCTCTCTGTCTCATAATTTCTTTAAGCTCAAACATTTTAAAGTAGTCTTGCCATAGATTAGGAGCAAGAATAGCATATTCTGAATTGTCAAGCTCTTTAAATATGTATCTATCCATTACTGGTTCTAACTGAAACAAATCTCCAATTGCAATTATGCTTACACCCCCAAAGTTTTCTTTGCTTCCCTTAATATCTTTGAGTCTGTTGTTTATCTGAACATTAAACATTGTACTACCCACCATTGATATCTCATCAAGGAATATTAGTTTGACACCACCAAGTTGATTTCGTAAAGTGTTCAGTCTGCTTGAGTCAAGAGGTTTGTAATTCTTTAATGATTGGCATGCTGGTATTGCGAGGGCACTGTGGATTGTATTCCCTTTAATATTAAAAGCAGCTTTACCAGTTGGGGCAAGCAATAGCACCTTTACTTGATGAAAGTCATCACCAGCTCTTGTATTGTAATATTTTAATGCTGCTTGATACAGTGCTTTAGTCAGATGTGACTTTCCGACACCAGCTCCTCCACTGAGAAAACAGTGAAATGGCTTATCTGTTGTTTTAATCAGATGTAAAATATGAAAGAAGAACTCTTTTTGTTCTTTGTTCAATTTCTGTACCATTTGTCTGTAATCACAGTCCTGTAATTCATTTAATATTAGCTGTTCACTATTTGAGGCAGTAGATGGGATTCCAATATCACTGGAAAGATCATAATTTTCATTAAAATCAGGATGCAGGTTTTGAGCACCCTCAGATTCATCTTGGCACTCAATGGTTTGTGTTCCTGGGGCAATTAAGTCATAATTATCATCATTATCATCCATGTTACTTAATTGATTTTGAATTTCATTTAAGTCTTCATTGCATATAGCATACTGTTTCATTTGCTCATCTATTAAATGTTTTACTTGAAAGAAATATTCTTGATAGGAAGAACAATTACCAATCAAGTCGGTTTGTTCATTTCGCCATGCTATAAACAACATAATAAGTTCACGATAATGTTTCTCAGAATCTACTTCCTTATTAAACCAAACACTTCGTATAATTCTAGCTTTTGATCTCTTCTTATTTTTTGAAGGCTCTTTTTCTTCCTCCTCCTCTTCATCGTCATTAATATCATTAAAGTTTGTTTCAATTGGAAGGTTATCAATATCAAGTTCATGAGATTTTTTGACATGTGGCTTACCACATGAATCATACCATGCAGCCCAGTCAGCAAGGGATACATGCTCAAGGCTAGCAGGTCGTTTGGTATATCGCTTTAGCAGACCTGTTGCATAAATTTCTTCTGAATCGTCTTCCATTTCGTTAATATCATTCATTGGTTTTAAAAGATAAACCCTGTTTTCTGGAGGTGAGGTATTAATAAAAGCTACTTGACGAGATGATTTTCTCATTGCAAGTTGGAGCACAATATAAACTGCTTCCTGTGCACTAATTTCAACATTGTTCAAAAACTTATTACCAATGTCTCTTACTTGTTGCTTAATGGTGGAGTTTCCCTGCCTAGCTTCAGCACATGCAGTTCTCAAAAGTTCGCTCATGCCTTTTTGGGCTTTGGAAATGTATGATACAATATACATTGCACAAGCATAGACATCAAGGACAAATTGAATATCCATATTTGCTCGCCATGCACTAAGGCAAGCAGGGTTATAATTATTTATTCTTAATTCATTTGGCTGCCTCTTTAAAAATATGGTTGGTGCATTGAGCCCTGATCGTATAGCAAGCAAATAATTTTGCTCAGTTATATCCAGTTTCATTAACAGTTCATCAAATGTGATGTCTTCACCTTCTTTCAAATCATTCAAATGTTTTTTTTATTGATTTCCACATATTTTTGTGCTTTTCACTGTTTTCTACATCAACATCTAAGGGATAAAGAATTTTTGTTGACCGCATGGGTGGCTGTGGATAATTGAAACGACATTGTGCTTTAGATTTTTTTCTGCAAGTGTGAGAATGGTGATGTACTTGCCTGTTTACAAGTTTATGTAATTCAGGGTTATCAGTTGGCCTTTTACAGCTAATTATTTTATCAATAAATTCTATAACTTCAATATCATTATCAACACCAAAAATTGGAGCATCTTCTAACCATATTAACATATGAATATGAGGTGAGCCTCTTTGTTGATACTCGACTCTATAAAACCAATCAGCAATTTTCCCAGGAGGTGCCTGACTGCTCATGAGAAAGTTTCGTAAAAACTGATTTACTTGATAGTCAAAATGTCTTGCACATGTAACAGCATCACTTTGAATTAATTTGCATTTTTCCTCCCTGTTAAGATTTTCTAACTCAGTGTCAGTGTGTTCTTTGTTATTAGCAAGTTTACTAAGTATTCGAAGAAGATGAACCCATTGTGTTTCTGCAGAAGAAAAACTGCAAAATAAGGAGGCTGAGCCTAGTTGTCTAATCATGGCAAAAATATCTTTTTTAGCCTTTTGAAAATACGGAGGCGATCCTCTTAATGCTCTCAGAAACTTAAACCCTTCATCGTGATGAATTAATTTTTCTAGTGCGCCTTTTTGTTTGAGCTGACCTGCTTTAATCGATCCACTATTTCCTTGACATTCCCTTAAGGCAACTTGAGTTTGTCCGAGTAAGATTTTCATTTGAAGTTTTTTGGTTTTAAAGAAAATATTCTCAACACACATAGCAGCTCTTCTGTCTGATCGTCTTAATTCAGATTTGCAAATTTCGCTATAATGAACATCTGTAATTCTGTTAGTATTGTCAGGTCTTTTTTCACCAAGGAAAATACCTGGATATGCCAATTCTTCAGAATATTTATCTCTGAAAATACTTAGAGGTGCACTGCCCTCACCTGGTGCAACATTCAGGAGTTTTTGACGTTCATTGTCTGTCATGAAATCAGTTGCTGTTAACATGGTGTCTGTAACACCAGCATGTATTTCTACCTCATCCTCACTCCAGTTATCTTCATCATTAACTGGTACTTGATCATAATTTATTTTTTCTGATTGATGTTCATTTTCTTGAATATCATCTTCACATTGTGGTAATAACCTATTGGAATAATTGTCAAGCCAATTTTCATTAAAACTTATACCTTCTTCTCTGTAAAGACTACTGTTATTAATAAGCCAGTTCGCAGCTTGTACTACTTTGTGTGGCCGGACATTTAATGATAAAGCTGAACTTTTATATTGTAGTTTTCTCTTTAAATTTACTTTAATTGTTCCAGTTTCATCTGGTAACCTTGGTAACATGCTAATAGTATTAGAAATATCTGCTGGTACATTGACAATATTGCCATTGATTTTGAGTTGTCTCCCTCTAGGAGCTTGCATAAGTTTTTGAAATGCTAATCTAGGAGCAAGCAATCGACATTCCATGGCGAGAAATGGTGGACATAGAGAGGCGGAGTTAAAGCCCTATTAAACTAGTACCTATGTCGTGCGGTCGTCACAGTTCCGCGGTTCAGAAGAAAAGAGAACAACTAATTTATGCAATGTTGGATGAAATCTTCATTCGATGATCAGAAAATACTGAAGTTTTGAGATTGAAAACCGCAACAACGACAAAAACAGGTTAGAAATGAAGAATATCATCGAAAAGACGGATCTTTATAGTAGCCGAATCAGATCGAAACTTGTATGGAAATAGTATACCTCTGTTTGATTTTCAATAACGTGAGCAGCAAGGTTGGTACAATTTGCGTATTCGCCATATTGGCTTATGTTAGACTTGTGCTCAAAATAGTATATCAAAAACCGCAACGGATTTAATATCTGTGGCATATCGCTCATCATATTTATATCGCAGATGTGTTGCACTATACGATTCAGATGGAAACATTTGAAATAATTTAAAAATTGACACTGCTACGACGATTGTTTCACTCATCCTCTATGTAAGTCCTATTAATCTTGCAGAACTTTTCTAGTCAAAATTTTTGTAAGTGGGCATGCATTACGCGCATGCGTGACCATTATTTCTCGCCAGGCCAATTCATTCAGGTCAAAAAATGTGGGTTTGGCTGTGAATTGCATCCCATTTATGGCAGCACAAGGTGGTACTTTATTCTTTGCTAAGTAATTATAACATGATCTACACAACCATTCAATGTTATCAACACTAGTTTTATGAAAAAGATTTTTTCAATAGCAGGATTAGTTTTCTTTAGTGTTTCTGCACGCAACACACTGTGTTTATACCACAATTGGTCACAACAACTGCATATGTACAGTGGTCCTTGGGAAACAATATTATGGAATTTTAAAATTAAACTTTGTATCGATTGATTGAGAGGTTCAGATCGTTTTCTTTTCATATATTCCTTGTTACACTCATTTGTTTTCTGCTTAGACAGAGGGTCCTCAGTTGACCGTTTTGTTTTCACATATTGCTTCTGACGCTCATTTCTTTTCTGCTTAGACAGAGGGTCCTCAGTTGACCGTTTTGTTTTGACATATTCCTTCTGACGCTCATTTCTTTTCTGCTTAGACAGAGAGTCCTCAGTTGACCGTTTTGTTTTTACATATTCCTTCTTAGCTCATTTCTTTTCTGCTTAGACAGAGAGTCCTCAGTTGACCGTTTTGTTTTTACATATTCCTTCTTACGCTCATTTCTTTTCTGCTTAGACAGAGGGTCCTCAATTGTCCGTTTTGTTTTCATATATTCCTTCATATGCTTATTTCTTTTCTGCTTAGACTGAGGGTCCTCAGTTGACCGTTTTCTTTTCATATTCCTTCATATACGTATTGTTTTTCTCTCTATAAGAGCTTGTTTTCTTTATATCTTTCATGTAAATATTTTGTTTCTTTTTGAAATTATGAATATTTTTATCAAGCACTTGATTGGTTAAAAAATTTCCCTCTAATTTTTCCAAATCAGTTTGTTGTTTTTCAACTAAATTTGAATTTGCAGAAAATGGCACTGTTGATACATAATGGTATTCATCCATATGTCCCAAAAAAATATCAGTTGGTAGCTGTGTTGAAGATACAGCTCGTATAAAATTGACCTCACGAAAATGTTCATGTGACTCAGTAATAACAATTCTTAAATTAAGTTGGTCAGCAACAGCTTGTATAATCAAACCATCACACCATGTCCCTTCCATAGACATATTATTAAGGTATTGTAACCAAGAATAGTCTGTATTACTTTCGATAAATCTCTGAGGATTCTCTCTCATATAGGTGATACCAGCAGCTCTAATATCTAAGTGATGACTTGGATCACCATATAGCTGATGTGAAACAGCTCTAAAAAAACAATCACCTGCACCACCAACATCAAGTGGTCTCAACCGAAAATACCGTAATAATCTTCTTCCAACATTACATGTGGAGGTAGTGTTATGTTACCTTGAATGTTTTCATTTTGAACAGGGCCCGGATTTAGTTCAATATCACCAGACATTAAAAGCTTTTTTTTAGAAACACAATATTCCTCATTGGCAAAATTACAATTGGCATTTATAAATTCATTGTTTAAAACATAGGGCAAGGCAGCTGAATGCTCTGCTGTGTGTGTTGTGTTTTGAACTTTTAACTGAGAATGTGAAAAATGTTCAAAATTAGACTTGGTGAAAAAGTTATGACGATGTACAAATTTCAAATAATAGTCTTTGTAATTGTTAGCCAACTGGTTTAAAATCGATGATTGAGGAGTAGATGTTTTAAGAATATTCTTTACTTTTTGTCTATTTTTCCTTTTTCTCATTGCTGACATAATTTTTTTCACAGCTACTCTAGAGGGTTCACGGTCTCTTCTGGCCCTGCAGCGTCTGGCATTAGACGGTCTAACTGATTTTCTTATAGAATTTCTGTAACTTTTTAAACAACAAGTTTTTGCTGAATGATTTGTAACGGCAGCTGGTAAGAAAGATGAAGTTACTGGAAAAAGCATGTCAATATTTTCGTGCACAAGAAAAACTATGTGATTTTCTGTATTTATTTTTTTATCAGGGAGTAAGTCTTTCTTGTGACGAGGCTCGTTATTCAAAAGAAGTTTATGTTTGGAACGACGTCTATAATTAGGGCATGGCCCATTATTGGGAGGAGGCCCATTATTGGAACGAGGCCCATTATTGGGACGAGGCCCATTATTGGGACAAGGCGCACTATTGGAACAAGATTCACGATTGGGACGAGGTCCATTATTGGAACAAGGTTCACGATTGGGACGAGGTCCATTATTGGAACAAGGTTCACGATTGGGACGAGGCCCATTATTGGAACAAGGTTCACGATTGGGACGAGGTCCATTATTGGAACGAGTTCCATTATTGGTACGAGGCCCATTATTGGAACAAGGTTCACGATTGGGACGAGGCCCATTATTGGAACAAGGTTCACGATTGGGACGAGGCCCGTTATTAGAACGAGCTTCATTATTGGGACGAGGCCCATTATTGGAACGAGGTCCATTATTGGGACGAGGCCCATTATTGGAACGAGGTCCATTATTGGGACGAGGCCCATTATTGGAACAAGGTTTACGATTGGGACGAGGCCCGTTATTAGAACGAGCTCCATTATTGGGACGAGGCCCATATTTTGCACGAGGCTCACCATTGAGCCAACGCCCATGATTTGAAGAAGCTCTAGGAGTCGAGCGTTGCCCATATTCAAGGTCTTCATTAGTATAAATAACAAATGGCAAGAAATACTCTCTAAAAAGAAGATTTTACACATTTGTTACTAATTTTAACCTAATATGAATTTCGGACATTTAACATGGATATTAACATGGATTTAAAGTTGGATATTTTGAAGAAATATAGTAATTGCTGAACGCGCTTTGTTTCATTTCTTTGCTAATAAACATGTTTGAAAAGAGAAACAAACACCGTCCAATGTATGCTCTGAGCAAATAATTGAAAACACTAGTACTCACAAGATTATTTGTAAACAATATAATGTCAAATGTAAATGAATATAACAATACAATTAACTAGATTGCCGAAGTTGAGTACAAACAGCAAAAGTAATTAAACATAAGAAGTTAATAACTCTACATTGTGACTAGAAGTTTTTTGCTAATACAGTCGCTATTTATCTATACTTATTCAAAGTTTGTCTTTGAAAAACCCGTTACATATAAAGTATATATAGGACATTAAACATGAAAATACTAAACTGATGACGCTGATAAACCTTATGACAATACCGTTGAAACAAAGCCCCAGTACATAAGTCAAAACTTTTCAGAGTTCTTTAAATGATTCGACATGATTACTAGAAAGTAATTGTCTTCATGAATACAACATGCAGTCATGTATATTTTTTAGATTATGAGCTCAATAAAATTATGGTTGATTGTAAACGGCTGTAAATTCCAAACCGCAACACCTCATTCTCTAAGCATAAGCACAATGAAAAGTTGTTTATCAGTGACTTCGAAGTAAAAGTGAGCTAGGCACAGATTACATGTAACCTCTCATTAGGTTATTAATATAGAGGTTACTAAGGTTATTATTAGACGTGCGAGTGCAGCTTAGGAATTAAGGTTTGGGGTTTAGTTCAATGACCAGAATATAATAGTATGTACTGACTAAAGTACTGTCATGCAAATGAACACAGTATTTAAAAATTATAAAGAAAAATTTACGTGTACACACTGCTACATTTTTTAACTGACGCGTACATGCGTGTTAGGCCTGTTTTAAACATCGAATTTATGGTGTGTCGAATTCGAATGCAAAACTTTGATTATGCATATAATAACTTCGAGGTTGGAAACAGTTAAAGTTGCTCTCTAGTGTTTCTTAAGAAATTAACTCATTCCTGTCCGGGGGCTTCCCCAGAGGTGAATAAAATCGTCTGGCGTTAGCCGGAATAAAATACTAAAGACCGATTCGGACAAGAAAGAGTTAAAGAGATAGTTTATAACTCATTCCTGTCCGGGGGCTTCCCCAGAGGTGAATAAAATCGTCTGGCGTTAGCCAGAATAAAATACTAAAGACCGATTCGGACAAGAAAGAGTTAAAGAGATAGTTTATAAAAGTGATAGTTTTGTGGTGTAGAAAGTGCTGATGAATATTTTAGAAAATAATAAAGCTGATATTACGGATATATAGAATAACGATTTCATGATCAAGTACTGTTAGTTATCAGATAAATAGTTTCATCTGTTGCTATGACAACATTGACGTCACAAAATGCTTATAAATATATATTTAGTGCAATTTATTTCAAAATCGACTTTGTTGATCCTTAAATCGTTTTACATTAAAACATCTCCTTAAGTAATCAATATGGAGATTTTAAAAAGATTTTATGCATCCGATTTACACGGAAAACAAAACAAAAGGAAACCTGATTTTTCTGTGGTAAAGGAACTGAATCTACAGTTTCTATTTTTTAAATCTGGCTATTAATTGTCTAAACCTAAAGAAATGTTTCCATTCCAAAAAAATTAGCAACCAACAAATTGGACTAAATGTAAGTTTGCAGACATTTTTTAAAGTCACTGTTGCCATAACAACAAATAAAACAGTGTAGTTTCAACAGCATTTCAACCACTGAACGTTATTCCTAATGAACTGATTAATGGTGGTCAGAAAGAACAGATTTTCTGGCTGTCCTAGATTCGACACATAATAAATACGATGTTTGACCTAACGTTAACGCTAATTCAGGTTTCAGTTTTTAGAAAAGTGCAGCAGTGAAAGTTACTCTTATAACTATGGTAACTAGAATGTTCTTTACTGAGATTCTATTTTCTTAACAATATTCTCGTTATCAAACGAAAGTTTCAAGTTTTTTAAGTCTAGCAATTTTTCAGCTATGTCATCTTCCGATAATGCGCTTACATCTACTACGTTGAGTATTTCTCCAATCACCTCAGAAAACGCAGTCAGAGTAGATGTTTTATTATCCGCACCGATGATCGTCATACGGCAAGCCACCATCACTTTACAATCTTCAAATCGCATTCTGTGATTACAACGAAGGCATTTTACAATTTTGGTCTGAATTCCTGGTGGGAATTTCGCCAAGCAGTCAACGCAACTTCTATATTTGTCAACGTGTACTGACCTGAAAGACTTGACTTGTATTGACGAATCTGATCGTTGACCAAGCAAATTGGATGCGGCAGCATCGTCTATCTGTTGGAGAGCGTCACCTTCTTTATGCACAATTCGAGTGGTACGTGTGGTGGAAAGAATTTTGCCGTTATCACGAACTCTCACACTGACGTTGTAAAAATTGTAGACAGGCCACTCTCTATGCTGTGTATTTCATCTTCCCAGAATATAATTGGAATCACGCCACTGGTATCAGTCAAGGAACATTTAAGCATCAACAGATCCTTCTTTCCAACAATCTCTGGTGTACTACCTTTCATTAGTTTGCCTGTGACGTGGACCAAGGTACCACCTTCAATGTCGGAGAGGACAACAGCGAGTGGCGTTATTTCCTTTTCTTTTTCTTCATCTGGGATATATTGGAAATTGTATTCAGATGCTGTTGCTGTCTGAATAACAGTCATGTCATTGATGCGAATTTCTTCGCCATCACCATTCCAAGTTTTGCCTGAAACGTAGTTAGTGATCTTTACAGGCGTAATAGTGTTTTGTTTCTCGAGGAAGACATTTCGTTTGTCCTTCGCAAAACAAACCGCCCTGACACGCTTATTGTTTGAGGTTTGTAGTTCCATATCGAACCATCTGCATTTTAGGCCTTTGCGCAGAAACGACAAATGATGAACGTAACCAATAAAGGGTTCGCTTATCCTTTTTGACGGCGATGCCATCTCTGATTTCTGGCTTTTCTTGCTAGTTTCTGTATTTTCTCTGTCGATCGGGGCTTTGCTTCAACGGTACTGTGGCGAAACTTTTATATCAGCTCTTATTTATACTTTCACAAACAGAAATGTTATTGAGGTAAAAGGTCGCTCGAGGACACAATTGGCAAAAACAAGTTATACGTATTTCCTGAGTATTTCGTTATTTCTACTAAAAAATACATTCTATTTTTAAAAGGTAAAGCACAATCCCCTACTTGCATTGCGCATCAGTCCACTTCCAGCTCTTAATTCCACAGTATACTTCCTGAGTAACATTAATCCACACAATCTTCTATTCCTCCCTAAGTGGTTTGTTTATTCTCGCATTTTCCGCTTCTACTGACGTTATATACCCAAAGTTAAATAATCTTACAATAAAATTTCCCGCAAAAACATCAGTTTGATACTTAAGTTGTTCTTCTCAGTTTGAAAATACGATGTTTTTGACTTTTGTGTTGACGACGACTAATTACGTTGATTGTAATACTTTTTCTGCTTTTCAACCACGCGTATATACAAAAAGTAATATTTACTGTTATTGTTTGTTTGTTATTATGTTTATTACTGATTAGTGTTTTGATCTTTATGTAAAATTTTATCGTAATAGTATTCTTTCTGACGTCAATAAGTTTTATCAGGTGTAAAACCATCCACATGGTACTGATTTCGTTTGTGTTTTTCTTATGAATTATTAATGAGTTTTTTCTAATATACATAAGTTGGATAAATATTGTAGTCTTTTTAGCATGAAAGACTGTTTTCGTCAACATGTGCGTAATCGAGATTACTCGTCCTCTAATTTGTTGTTTTTTTTGCGTTAACAAACGCCGGATGAAGATTGAAAATCGTTTTTCATAAGGCATTTCCTAATTTCTATATATTGTCTTATACTTTTGTTATTGGCACGAAAGGGTATGTTTACGTGTTGTATTTACGTCAGAATAACAAACGCCTCATCAAGGTTACACTTTTCCCATGTATATTTTTGGGTCACTTTGTTTACGTTGATAAACGTTTGATCAAGCTAGGTCACGCTTTTACGACTATTTCTATAATTGTCTTATAATTTTGTTTTTGACGTGAAAGCTAGGGTATGTTTATGTTGTATTATTTGGATCACAATTTCTTTATGTTGCATGATAAGCGTAATTGATCGACGTTATACGCTTCCATGACAGTTTATATTGTTCTACAATTTTGTTATTCGCATGAGTATATGTTTACGTGTTGGATTTTTGTTATAATATTTTACGTGGTGTTTCCACAAAACTTATTTATATTACTTTATCGCCATGAAAACGTTCAAAGAATTAAAAGAATTCATTTTGCAAAACAAAGAGAATGAATAATTTTTTGTCCCAAGAGTAATCTCAACACCGTGCTCGTTCTGTATACAACGCCACTGAGAGCATTTTCACGTCTTCAGGACGACGTCAACGTTAACCGTGACTTCTTTAAATTGTAAAACTTAACTTGACGTTTTAACCGCCGTCGCGTCCTTAAAGCCCTAGCATCTTAAAGACCCTAGTAACATGCAAACGCCTCATCAAGGTCACACTTAGTCTAAGAGAAGTTCCGTGACCATGTATACTCCTTGGATTACAGTTTGTTTATGTCGATAAGCGTTTTATCAATGTTACCCATCCATGACAATTTATACTATAATTTTGGATAATTTAGAAGGTGTTGGCGTTGCCGTTGTTAAATGGTTAACAATCAGCTTGATTGATGATAATTAGTAGGTGAAAGGTTAATTGCAGCTCTGAAATGTAAAATTCGTGCGCTGTAAGCATTTATCTATAAAATAATTTCTTTCTTATAAGAGATTGTGAGATTGAAATCGAGTTCTTCCACCGCTTGTGTTATGTTATACTTGCGACCAAATAGAAAGTGATATTAAATTACAAATCGTCAAACCAGACAGCAAACACGAAACACCGTAACTAGTTGATACTCCTGCTTAATTTAGCTTCCCGACATCACTGATTTGGCTTTGGTACCCAGTGTTGTGGTCTAGTTTACGTTGAAAAACGTTTGATCAAGGGCATAGTTTCATAACATTTCCCGATTTCTATATATTGTCTTATAATTTTGTTATTGGCACGAAAGGGCATGTTTACGTTTGTATGTACGTCAGAATAACAAACGCCTCATCAAGGTTACACTTTTCCCATGAATATTTTTAGGTCACACTTTGTTTACGTTGATAAACGTTTGATCAAGGTCACCCTTTTATGGCTATTTCTATAATTGTCTTATAATTTTGTTTTTGACATGAAAGCTGGGGTATGTTTATGTGGCATTTTTTGGATCACAATTTCTTTATGTTGCATGATAAGCTTAATTGCTCGACGTTACGCTTACCCCGAATCGTCTGTAGGTTTGTGCGTTACATTCTGTACAACATATGTGAATTAGAGAACATTGTATAGAATAACAACGGAGAAAAGACTATTTGAACTGACATGAGCGCAATATCAAATTGCATTATTACGCTATTTACTTGGCGTACGGTCGAATGCGGTCATATTTAAAGTAAATCAATCGTCTGTAGGTTTGTGCCATTTGGGAAACTTATACGGTTAGATAGAGCGTTAAATTCTGTACAACATATGTGAATTAGAAAACATGGTATAAAATAACAACGCAGAAAAGGCTATTTGAACTGACATGAGCGCAAATATCAAATTGCATTATTACGCTATTTACTTGGCGTACGGTCAAACGCGGTCATATTTAAAGTAAATCAATCGTCTGTAGGTTTGTGCCATTTGGGAAACTTGCACGGTTAGATAGAGCGTTAAATTCTAACAACATATGTGAATTAAAACTCTAATAATATAGAGGGCAAAATTTCTCGAATATGATTGGCTAATGAAGAGGGCATTTTTTTGTAATTCAGGGCAAAATTACTTGCACTTGATTGGTTCCTTGATCAGCAGTACTTGCATATGATTGGTCGCTTGGTTACTTAGCAACAGTGAACCTCAGAGGACTGACAATGTTTTCAACAAATCTGCAAGGTTTTTCGGTCTGAAAATGCTTTTTTGTTTACTTTGAACTAATTTGAACTATTGAAGGAGTGTAAACTATTAGTGAAAATGAATACAGTAGAAAATTTACGAACTTTTGCCTGTGTTTACAAGAAGAAAGCTACATGCACAGCGATAGAGCGAGGGAAATTTGGAATGTTGCTGAGTACCGACCGTGATAAGGTACATGTACTTTGACATTTTCTGGACATAATATAGCTCTTAAATAATTTTGCCCGCTATATTATTAACACATAATCGCATGAGTTCTCGTAAAATTAAGGTTTACTTTCACTCGTGTTTTCAAAATCTTACAAATTACCCTCGTCGCTCCGCGACTCGGGCAATTTTGTAAAATTTTGAAAACACTCGTGAAATTGAACCTTAATTTTCCTCGGCCCCATGCGATTACCTATACAAATCGTATAGAATAGCAACGGAGAAAAATATATTTGAACTGAGATGAACGCGAATATCAAATTGCATTATTACGCTATTTAATTGGCGTACGGTGGAATGCGGCCATATTTAAAGAAAATCAATCTTCTGTAGGTTTGTGCCATTTGGGAAACTTGTACGGTTAGATAGAGCGTTAAATTCTGTACAACATATGTGAATTAGGACAAATCGTATAGAATAGCAACGGAGAAAAATCTATTTGAACTGAGATGAGCGCAAATATCAAATTGCATTATTATGCTATCACTTGGCGTACGGTCAAACGCAATCATTTTAAGTATCCCTGAATCATACTACTCCAATCATACAGCGTTGCAATTGACTTTCTTCGAAAATAATGTTGTTCTTCGTCTCGCTCCGTAGTTCATACAACATGGCGAGGTAAACATTTACAATACTGCACACATTACAGGTCAGCGGTTACACCAAAAAGTTAACACACACACACACAAACAAACACACAACACGATAGAGATATATCTGCGCGTTGCGCAGATACAAAAATCTAACGCTTCTTCTGCTTCTTCCATTCGTATAACATCATAAGAGAATATTTTGAGTTTGACATGGAGATCCAGCTCTTTTTTATTCATTTTTTTACAATAATGTGTACAAATGAATGAAAAAATAACCTCTTATATATATATATATATATATATGTTATGTTTGAGTGTGATTTTTTTTAAAAAAGAGCTACAATAGTAGATGCGATAAAAACCCCAAATATAATCGTTTTGTTCATACCAAATAATTTATCATTTTTTTTCTTTTTTAAAAAACGAAAGATATCTTTGTTTGATTTTTTAAAGTCGTCTACTGTTATTCGAGTTAAATGTTTAATTAAATCTTTGTCTTTTTTTCCTTTTTTCTTTTCTTTGTAAAGAACTTCGATGAGAGAGTAAAACGCAATAATTTGACCCAGATCATATCGCTCTATAGCAATGTAGATTGTTTCTAAATTTACTCCATTGAAATCATGATATTTTACCATTTCATGTAGAAGGTCACCATGTGTTAAAATACATTCTTCAATCGCACTTTCTAGAATATCTTTTCCCACATTGATTCCATAATTTTTAAGTTCCTTGACAATGATATCCATTATTCTTTCATGTGAAAGATTACATGTAAATAAATAAAACATATTTTTCGCTTACGCTTTTCTATTTCACTATTTTATTTATTTACATTTTTTTGTTTTCTTACTTGACAAACGATTAATTTCATTTCTATATCTATTTTATATTAATTCTAAATCATAAATGTTTTCTTTCACATCTACTGATTTACTTAATGCTTTTTTTTATTCTAAATATACGTTTAAGTTCTTTAAATTTATTTTCAGCTATAACTGTAATGTCGGCGTTTTTATGTGATAAAATGGGGAAAGTAAGTATTATTTTGCCTCTTTTTTCTAAATATAAACTACGCTTATAATGTTTGTTCTTTTTTTTGTTTTCTTCTTCTTCCTCCTTCTCCTTCTCTTCTCCCTCTTCAACTTATATTACGTTATTTTCTTCCTCATATTGTTTGCGTAGTAATGTAATGTCCTTTCCTGTTTGTTTTTTAGGTATTTTAAAGTCGGTAAATAATGCGTTTGTGTTGGGTTGGTATTCGTTAACGGTTATTAGATCGTTGTTAGTTGTTGTTTTGTTGTTGTTGTTGTTGTTGTTGTTGTTGTTGTTGTTGTTGTTGTTGTTGTTGTTGTTGTTGTTGTTGTTGTTGTTGTTGTTGTTGTTGTTGTTGTTGTTGTTGTTGTTGTTGTTGTTGTTGTTGTTGTTGTTGTTGTTGTTGTTGTTGTTGTTGTTGTTGTTGTTGTTGTTGTTGTTGTTGTTGTTGTTGTTGTTGTTGTTGTTGTTGTTGTTGTTGTTGTTGTTGTTGTTGTTGTTGTTGTTGTTGTTGTTGTTGTTGTTGTTGTTGTTGTTGTTGTTATTTGTTTCATTGGTATAATATGTGACGGTGGATGTGGTGGATGTGGGTAAAGGGTTTGTGTAGGAAATGACAAGGGATATGGAATGTTTACATCTGATATTGATTCGTAAGACGAATCAATAACAGGTGTAAACAAAATAGGTTATAGTGGTGGTTCTATCACTGATTGGCAGATGATTTGATCGTTAGGTGATGAAACAGAAAAAGAGAGTGTCGGTGGTGGTGGTGGTGGTGGTGGTGGTGAAGATAACGGGGAGATTTGAGGGAACGGTGTTGGGGTCATTTTCACGAGAATGGTGTGTAGGTTGTCTGCGGCTGCGGTTGTTTGTGGCGATGATTGTTGCCCGTTGTCTTGTGGTTCTGGTTGTTGTTGAATTAAACTGGTCAGCCAACGATCTGAGGGATATTGAACAGCATCATCATCATCATCGAACTCTTCTTCTTCTTCTACGCTTTCTTCTTCTTCGCTTTCCTCTTCCTCCTGCTCTTTATTACTTTTTTTTTCATACGTTGATGCGACTAAATCATGTAGCCGTTGGTTGCTTACTTCCTTCTTTTTCTCCTCCTTTTGTTTTGTTTTTAAAACTAAAAGTCAAATAGAAATAAATAAAATTTAATAACGATCCTAAGTAAAACAGATAAGTATCTTTTAAAACAAAAAAAAATGAGTTTATTTTATTTTTCTCTTACTTACTTTTCTTAAGAAGTCCAATATTGAAATCAGATCCCTCCAGAAATTTTAAAACACCATCCACTTGTTTCTTCTTATCCGCGGATTTCCTAATAGTTTTACTTTTAATATCCATTTTACTGTATGAAAGTAAGTTTGGTTTTTAAAAATTTTTATTGGGTGTAAAATATATATAATAAAATTGATGTTTTTCTTAACCAATAGGAACAAAACAATTTCTATACATCATACACCTTCTTATACCATATTTGGTTGGAAATTTTTGTATGAAAAATTTTGTTGTTTTTCTCATAGATGTATACTATATATGGTATGAGTGGGTGTTGTTGAGTCATTCTCTATTTTTTGATCTATTTAAGCGTAAAGTTTGCAACGCCTAACCTTAATTTCTTACATCCAAATTTGGTATGGTATTTTTTGTATGAAAAATATGTTGTTTTCATCATAGACGCATACTATATATGGTTTGAGGGGTTGTTGTTGAGTCATTCTCTATTTTTTGATCTATTTTAAACGTAAAGTTTGTACCGCCTACCCTTATCTCTTACATCCAAATTTGGTATGGAAATTTTTGTATGAAAAATTTGTGGTTTTCATCATAGACTACATCATGACACAACATTTCTTTTATTATATTTTTATGCAATTTCCCGTTTGTCAAATATTTATAAAAGATTGTGTAGATTTTTTATGTGTGAATAACCAGTTTTCAGATAATTTTATAGAAGAGTGTGTAGAATTTTATAATGAATCTCTTACTGTATTTGGATTGAAGTAAAATAAAAAAAATAAATAAAATTGAAATTGTGTTGAAAATTTTCTGTAAAAAAAGGTAGAGGATAGACCTCAGCATCATTCGTTCGTAAACATCAGTTGAAAATGAGCTTTACCTAAAACAATATACGTCAAATGAAGTTGTCCTACAAAATTATCCTGACTATTCGCGAAAAGTGATTGCGTTAAAGAAGAAGAATGGTAAAGCTATGTTGGGGAAGGTTTACCCAACAAGCAAGCAGTGTCTGAAATTCACCATGCAAAGTGAGATGGAACTTGACATGGAACTAATACCATCCATAATTAACGTATTACAATCCGTGTCTGCGTCTGGTGAGCAAAGTATTATTGTCGTCGACGAATATGAAGACTACAAGAAAGAAAGAAAATTGTCTTGTTCTGCGTTCAAATGAATACGGAGGAAGTGAACTTGTTAAGCAAAAACAAGTCATCGAATTGCCCAACGAAGATATGTCGTTTAACGATGAAGTTAGCGCATGTGAGGTGGAAATTACACCAAAAAAAACGAGCAATGGTCAGATGAATGGGGAAGTTTCTTTTTTAAAAAGAACGATAATTTACAAACTATTTGTAGTGGGTTGGGGAAATTTTACCATGCTGTAAATGGTAACGCTAGTGGTGGTTCACGAAAAAGGAAACCCAGGGAAAGAAGTGAAAAAGACATAAAAAAGAAACAAAAAAATGTCGATGATGTTGTTGTAAATGAATGTGAGTATGCGTTAGAAAGCAAAGGTATTGAATATCAACAAAATCAGCTATCATCATCATCTACAACAATAACAAAAACTATAAATCAAAATGCTTTAGTGGAATTATTGTGTTATAAAAGTTTGACTAGTTTATCTTTAGAAGATTGTATTTGTTGTTACAACGATGATATGAATGCAAACTTAAAAGATAAAGGCAAAGTTGATTTTGTTTTATTTTATTTTATTTTATTTAACTTTACCTTGACTAAATAAATAAATACAAGGATAGGAACACCGCAACAGCTGAGGCCGATTACTGCGGGTCCTGATTGTCTACGATTTACATTAAATAATATGTGATATAAATATAATTATATGATATAAACATAACAAGTAAAAACGTTTAATATGAAGCTAGCTGAAGGTCTAAAAACAACAAGTAGGGGAAACACATAGACTACGGACAGAGTTACATTTAATACAAATTGATTTCCAGGTGCGTGGGTCTTCAGAATGGTATATAGAGAGAATAGCAGAGTGGTAGTATTCTTTTAGTTTGTTTTTGAAATTTGAAAGATTGGTAGTCCGGGTTATTTCTTGAGGCAGGACGTTCCATATTCTTGGAGCTCTTATTAGGTATGATTTACCGTACGTAGATGTTCTATATGATCGCTGTTTGAAAGCGCTGCCATCTGTTTTAATCTGAGATCTTGTAGATATGTTGGTAGGTTTGCATTTTTCAGGAATTGTAGTTTTGTCAAATGAAATATATTGATTGATTATTTTGAAAAAGAATACCATGTCCAGATATTCGTGCCAGTAGGTTAGAGGAAGTAGGTTTGTTTCGATTAGTCTGTTCTCGTAAGTAATTTCACATTGGAAAGGTAGATTAAGAATATATTTTAAGAATATATTTCCAAAAATAGATTTCGCTCTAATTAAAACACCAGACTAATTAGGCCCTTCTGAGTATTTTTCGTTAATATAGTGAGTAAATTAATATGATAAGTAGTGGTGAGATAGAAGAGATTAAATCGCTGGTTGAAAAATTGTAAAATAAAAAAATATTTTTATTTATTTATATTTTTATAGAAAAATGAGTAAAAAAAAATTGAAGTTTTCACCAGAATTCATCAAAAAAGCAGCAAGATTGTTAAAGGGAGAAACATTAAATGAAGAAGATTTATCAAAATATAGACAACACAAACTTAATAGAAAAAAATATAGACGTTTAAATATTCATGTAAATGAAAAAAATGAACAATGGGAGATTGATTTAGCTGAAAATAAAGATTTAGCACGATTTAATAAACAATATCGTTATTGGCTTGTGTGTATTGATGTTTATTCAAGATATGTATGGGTTGAACTTTTAAAGAAAAAAACTGGTGTGCGTTTAATATTATGAGCATAGGCGTAGAGTTTTGTTTTCGTCTAGGGTGGCTGAAGTGCTGAACAGGGCCTTTCTAAGAATTTTCCCGCGAGGGGCGTTACAAAAAGGGATTCTTCTAGGGGGTCTGGGGGGCATGCCCTCCCGGAAATTTTTGAAATTTATAGTCTTGGAAATGCCATTTCCTGCATTCTGAGGGGTGATTTTTAAGAACACTGAAGGTCATGAAATGTCATAAAAACTAGTTAAAATACAACATATTTCAACAATTTTTCAATGTTGTGTTTACTGGGTTGACTTATCACTATATATGGGTGCCTCTGGCTGACAGGAATGAGGCTGTAACAGTTACTTTAGCCTAACGAGTAACCTATAATGTGAATGATGATTGATGAGTCAATTGCTGCAAAATTTCTGCAGGGGCTCAGCCCCCCATTGAGATTTCTCCGAGGGCTAAAGCCCCTCAGCTCCCCCATACTCTACGCCTATAAGTACCGGGATGATATGACATCAACAAAAATATCGAAAGACCCCCAATAGTTAATATACAGGATAATACGCGAAGCGCTTTTGAATATTACAGTCTTGAAAAATTCAACCTCTGAATCGAACTGTTAAAGACTGATAAAGAAACCTAAATACTGACTATAACTTAACAATATCACAGAGAGTGTCGTTAAAAACGCATTAGAAACTTAATTCTGGATTGTTGGGCAGAGAGGTCAGGTGAATATAATGATATTAATTGCTATACTCTGAATGACGAACCACACGACCGCTCCGTGTTCACACGATCAAATTAGATCTGTCCGGTGTCTCAAGAGTGGCCTGTCTGATCCCATAAAAGGATGGCCAGGCAAATGGATTTGTCATGCACTCAGACTGGTTTTTGTTGCGGATACTGGTTGTTAAACCATATCCGAAGAAATATATGACAAGTCGACAGCTGACAGTGGGCTACTGTCTGCTGTCGACTTGTCGTATATTTCTTGGCGCCTTGTCGACTTGTAAATTTGAACGGTTTTGAGAATTTTTGCGGATTGTCTGGTTTCGAAACAATATGTATTTCAGCATTTTAATACATTTTTATGTACATGTATGTATGTATGTATGTATGTATGTAATAATAATCTTTATTTCCATCACACCATTATTGGTACATAGGATACTAATACAAATGTTAATACAAAAAAAAGTTATTCACCTAATAGACTAATTACCTACAGTAGAGTCATTTAAAATCTTGGTTAAACTATATACATATTTGGCTGTACATTCTGTTATGCATTCATCATGCATAGCCATACAATAATGAAATAGATCGTTTTTACTCAACAATTTAAAGCTACTATTAATATTTGATATCTCGTTTATGAAATTTTCTCGAAGATTTACTAATTTATCATTATTACAATTTGAGAAATAATGATATTCGTCACCAACATCTTTTGACTTACAAATGGAACATAATCGTAAATTGTATGCGATATTTGTATATCGCCCAACTTCACTTGGAAACTTATGTGCGGATACCCTAAACCTTGTAACCGCTTGACGATGCTTTACATTTTTGACTCGAGCTAAATAACTTTCAAATTCCAAATGTGGTTTCACAAGGTTTAAGATACGCAATTTACTACATTGTTGAGTCTGATCTTTCCATATAGTATTATATCTTTTACATAATTCATTTTTGATATATTTAGATAGATTATTAATATCATTTTTAGACATAACCACAGTATTCTCCAAAGACCCGATATCACACATATTCAACAAGAAATCAGTGAATTTAGTACTCTGAGAACATGACTGAATACATACACGAGCTGCCTTTCCTACTAATTGATTCCTATAAGTTGAAGTACTCACTCTTAACCAGAATTTAATAACCAAAGTCAAAATTCGTACAATCATCGGCATTCTACCTAATTCGGCAAGGACCGCTAAATTAGTAGACTTTGAATGAACTCCTAAAATTCGCTTACAAAATTTTAAATGTAGCTTATCAATATCTGTGATGACACTGAGCAATTTCTTCTTGAACATATCAATATTGGTTATTCTTCCCAAAACATACACTCCCCATACCTCGCAGCAATATAATAGAATCGGAGATACAAGGGTTGAGAATAATTTTAAGACAACCTTAACCGAGACACTATCCACATTAGAGAAGTTTCTAAATATACTATGATATGCACGCAACGCCTTATAATGCAACAACTGTCGTGCCATTTTAAAACTCCCAGCGTAATGAAAAGTATAATTCCTAAATAGCAGTACTCATCAACACATTCTATCATGTCTCCCCCAAAATGCCAATTTGACGTAATATATAGACGCCTTTGAGATTTATTAACTAAAACCTTAGACTTTTTTTGCGGATACTGGTTGCTAAACCATAATCCGCTATGTCATGAGCGCGGTGTGTGTGTGACTTTTTTGCGGATACTGGTTGCTAAACCATAATCCGCTATGTCATGAGCGCGGTTGTGTGTGTGTACGAATGTTTTCGTCAATCACGTGATCAACGCAGACCAATAGCAATTGTCCGAATCAGCATACTTCAGAAGTCTTATTTATAGGCCATGTCAGAAGGGTTTACGAACGTGAACACGAACAACGAATGGGAGATAAATGTTGAGTTTTGTTTCAGGTAATGAACATTTGCACGCAATCACAAGACGCCAAGAAATATGATGACAAGTCGACAGCTCACAGTGGGCTACTGGTCTGTCCGTATAAATTTGAACGTGTTTGAGAATTTTTGCGGATAGTCTGGTTTCGAAACAATATGTATTTCAGCATTTTAATACATTTTTATGCATGCATGCATGCATGTATGTATGTGTATGTATGTATGTATGTATGTATGTATGTATGTATGTATGTATGTATGTATGTATGTATGTATGTATGTATGTATGTATGTATGTATGTATGTATGTATGTATGTATGTATGTACTGCTGTTTTATATTATAAATACAAGCGCGCGGTGACTGCACATTTACATGCCATACTTTCTCGCGTTCAATACAGCATCACCTAATAAAACCATACAAGGTGTTACTATAATAATTCCGGAACGTCCTTCGACTTTCCAAGCTTTCCAAGGATGAAGAAACAGTGTGAGCGCTTGTTTGGCTTCGGATTAAAGATCTTTCTGAAATCTGAATGCCCTTTTAACTATTAAATGTTTCAAGTGTTTACGTGTTTATAAGCGCCCGACCAAGATATTTTAGCTATAGGTTTACACGCAGAAATCCGCCGTGCTTGGCATTATTTATGTTACATGTAGACGTATGCAATACCCATTCAAAAAATAGGCACGCAATGCGTACATGCGTCTACGTTTAGGGCTACATGCACTAGGAGGAAAATTGATTCCAGTTAATCAAATCATGTGAATGGGCCTTTGGTTGCAATAATCCTCAAAGACACTGACAGGCAGTGTAAATGTGTAATTAATATAACAGAGGACATAGCAGTATACCAAATCAGGAAATAGCCAATTTGATTTGCTAAAATACATATTAAGAACTTTTCAGAATGTTTGTTGATATTTGATTAGTTTAGCATGAGAATGTTCTACTATGTGTATACACATGCAGAAATAATACTATCATAATAAGTTACATACTGGTTACATCCTGTCTGCCCTCACTGAAACTGGCAGATTTTTTACCTCGGTCAATTACATAAACAATGGATCCAGGATATTCCTCAATGTTAGTTACATTCCTCAGTAATAATGCAACATACATACACGATATATAACAGACATTTGGACTGCAACCTTCCAATGACTGGTTAGGTGCTCTAACCATTCAAAGGGTCAGATGGAGAGCTACAATAAGGTTGCAAATTCAAATTCATAGTCATAGCATTCCGAACTGGTAGCGTTTGCATATGAGATGTAGTTAAAGTGATCTGATGAGTTGTACATGTACATATACATGCAGTGGATGTGGTACATTTACGAGCTTAAACGTACTGCATGTGTATACTACACACACTTCACTTAATAATTTAAGTTTGTTTAGTTTGAGTTATGCGATAATTCACTACCCAGATAACGTCTGATCAGAATCTCACCACTAACACATTGGTCCCTGTGCAACAACTGTCACAAGCTATGAACACATATAAACTTTAATCGAAGCGAAAATCATAAAACTTTTCTTCCAATTCTCGTGTGTTTAGCACCTTCCCTCGTTCGAAAAATACAATCACCATGTTGAAAAATTCTGCCGTGTAACTAAACTACCATGATGCTTTGCAGTTCTGCAATTGGCCCATTTGAGAAGCTTTGCTGGTATATTATCTAGCCCAGTAGCTTTTCCAGATTTTAAGGAACTATAAGCAGTGTGGAAATTCCATCCTCAGAAACTGTTTGAATTGAAAAAACATCCTTAGTTTGTTTTATGTATACCTCAAGTTGGGTATATCATCACCTACATCAATTTTATCTGCCAACGTGGGTCCAACATTTACAAAATAATTATTTAAATACTCTGCAATTTTATTTGATTCAGTTATTACTTCTTTAGTTATGGTTGATTTAATGTTTTGAACTGAAACATTTTTTTCTTTACGATGCATTAAAGTATCAATTGTTTTCCACAACATCTTTGGGTTTCCTGGATTTTGCCTAATCTGTTTTTGTTTCGTTCCCCACAGGAACGAAACTGTTACTGTGTTAGCTTTCCATTGACGTCACAAAAGAAACTGTCATCACAGATGAAAATAGTCCAATCGCAGTGCAGTGATGTTGGCAGCATGAGCAAAACTTCGATCTTATCCAATGAAATCAAAATTCCGCATAAAAAATTTAGTTGTAGGCGTGGTTAAACGCCAAAACGAAGTGAAATAATATTGCTGATCTAGCATAATTAGCTGAACGACGTAACAATCCGCAATACTATGTATGAACAAGCGAATGCCGAGTACTGTAGGAACTTTCCCCTCTTTGAATTCTCCGAAATCATAGTGCATTCTAACTGCTCGTTGCCGCTTTGCCTTTAGATTTAATAATAACTCTGAAGATTGAGATTGGGCGAATAGCATTCCGAAAGGTCGGGTCGAGTCAGTGGTCGAATTGACCCTTGGCCGTGGAAAAGTAAAGCTACTCAATCACTCCAGTATTTATTCCGATCAAATACAAACTTTGAAAGAATTCACACAGATTGAAGATTATTTAATAAATTTTAACTTAAATATCGGTGGCATAAATGACCGCTAATGTAGCCGGCTTTCCTAAACAGCGACATTTTATGTATCTACATATAAATAACCGCAAAATTTCCGTCGTATACTGACGCCACATGTACATTTCCCCTAGGAGGCAAATAAAACGTTAACGTTGCCAAAATAATTTCGTTCTCAAGAACGCCAACAGGTAAGGCCTGGTTTATATATCGCACAATCGTCGCATTTAATTAAGACAAATTTATAATTCATATTAACTTCGACGATTAGACGACATCAATGCGACTTCGTTTTATACGAGGAAATTAATTCAGACAAATTTAATGTTTTGCACATTAAAACACAAAAAATTAAATTAAGAGCAGAAAATTTATACATTTAATTCGTTGCGCCGTGCCGTCGCATTTCAATCTGATCACGGCGGATGTCACGGATACAACGTCTTAGACGAATTTACTCCTCATTTAATTGATTAAATTACTGTAAATTCGTCTGAAATGCGACGGTTGTCCGACTTACAACCTAGGCCTAAAAGAAACAGGAAGTGTGACTGTCCCGCTGTATGTTTTGTTGATGATTATCAAGAAAACGACTCCATTGAATGACATCAAGTTCAAAATCAGTTCCCCCGTAGGCCAAAAACCAATTGTACTTCTGCGCAGAGCGTTTATACCTCTCCGCGACAGCGTTACCATCAAAAATTTTGCTTCCAAAATTGCATGTAGGCCTTGTCGCGTCAGACCACTGGCGGGAATTGGCGGAGCTAAAATTCATCATTGCCCCCGATCGGCATGCAACAGCCTCTTATAAGAGGCTGACGGGAACGAAACAGCTATTTCTTTTTTAGAAATAGTTTCTTGTTGATAGTATGTTTGCTTCGCTTTTTGTATCTACTGCGCATACGCGAGTAGATACATTGCTGTCGTTTATTCTGTGGTCGTGCGTGTAAGTTTAAGTTAACAAAAGAATGCCTTCGGAGCCAATCAAACATAGAATTAAACGATTGACTGACGACAAACCGCCGAAGTCAAAATTGTAAACCAAGTACTTCATGTAAGTCAATGCTATGGCAGCATGGAGCGAAATCAGTTCAAGGAGCGTGAATATCAAGAATAGAAGTTTTTACAAGTTTGGTAAGTATTTTAAGTCTGAATCGTAGTCATTTTTTAAATGTGATGTACTATAGACGTTGTTGGAATGATGACAAGTTTTTGAATGCCTCCTAATAGTCTTTGGACAATTTCATATTCAGACGAGGCCATTTATATGGCCAACATGTTTACACAATTACATGTATTAAAATTTTCTTCTAAGAAAACAAAACTAGCTTTATGATCAAGCAACAATGTGCAAAACCTGTGGTAGTCCACTAGCGAAATTGTTATGCTATTAAATAATATATTGTACAATGGTCAAAAGTCAGTGACAGGCTATGTAGAGAGTGAAACCGAAACGGCAAATCTTTATATTTATATGGGGTAATTAAATTGTATGCTGCAGTTGTCAATGTCATGCAAAAATTTATGACATGAATGCCAAATATTTATTCTACCTTTTACTGCATGCATGCATATACAGTATACGTCTACTCTTGAAGAACAATTAATGTATAATTGCTAAGTTGCTTTCATAATTTTGATGACAATTGCTGGAGATCTTTGTTCACAAATTCATTATTTCTAAGTTTTACAGCAGTCATACTTCAGATGCTTGTTATCTCAAATGATTTTCCTTTACCTACCAACTGGATTGCATTATTATTTGACAAATTGTTGGGACAAAGTTATTTAAATACTTTAGTCAAAATTTTGCGAGTTATTGGTGTACGTACTGTATTAAAATTTGAGTGGCCTACTAAACAATAACCATACTCTATTACCATAGGTTTTAAATAATACCATAGCTTTAATAGTAATTTAAAGCTATTATCACACTGTCTCTCACCACGAGGATTTGAATGGGTGACCATCTGCATGGGCTTGGAACTCATGCATCTGTGTCGGATATGAGTAGAGTTGTTTAATAGTGCTCAACCTCCTGTGCTTTGCTGGCTTTACTCTGAGTTCCTTTCTTAAGGTAAAAACACAGCATGGCAAGCATCGCCAAAAATCTTGTTCAGCTCTGAATACAAGGTCACTACAAGTACATACAGTAATTACAACATTGTTTTTACCATAGTATAGCTATAGGCATGATTGAACGCAGTAGATACATGCATGTCTGGACATGCCTATTTTTTAATTATCTTTAACATATTTTCCCGCATAAAAGTTTTAAAGTTTCTCGTAGTAATAAATTTAGCCCTCCTAATCGCGGACGGGATTGCCACCTTCCTGGCCGCATAAACAACGGCATGATAAGAAAATCCGACGTGATAAACGCCTGATTTAATTATTTTCTCAGGATCATTTGTTAATATAATATCAATTAGTGTTTTAGAATTTTCTAAGATATGCGTTGAATCCTTAATAATTTGAGTCAAATTAAATAGTGAGCATAAATCATGTAATTGTTTAACATGTCTTTCAGATTTAGTTGACATCTTATCACAATTGAAATCACCAAGCATTATTAACTCTTTGTCTTCACTATCAATGATCCCTATTAAGTTTTCTAATACGTCAACAAAAAAAGTCCCAGATGAGTTAGGACTGACACACTTAGTAACAGAAATCGTAGAACGCATTCAAACTAATAAATCGCTTTGCCTTTAGTTATTATTTTGACATTTAAAATCGTTCTTTTCATAGCATTTCGAAGTGACTCCTCATTCTATCTTCCTACGAATAAACGAAGCTTTGCTTTGAAATCTACAATTATTAGCCATATTAAGACAAAACACAACATTTATACAAGAAAATCATTTATTACTTTCTCTCCAGTAAGAAAGATATCCTAGAATACATTTCGTTTCTGGATTCTCCGCATTACTATATAATTGCCACAGTGCATACAATATGGACTCTGACGTGTTTTCTAAATGTCTCAAACGTTCAAGAGCGTCTTTAGACACCTGGGGCCAGTTGTATAAAACTCTTAATCACTATTTAATCACCCGTTTTGTGATTAAATAGTGATTAAAGTTAACAAGGTGATTAAACCCGTTGTATAAAAAAGTGATTAGCGCTAATCATGATTAAAATGTCGTTAAAGTTAATCGTGGTCCAAAGTGTGATTAACTTTCTTAACTATGATTAAGAAAAAAGTTTAATATGGCGGCCATAGTAAGGCACGCCGAATTTCGATGAAGAAATCGCTTACCTCGAGTATTTAAATCGTTATGTTAATTTCGAAGAGCTTGAAAGCTCTTGAAAGATGAGTTTTTACGTAGAAGATACAGGTTTAGAAAAGACTCCATACGTTTTATAGCAGCACTAATAGCAGAGGAAATCCAGCCAATATCCCACCGTAACCATTCAATTTCTGCAGAGGAACAGCTCTTGGCTGCTTCCCCTTGTGTTATTGGTTTGGTTGAAGGCAACGCATGTTCGAGTCCAGGGTCCTGTGGCTAATGAAGCTCATTATATAAGCCGTATTTACACTGCAAGCCTTGGCCTAACTTTGGCCTACGTTTTGGCAATGTAAACATGTCCTGGGCTGGCCTGGCTAGCCAGAATATCTGGGCTTGCTTCTTTTGTTGGCCTATGCTTTGGCCTTGGCCAGGCTTATGCCAGTGTAAACACGACACATTTACCCCTGGGCCAGTTCAAGGCCAGGCCATGGCTTGCAGTGTAAACACGGCTTATGTTAACCGGAAGGGAATTCATAGTATCAATGTGCAAGTAATTCATGACGACAAAAGTAAATTAAAATTTTAAAAAATTGAATTAAACAATATTTAAGTAATTATATTTTAAAAGGCTAATATATACCTATTTACTGCACTGAATTGATGGGAGGGGAAACCCCTTTCTATGCCCACCCCTGACACAAACCAAATACTCTATATAACCCCTTGCTCATAACCTTTTTTGGACACAAGTTAAAATAAAAATAATTGGAAATAGAGTAGGAAATTTTGCCAGTGTTTTTGTATGATCTATACCTATACCAGTATGTCAACCCCAGGTTATGTGAACCCCCTACGAGGGCATAAATGGACTAGCATGTAAAAGAAGAAATAATAAAAATATATTAATACCCAAGCATGTTGTTTAAGAGATGATATATTTAATGGAAAAATATAGGTAGGCTAACCAATGTAGTGGCAAAGTGGCCTGGTTCCATTCACAATTCTTTTATATTCCGAGCATCAATGTTGGGGAGGACATTTGATACAGGAGAGCACACCCTAAGCACAATGGCTTGTTGCTGGGAGATAGTGGATATGCCTGTCAACTTACTTGATGACTCCCTATCTCAATCCAGCAGCCAGGCAGGAAAGAAGATACAACCAGCAGGTGCACAAATACATTATTACAAATACCAATAAAAGTTAAAGCACTGTGGGTAAAATATACAGTATTTTCATGACTGTACTATATAAAATAGACTGTACAATGTGCAATGTACAGTGACACACAATGACAATTCAGAATTATACAAATTTTTACAGTATAAAAAGTATTTGTCCTCGAATTGTTATTTATTGAACATATATTCATTCCTATAATACACATTGAGAATAATACATGGATGTACGGAAATATGAAATTTATCTTAAGTGCATGAAAAATAAAGTTGATGTTCAAAGCTTCCATGCAATGTTCATTTAATGAACAAAAATACAGCTTACAGCAAAAATACATTTAATGAATAAAAAATACAGCAAAAATACATTTAATGAATAAAAAATACAGCTGCAGTAAACTTCAATGTGTACAATAGTAATCAACACATACAAGAGTATTATGAATACACTGTATTGTAAAAGCTCTATCAAGCCCCACCCAGGTTTTTTAATTTTTGACCTTGTAGAGGAGGAGCTTAAGAGCTTTTACAGTAGTCACACATGTCAGATTGATATGAATAGTGGCAGCTAGATCAAAAAAACTTTTTTTTTTATATAATATATATTTAGTTTATAATTATAAATAAATAAAAAAACAGACTGCAACAACTGGGAAAGTAAACCCAACACTTGGCATGTAGTTTTCTGGTAAGTCATTCCTGCTTAGGCTCTTAATAGTACATGGCTCACCAAACCATTCCTTAGTTCATTTTTTGATGCTCCTTTTGCTATACCATTGACAGGGCTTGTTTTGCATCCTTAGTTCCTATGAGATAAATGAAAACCATCCTCGTCACCATTTTGTACAAAGTTAAAGAAGTCTAGTTCAAGCATGAAGTTACAAAAAATTATTAATGGTTTATTTTGTATATGTATGTATAATTAATATTAATATTAGAGAATATCCAATTACAATATCTCATGACTTGTTCATCGTGCCATTAGCTACCAAAACAGTTTCCCTGCTGTTTCTTTACAATGACACGGAGCTTCTAAACAGGTTTACTAATAATGAGATAAAATCAAAATGCTGTTCACTAATGCTGTTCTTGTTTATTCAAATCAGTCACCTACCAGTTCACTGCTTGGAAAACTGATCAAAAGCTATCCTTATCTACCTTTATGTTACAGTAAAAACCCACTAACAAGAACCTACCACTACTGTATTACAAACCCCAGGCAGAAATTAAGAATTTATTTTAAAAATTATAAGAATATATAAGAAAATAAGAACCTATCCCAGGATGATTTGGTAAAATGTAGCTAGGTTCTTGTTAGTGGGTTTTTACTGTATTTTATTAATTACCATTATATTTTTATTACCCTTCCCAGGTAGACATTACCATTACCAACATAGACATAATTACATACTGCAGGCCCAACACAGCTTACATGTAAGACAAAAAAATAGAAGTTTGAAGGAGTAGAGCAAAAAAAAATTCTGTCATTCTCATGGCAGCAGGAGGATGCTGGTATGCCATCCTCTAGGTTGAACCTTCTTGAGAAGACCCATGCACATCCACAATTACTAGGCATTGATTCAGAGCACAGCCACAGTGCTATTATAAAATGTTACTAATTCGTATGCAGTGATTAAAGAAACAAGAGAGTGGTATGACAAAGTGATTGCAATCCAAAGCCAAGCCAAATGAAAGATTTGAGCAAATTACAAGCTATGATAAATGCTTACAAAGAACGAGCATAGTTTTAACCACAAAAGCACAAGAACCAGCTGCAAAGGAGAGCTTTGTCCATCAGTGGTTGCTACCATTCAATAGCAGACGGACCCACCATATGTATTGATTAGAAAGTAAACAAAGATATTTATAACTCATTCACTCCGTTTTACATTGTTAAAATTGTTTGAATTAAAATGATTTCTCTAAACCTACCTTGTTTATAAACTGCTTGTTTGAATCTTTTTCCTTTTTCCGTCTGTTTCATCACTTCGATCGCGATTCATTTCATAAGTATTCAAGTGGTGTCTGAAGTATACTGCATGTCATCATCATCCAGCCAAAATTTAAAATCCAAACTGTTCCAGTGCACACAATCATACATCAAAAGAATCACTGCATATTTCAAAAATAATATCTCCTTTTACCATGTCATCCGAACTATTTTCCATCCTTAAATCTCAAGAGAACGCCAGTTGTAAGGTTCCAAAACATGCCCACGGTGTTCCAAAAACATCACATGACACCACTGTTAATTTATGTTAATTATGCTAATCACATTTTAATCACTTGTTGGGGAGTTAAAAAGTTGTTAGTTAATCACCCGACTAATCACCCTTTATACAACGCAATTTTGCCGGGTGATTAACTAATCATGATTAAGAAGTTAATCACTGCTTAACTTCTTAATCATGATTAAGTTAATCACTTTTTTATACAACCGGCCCCAGATCTTTAGTACTCTTGTCGCTTCAATAAACTCATCCCAAATCAATCGTTTATCGTTTACAAATGCATCTTTGCAGTACAATTCCCATCTTTCTTCCTCGGTCATCATGAGGCAATCATCCTGGCACTGACTGGGGTGATCAATCTTACAACCACAACAGTTTTCTTCGCATAATTTCTCGATTTCAGTGGCGATGGCGTCTGTGTATATGGTCTCTATCAATGGAAACAGCTTTTGGTATTCGACAACGGACACTTCGTCGACATGTACTTTATTTCCCCAGGCTTCACATTTACGGTTTCTAGATCATCGAGTATTCATGTCGCAGTTCTAAACGGCTTTGAACAAACGTTCCAATCTTTCTCTAAAGTCTCGAACAAATATAGATTCATCCAACGAACTTAGCCGACCAGACCAGGTGTAATCCTAACATCGTAATGTCTGAGCGAAAATAGCTTAATGTATACTATAATTATCCTAGTCGACTTGCCCAATCATGTCACAGGTGTGAGTCATGCGTGAATCATGCGTGAGTCATGCATGAGTCACGGTACGTGAGTCACACTGAATATTAATGAGCGGCATCCCTTTGATACACTGGATGGTGGGGGGTTATCTACCGCTATCTCTTTGAAGATATCGAGCAAATGACGCCAACAATAACATGTAAACCGAAAATATAGTAAAATGGTCACGCAGAAGTAGTATGACCCTACAAGAAGAGTTAACCCTGCTACAAGGGTCAAACAAGGGCTATCTTTTGGTCACCCTAATGAATCGTGTCAGCCAAACGTTAGTAAAACAGTACAATAACACTTACCACTTGTGCAATGGAGCCAACCCCATGCCAGCTTTTCTTTCGGTCGATGGGAAAGCTCCAATAACAATTTCTTGAAACAAACAAAATAGTCATCGTCAACGCGGAGTACATACTTGAACTTGTAGCGTTTGTTTGCCCACTTAACCATCCAGAGATATCTTCTTGCAAAATTCACTCCACCGGGTGACTGAGCCAACAGTAAGTCTTGGTATGTCCTACTTTCATTGTCAAGTTTCAATTTGACTTCGCCTTCTAAAGTTTTTCCGTTGACATCTTGTCCATCGGTAATGAACCAGCACACAACGCTCTTTTCAGTTTTACACAGAGTTCCCCAGGTTTGTCGAACCGCATTTCTTCGCTCTACATGTTGTGGGGCACTGTATATGCCGACGAATAAAAGAAGATCTGTTCGTTGTTCGACAGTCGTGGTCGAGGCTTTGGTCGGCATCGTGATCGGAGTCGTTTGTTGAACAGCAGACAAAATAGAAGAGTTTATTTTTGTATAAAATGTTTTGTAATAATTTAAAAGAATTAATACTATTACCAAAACGCCAGCAAAGGCTATATACCTCTTTGCTACAACTCGCGGAAGTGCCATGAGAAACTTGCAATTTGTAACTGAACCACGCAAGGAGATGACAGAGATCAATGCTTCTGACACGTAATCCCCGAGCCGGGCGACGGGCCGAAGGCCCGGAGCCCGGTGAGGGTGCTAATCTCGACACGCGTGGAGCCATTTTACACGCGTGGACAAACGTGATATGCGAACGAATTTCTGTGATCTGAATATTTATTTATTTGTATATATGTGTGGACGGACCATGCGCGGTTAAGATTGTGGGGCACTAGGGACAATATAGTTCTTGACAAAAAGATTTGAACTAACAACATAATATATTCTTGACAAAAGACTTGAGAAAGGAGTTTTTGGGAAACGTATATCACTTTTGAAAGAATAGAAACAAATCAACGTCTACGTATAAAGCAAAACAACGTCTTGAGTAGAAGGAAACTATCAAACCGAAACTCAAAAGGAGGAGAAAGCAAGAGTGAAACTTGAAAACCGACGAAGAAATAAGGGCCGGCGAAACGGTTTAAGTTTACGGTAAAAATATAGAGCAGCCGCTCTCAGTAATCACGAACATTTAGTAGCAAAACTGTTCGAGTTTCCCACTTTCCTTACGTATATCCTATCACTGTTAATTTTGTTGTCTCTTTTGTGTGTCCTTAAAATTTTATCTGTGGCTGCCGTCTTAATATCGTTTTTCAAATAGTTTTCTTATTGTCAAAACCACTTGTGACTAACGTAGCTTGTCCATAATTTGGCATAAAAATCGGAAAAGGAGCATTTTTTCTTCTGTAAAACGTACAAATGCTGTTGAAATATTTATTAACATGCAGGTGAAAACAATTTCAGCACTTTGAAATGTCATAAAAAAATATTGCCGTGGCAGGCAAAAATTTTTTCAGATGCTGTACGTAGCGATGTTTTTTGTAAACATGGAGAGAAAGAAGTGTACAATATAACCCTAATATTTTGACAAAATTTTGCCGCCTGCCTCGGTAGTCTGGTGGTTAACATAGTCGACTTGCACGGTAATATCACAGAATAGTAATACAACCAGAAGTCCAACTCAAGTGAAAACTTGTCCGCATTTCTTCAATGCGCAGGCGCGATATTTTACGCCATCCGACGCCATTTCTACGCCATCCTACGCCATCCTGGCAAGTTCCCCCGGCAGTTTTAACCTTCTTTTGAAGGACCAAACTGCCGGGGGAACTTGCCAGGATGGCGTAGGATGGCGTAGGATGGCGTAGGATGGCGAGGAATCCAGATGCGCGAGGCGACATGCGCGAGGACATAAACTTCAAAGGTTCCGACGCGAGTTGGACTTCTGGTTGTATTACTATTCTGTGGTAATATGGTCGAGTTCAAACCCTGGAAGCGACGTGCAATTTCCTTTATCTCAACATTTTTCACGAAATATCATCCTTAAATTTTTCTTTGTTCCTCGTTACTTTTTCCTTCAAAAAATAGATTTATTAAAACTGCAGTTTTTTTTATTTCAAATATTCTACTAGAATTAAAACTATATTTTAATCAACAGGAGTGGCTATTTCCAGTCCCCCAATAAAAAAGAGCGCAAGGGGAATATCAGGAGGTATTTACAAAAATTCATGCAAAAGCGGGCGAGGGGTTATTGCGTTCATGTATTTCTAGTATATATATATATATATATATATATATATATATATATATATATATATATATATATGTGTGGACGGACCACGCGCGGTGAAGACTGTAGGGCACTGGAAACAATATAGTTCTTGACAAAAAAGATTTGAAGTAATATATTCTTGACAAAAAGACTTGAAAAAGGAGTTTTGGGGATATGTACATTCATTTCAAAAGAACAGAAACAAATCAACGTCTTGACTAAAGGAAACCCGTCAAACCGAACCTCGAAAGAGGGAAAAAGATATAGAAAACCAACGAGGATAAAGGCCGAAAAGTTTAAGCCACGGTAAAAATATAGGGCAGTCGCTCTCAGTAATCACGAACACTTAGTAGCAAAACTGTTCGAGTTTCCCTGTTTACATCTATGACTGTTAATTTTGTTTTATATTATGACATTTTGTGTGTCCTTGAAGTCCGTTTTAAACGTATCATATCCATAATTGCATGTTTTTTCTTGCCGATGCCCGTTGTATTTTTTACCTGTGGCTGCCGTCTTATCTTCTTTTAAATAGTTTTCTTTTTGTAAAACTACTTAATATGACTTAGCGGTTGTTTATAATTTAGCATAAAAAATGGAAAAGGAACATTTTTTTAAAATGTACAAATGCTGTTGAAATATTTATTAAGGCCCATTGGCATTAACATGTATGTGAAAACAGTTTCAGCAATTCAGATTTCGAAATGAAAAACTGTTTTTGTTATATTTGTTTAAATAAATTTAAAATATCATAAATGAATACCAGCCAGGCAGTTTGAGTAGTTTTCAAAATGCAAATATTTTTAGATACCAAGCAATGGTCTTTGTAAACATGGAAAGAAATAACTGTACAATATAACCCTAATGTTTTGATAAAATTTTGGCGCCTGCTTCAGTAGTGTGGTGGTTAACATCGTCGGCTTGCACGCGAACGAAAAATCGGTCATTTAGGGAAGAATACTGTATATATAAGTATCTATGAAGCAAAAAAGTGTTATTAATAATAATCGTGGTAGGAGCATTTACTAAGAGTTTAATATTTGATTCCATTTTTGAAGAAATGGATCGCTTGGTTTGACTGCTTTATAGCATATACAGTTGTACATTTAATAAAATATAAGCTTACAGTACAGTGTATACTATTTTGACGCATATTAATGCGACAATGGCTTTTAGAGTATTAAAATCCCATAAAATGAATCAGGGTATCATTTCTATATTTATTTTTGAAACTATAAACTGTTTTGTCTGTAACTGTCGGGCTTCAATACAGTAACATTGAGGACAAAATGCCTTGAGTTAAAAGTAAAACAACTGCAAAAAGATATTTCCTTTTAAACAATTATTTCATGAGTCTGATGATATTGATGTATACAACCTAAAAGATAGCCCAGTACAACAGGCAATTTACATCACGTTTCCACAAGTTCCATAGTGTCGAATGTTTGTAATCTTAATTATGTATTTTAATTATTATTGGTTATTAATTAGTTTATATTATTATAGTCAAGGTTTGTAATATGTAGTAAGGTGATACTTGTGAACTTTGATCTGAGACTGAACGTGGCATTCACGTGTAAACAATAGACAATGTAAGGTGGAGCTTCCGGGCGACACCGTCGTAAGTATAGTTCATAGGATTGAATGTCAGTTGTCACTAGAACTTGCCTAGCGAGCAGAATGCTAGCGAGTTACAGAGAAGTAATAAACCTAAGATGTTGAACTAAGACTGTGTGTGATTCTAAAACAGATAGATACAGTCCCCTGATTGTGGTTTGAACCAGCAGAAGCGCAACTACTTCGACGCGGAGTAGAAAAGTGCAACACTTGGTCCAACACAAGAAATTCGGTGGTAAAGTGCAAGAGTGGCAAGAGTTTTGGGACTGTTTCGACAGTTCGGTGAACAAGAATGATTGTTTGTCTGATGTAGACAAATTCGCTTATCTGAGAAGTCTTTTGGTCGAGCCAGCAAAGTCAACCATCGCTGGGTTCGCGCTCACAGGAGTAAATTACAAAGAAGCGGTGGATCTTCTCAAGAAGCGTTTTGGAAAGAAAACTGCCATCCAGAAAGCGCACATCCAAGAACTTATGAATATTAAACCCGTGTTCAACGATAGAGACATCCAAAGACTCCGGAAGCTGTATGACACGTGCGAGACAAACTACCGAGGTCTAAAAGCCCTGGGAGTGGAAGAGAGCGCATATTCCACCATCGTAGTGCCAGAGATCTTGGAGAAGTTGCCCGAGTCATTTAGTTTGACCATAACGAGGGGTGTCGACTTTTTGGAATGGTCAATGCAAGAAGTTTTGGAAGCCCTGCTGAAGGAGATCGAGCTACGAGAAGCACACGAGTCAGTGGTCACCAAAACCGAGAAGCCAGAAAGAAAGACCCAACACCAGCAGCGTAGTTTGGGAGGATCAGCCGCAGCTCTCCTTAATATTAGGCAAGAAAAGGTGAAATGTGCATTCTGCATGCAGGAACATCCTCACAAAGAATGTAAGAAGGTTACCAATGTAAACGAACGTAAACAACTAATTCGTAAGTACGGACGATGTTTTGTTTGTTTAAAAAAGGGACATATAGGTAAAAACTGTTTAAGCACTAATAATTGTAATGCATGTGGGAAACGACACCATAGGTCTGTTTGTGAGAGTACTGGGGTTCTTGCTGACACTGTTGAGTCCAATAATCATTCTTGTCTGAGTTCGAAGGGTCGAGTGGCATTGCAGACAGCACAAGCTTTAGTGAAGGGAGTGAAAGGCAGTGTGAGGGTGCGAGTATTGTTTGACTCAGGAAGCCATCGCTCCTTTGTGACAGTGAGGGCAGCTCAGGTAGCAGGAATATCAGTTAAAAGGAAAGAATGGATAGAAATAAGAGCGTTTGAGCAAGAGAAGGCAGAGGGGAAATTACGTGAAGTTTATGAATTGGAAGTGTCAGCAGTTGGAGGGGGAGAAAGTGTGAAAATTGAGGTGTATGGAGTGGAGAGCGTTTCCCAAATAAAAAATGAACATGTAGAATTAAGGAAAAGGGAATATCCACATTTACAAGGTTTGTGGTTTTCGGATGTTTGTAAAGGAAAGGAAGTTTTGGAAATAGAATTGTTGATTGGGGCAGATTACCTTTGGCATTTTCAGGAAGGCAGAACGGCTAGAGGAAAAAGTGATGAGCCTGTTGCTGTACACACTAAGCTAGGATGGGTACTATCTGGTCCTATCAAGGGAAGTAAGTTGAATGAAGAGGATAATACTTTATTTTGTGGTGAGGTGAATTGTGTTGAGCACAGAGTTGTACAGGGTGATAAGATACTTGATGAAGGTGTTCAACGACTGTGGGATTTTGAAACATTAGGAATAAGGGAGGAAGATGATGTGCATGAGTCTCTTAAAGATTCAATAAAGTTTAATGGCAAACGATACAGTGTAAGTTTACCTTGGAAGGAAGGTCATGGTGCTTTACCAAGTAATTATAGTAGTAGTTTGAAGCGGTTAAGAGGTCAAGTAGTGAGGTTAAAGAAGGATCCAGACATTTTAAATGAATATGACAGAGTAATGAAGGAACAGCTGGAAAGAGGTATTATAGAGCCAGTAGTTGAAATGGAAAAGGCTAAAATGATTCATTATCTACCACATCATGCAGTAGTTCGAAAGGAGGCCAAAACAACAAAGGTAAGAGTTGTTTATGATGCTTCATGTAAGGAGTCTGTAAAGGGTACTTCTTTAAATGATTGCCTTCATGTAGGACCACCGTTAGCCCTGTTATTGTTCCACATATTATTGAGATTCAGAGAAAAGAGAATTGCATTAGTGGCAGACATTGAGAAAGCATTTCTCAATATTGAAGTTAATCAGGTTGATAGGGATTGCTTAAGGTTTCTTTGTGGAGGATATCAATGATAAAGAGATTAAGCCGGTAGAATATAGATTTTGTAGAGTTGCGTTTGGTGTGAACTGTTCACCATTCTTATTGAATGCAACATTGCAGCATCACTTAGACAGTTTTGCAAGCGAAGATCCTCAGTTTGCAAGAAAATTGAAAGACAGTTTTTATGTAGATGACTTGGTAGCAGGTGAACAGACTGATGATCAAGCACTCTTGTTGTTTGAATCTGCCAATAAAAGGTTAAAGGAAGGAGGGTTTAAGCTTAGGAAGTGGCTTAGCAACAGTGAAGCTTTGTTAGAAAAAATAAAATCTATTGAAGAAAATGATAGCAAAGAGAATACACTGGACAACCAAACATATGCCAAATCTTCTCTTGGGATGAAGAATGAAAGTGGCACTTCAGAGAAGGTCCTTGGTATAGCTTGGAATTGTAAATCAGATACATTTCAGTTTTGTTTCTTAGGATTGGCAGAGAGAGCAAAATCATTGCCTATTACTAAGCGTAACATCCTTAGTGTTTTAGCAGGGTTATATGATCCTTTAGGTGTAATCAGTCCAGTGGCAGTGAGTATTAAGATGTTGTTCCAAGAGTTATGTTTAGAAGGAGTTGCTTGGGATGATGAGCTTGAAGACAAGAGAAAGAAAACGTGGTTGGATTGGGTTGAAGATCTTGAAAGAGTAAGGCACATTGTAGTAGCCAGATGTGTGTATGGTCAATTAGTAGGTAAAACAAAGTGTTCATTGCATGGGTTTGCAGATGCTAGCTTAAAGGCCTATTGTGCAATTGTGTATTTTGTGTGCGAGTTAAATGGTGGTTATCATGTGGAATTGTTGACCTCCAAAACAAGAATTGCACCAATGAAGGTTCAAACTATTCCCAGGTTGGAACTTATGTCTGCTAGAATTCTAGCTAAATTGATGGACACAGTTAGGACAGCGTTCACAGTTGACATAGAGTTTAGCGAGACTCATTACTGGTTAGACAGTAAGACAGCCTTATGCTGGATTAATAATCGGGGTGAGTGGAAACAATTTGTCAGGCATAGAGTAAATGAAATTCAGAAACTGAGTAAGAAGAAGGATTGGGGTCACTGCCCTGGAGAAGAAAACCCGGCTGACCTAGGCTCTAGAGGGGTATCTGCATCTCAGTTGAAAGAAAGTGAACTTTGGTGGAAGGGACCAAAGTGGTTGTCCGGTCCAAAGAGTCATTGGCCAGTTGCAAAGGAAATTGCAGCTACAAATGACAGTTTGATAGAAGTTAAGAAAACAATTGTCATGAAAACGCAGGTGGTTGAGAGTCCTAGTATAGCAAATGTGATTGACTTTGAGACTTATAGTAAATTAGGTAAACTTGTTAAGGTTACTGCATGGGTGATGAGGTTTATTAAGAATTTGAAGAGGAAATTAGAAGGCAATGAAATAGAACTTGGTAGATTGAAGGCAGAAGAGATTGCTGTAGCTGAAAGTACTTTGATAAAGTCTGCTCAAGCAAGTTTGAAGTCTGGAAGTGATTATCAACAATTAGTCAATCAGTTAGGATTGGTAGAAAGAGACGGGGTGTTGAGGTGCAAAGGTAGGCTTTGTAATGCAGATTTAGAGGACGAGGCTAGGGAACCAATAATCCTACCAAAGAAACATTGGATAACTGAATTGATCATTAGGGCATGTCACAAACGAGTACACCATTGTGGACTGCGAGCTACGCTTGGAGAGTTAAGAAGTAGGTATTGGATACCTAGAGGTAGACAGGTAGTTAAGAAATCAATCAATGTGTGTTTTGTGTGCAAGAAGCGCATTGGTAAGTCCTACAGGGCGCCAGTAGAAGCGAATTTGCCAGCATTTAGAGTACAAGAATCACCACCCTTCTCTAAAGTAGGTGTTGATTTTGCAGGACCATTGTTTGCTAAAGAAGGAAAGGAAATGGTTAAGGTGTATATTGCATTGTTCACATGCTGTGTGACAAGGGCAGTTCATCTTGATTTAGTGAGGAATCTGAGTGCTCCTTGTTTCTTGAATTGTTTGCGAAGGTTCACTTCAAGGAGAGGTGCTCCTACACTTATAGTTTCAGACAATGCCAAGACGTTTAAGGCTACACAGAAGGCGTTGAAAGCATTGTATGATAGTAAAGAAGTGAGATTATATTTGGAGAATAATGGTTTGAAATGGCAATTTAATTTGGAAAGGGCTCCTTGGTGGGGAGGATTTTTTGAGAGGATGGTTGGGTTGGTAAAGGGGTGTTTGCGTAAGGTGCTTGGTAATGCTAAGTTAACTTTTGACGAATTGCTAACAATTTTTGTTGAGGTTGAAGGTACTCTGAACTCTAGACCATTGACATACCTATATGATGAGGTGGAGACGGAAGTCTTGACACCTTCACATCTAATATTTGGGCGAAGGCTTGTGTCAATGCCAGATGAAATTACCCATAAGGTTAATGATGACGAGGGAGAAGTTAAGCGGAGATTTAAGTATTTGGCTAGAATGCGAGTTCACTTTTGGAAAAGATGGCGAAAGGAATATTTGACGAATTTAAGAGAATATCACAGAGGAAAGAAAGGAGAGGTGGGTAGATGTGTTAAAGTGGGAGACGTGGTTTTAGTGTTTGACGAGAATCTTAAGAGAGGATATTGGAAAATGGCGAGGGTTGAAAGCTTAATGATTGGAAGAGATCAGAAAGTAAGAGGAGCAAGAGTGAAAGTGATAACTAAAGGAAATCCAGTGTATTTAAACAGGCCAGTACAGAAATTATATCCGTTGGAAGTGAGTGAGAATGATATTGTGAAGACGAAAGAGAAAGGACTTGATGAGGTAAAAGAGAAAGGACTTGATGAGGTAAAAGAGAAAGGAAGTGGAGGGAGTGAAGAAGGGATGATGAAAGCTGAGGTGGAGAATAGCGTAGTTGGCAGAAGACCCAGACGGGCTGCGGCCATGGATGCACGTTGGAAAACGCAAGTCATGTTTGAACCCTATAGGCTCAAAGGGGGGAGTGTGTCGAATGTTTGTAATCTTAATTATGTATTTTAGTTATTATTGGTTATTAATTAGTTTATATTATTATAGTCAAGGTTTGTAATATGAAGTAAGGTGATACTTGTGAACTTTGATCTGAGACTGAACGTGGCATTCACGTGTAAACAATAGACAATGTAAGGTGGAGCTTTCGGGCGACACCGTCGTAAGTATAGTTCATAGGATTGAATGTCAGTTGTCACTAGAACTTGCCTAGCGAGCAGAATGCTAGCGAGTTACAGAGAAGTAATAAACCTAAGATGTTGAACTAAGACTGTGTGTGATTCTAAAACAGATAGATACAGTCCCCTGATTGTGGTTTGAACCAGCAGAAGCGCAACTACTTCGACGCGGAGTAGAAAAGTGCAACACATAGAGATTAACGTTAATCAATGATGTGACACAATATAAGTTATAATTACTTCCTTACCTTGATAAAATCTCCCTGAAATCAAAAGAAACAACTCGTTTTCAATGACTCAATCGGTCGCAGACAGATGGACGAAGCAATGAAGCAGAAAGCACTCGACGCCATATTCACTAAATCACATTACACACATAGCTACATCGGAAAACATCGGCACACCTTCGCTTATGATGGCTATGTAATTCGCTTCGAACGTTTTTTTTTATTTTATTTTTTATTTATTAGCTTTGCCATCTAATTATGTATATAAATACTGAAAATAGTAACACTAAAAAGAAGATGGCTGGGTATCCGCAACAGCATGGCCAATTACTGCGGGCCCACAAAAGACTGAAAAAAATAAATATAGACAATTGACAATAAAATAATAATTACAGTTCTAATAGCAACAGTTTATTGGGCCTAATAGGCTCCGTGAGTTGTTGCATCTTGGACAGATCGTCTTAAATGTTTCGCGCCGATGAATCTGATAGAGGAAAACCTATTACGTCACAAAAGTGACAATACCCAGACGGTCAGACAGGTTTTTACGGGTACATAACGTCTACGTTGCTATAGCAACGTAGACGCAAAAACGCGTTGAACATCGATTTATTGAGACGCATGAATGCCTATGTTACCAGCGTCTAAAACATAGACATATTAAACATAAAAATATCATATTTATATATATATCTTTAACAATGCGATTAGCGTCCGCGTTTCCTGTTTTTGCCGATTTACCTAACATTACACTCAAGCGAAATTAAAGCGATATAAGTATCATATTTTAATGCGATTATAGGGACCGCGTTTCATGTTTTTTTTTCCTGTTCACAAAACTGAACAGTTAACATGTCCAGGGGAAAACAAGCTGTAATGACGTCGTAAAAATAAATCAAGTCAACATAGGTTATGCTGTGCCAAAAGCTGCTTGCCGCCAACATTACAAAAAGAACAAACAGCAGGTTGAACAATAAATAAAACTATGATGTAAATCCACCTAATGTTTTCGTCAATCACGTGATCAAGGCGAAATGCTAATAGGCATACTTCAGAAGTCTTATTCGTATGTCCGAAGGGTTTACGAGCGTGTACCAGAACAACCACTGGAAGATTGGAAGTCGAGTTTCGCTTTTGCACGCAATCAAAAGACGCCAAGAAAATATCCACGACGAGATGATAGCTGATAGTGGTCTACTGGTCTGTCGATATACAGTAAAGTTTAAACGATTTTGTCAATTTTTGCAAATCAGTGACTGCTTTCTAAACCACACTGTAATTTTTAAGGGGTAAAAATTACTCGAAGAAGTGAGGTAAAATTTTGTCGCGGAAACAGCACCCTATTTAGGGGTAAATTTTGAGAGGGGGTAAAATTTACCCTCATAGTTAAGTGGTAAAAATTACTCCAAAAAGTGGAGCAAATCAGTTGTCGCGGAAATTACTCCCGTTTGGAGGGTACATTTTGCGAGAGGGTAAAATTTACTCTTCAGTAATGAGGGCAATTTGATACGGATAAATCTTGCTGGGTAAATTACTCTATAGTAAAGATGGGGAAAAAACCTGCTTTTCACGTAAAGAATAGATTTTTAAAAGTAAATTTACTCCCAATAAGCAAAAAACTACCGTAATTTTGGGAATTGAACACGTTTTGGTAGTAAATGACTCAGCTAGTTCTCAGCTGATATACAATGATCAATGTTTGAAATCAAGAGTCTTGATTGTCACATCTGAGAGTATAGAGATTTTATTTACTGCATTGCATTAATTCAGTTGGTATAATATACGAACGAAACTAGATAATATATTTATATTGAGATCAAGTTGAAGCTTTAGCGTTCATCATGCAGTCCATTCTATGTGAAACTTAAAGAGTGTAAAAATTAACATAAACCCTCATGCAAAGCTGAAACAAACTTTTGTAGAGAAATTCGCTGTGATGCTGCATTCCTGACACCCAATAACATGGAATCAATAAATATAAAAACATCTTTCGATTTTGGAGGGTACGATATATTAAATACATAATAAGAGGCGTGAAGAGTCAGTAATGCCGTATCCAGTGTTGTCCCAGCTCCAATAGCGCGCTCTAGGTAAAGCGTTCACAAAGCGAAAATATAAAACATATAACGTAAAATATGCAACATGAAAGATTCGGAGATATTTCAGTGACTTTATTCAGTAGGTGTTACTATACCTTGAAATAATAAGTTCTACATAAATCGAAAATAACTAATACGCTGGGATGCAATAGCGCATGCAACGTCTCTCCTTCGTCACATTCAAATATTTAGCCTTTTACTTTTAGGTAAAGGAAATTATACATTTAACAATTATATAACTTTACAAAACCATGTATTCACTATTCATACAATAGCGGCCTGTCGAATGCCATCTTTCAAACTAAACGTGTCTTATCCTTTCATTCTGTTAGATAAGTAATGTTCAGGTATAACAGCATTAATAGTGCTAAGGTCAAAACGTTAACGCAAATAAAGCCGCTGCGTTGCATTGAACGGAAATGTTGCTATACATTGCATAACTTTCCTACGCTAATTAGACACAGCAGAAATAGAGTTAGCCGCCGTCTTTGAAAGATCTATCGATTGATAATTTCTCCCATAGCAGTTCCGAATCGCTGTAACCTTTAAAAAATTAGAAGAATACAAGTTAAATGCGATGCAGTAGGAGAAGGGAGAGCAACATATTGTCCCAGCATATCACACGTTATACATCCTCTATTTTAAATTGTGGTATGTGTATTATGCAAAATGCATCTAATAAAAAGTTTGCCAGCTTGGCAACATTCTATTTTTTCATTTAAAATATATTTTGCGTTATGGCGCACTTTGAGACATGTTCCATCTGGATAAATATTCATAAAAATGATATCAATATATTATTTAAGAAAGCATAAAGAATAATAATAAAGATAGTTACTTTCGCAAGGCGTGCCGCCTCAACGTTCTGTTTCAAGTCGTGCCAACTCAAAACTCCAGCATAGTAACATGGGGAATTGAAATATTTCTCTACTCGCAAGGCGTGCCGCCTCAACGTTCTGTTTCAAGTCGTGTTAACTCAAAACTCCAGCACGTAGAGAGTTCAATATTTCAATTCCATTTCTTTATTTTAAATCCAGCATACAACAATACATTTGAGTGTATCAGATTTTATATAATCTCTTATTTACTTTTTACACATCTCAGATGGAATAAGTCTTAAAGCACAGTAAAACACGAATTATCCTAGTCTGTGTAAAATAAACCTTGCAACATAACGTACAAATATAATATATATTGATAGTTTCTTATTGTGTGGACATGCAGATATTATTGCATATTTTCACCGATAATTTAGCTTTTAAAAGCTGGCATACCTTAGCTTTAAAAATGCCTGCAGGGTCTTCCTTACAGTGCACGCTATTTACGCCAGTCTAGTTCAATTATGCTATTTTCTATATCCGATTAACGGTATAATATTTGTAAACCATCTTAGTATGCGTATAGTTACCAAAACCTGCTTACCAGACCGTCATCTTGATGAGACTTAATCTTCAAGTTCTGTATTGTAAAGGCATCTGTAATGTGAGATAAAACAAACATTAATCATCAAGTCGTGAAAGGACGTGCGTACCCGTGTGCTTTCGAAAATGAATTCATTTCAGTCTTTCAATATTCTTTCAGTACGTGCGTACATATAAAAATATGTATATGTAAATAGTATGCAGACTGGTACAGAAAAGTTGGAAAAGATATACTGAAGACCAAACAGGAGAAGTTATACTGACATATTATTTGCACAGTACTCGCTCACAATAACAATAACAACCACAACATTTCTTACACTGGTAATTACTCCCATTGCTATAAAAAGATCTAATATATAGCTCCTCTATATCATTCCTTTATATCTATTGGTAAGCGCCAATGCCATTATTGGCCATCGCAAATCAAGAAGTGAGTACGCGCCAAGTTTGGAAATTAACTCACTCAAGGCAAACTGGCATTAAATACAAAGGCAAACTGTCTGGCATATATATATATTTCCATATGTTCTTACAAGCACCAAAGCTATGATAAACTTCAAATATACGACAAATTTTTTAATTGTAGACATGTTTCGGCAAAACTTATGCCATCTTCAGTACAGATAAACGGTTAACTAATTTACAAATGGATACGAGTGTCTTTATATATACAGTGAATAAAGGATTATAAAATTCAAATTCAACTTAGATTCAAAATTACAACGGGCAAAATTACTGAAATACCTAAAAGTTCAGTTGGTTATATGTATATGCTAATTAAAGAGTAGAACTCATGCAATGGAATTTACATTAATAAGATAAACTATAAGTGTAAACAGATTATAATTACAGGGTATGTTAATAAAACATAAAAATAGTGATTTGAAATTATAAGCTGAATATAGTGTTGAAATGGTGGACTTGAATATTGAGTTCAGGTTTAATTTTTTTAATGTGTAAAGCTTCTTTAAGTTTTAGGCGAAAAACCGACTGAGCAGAATCTAAAATTTTAAAGCAAGATGAAGAGTATTGAAAAAAATATATTCAATAATTAAAACTTTTACAAAAACCACCTTCGAAATTAGGTATAGTACAATAATAATAACTGTTAATTATACCAGGATAGAATTTAGATTGGAAAGGATTTCCATACTTAAACATAAAATGAATGTCATCTATAAGTCCTAATAAAACATGTACTTCGTTGAATTCAGCGAACATATCGTCTCCAACTTTCGTGTGTAGATCTTCACTTGCCAAATTTGCGTACTTTTGCACTAGACGACACAGGTCTCCAACCACCTTACCATCTCTTTTTCGACCTCGAACTTGCATCTTTCTGATGCCACGAAGACTTTGCGGTCGCTTTGGCGCACAAATGCAACTAACACCAGACGTACTAGGCTGTAACTCGCTCGGCAATACCCTTCGACCAAACAGTAGGGAATCGAGGTCAAAATCTGGCTCTTTGGGGTAGTACTGGGCACACTCACCAGGCTGCTGAAAGTCCGACATAGAACGTAGTAGAGCAGCTGATGCTCGGGATAACTCGGAGGCGTCCATTTCATCGAGTTCGCATGTTTTCTCTTCTTTAGCATCAATGACCACCGGTTTTCGAACCTGTAAATAAGAAGCAGAATTGATCACAATGTCATCCATCTACGAGGTCGAAGACCGCGTTAGAGAATGAAGTTGTAAGCAATTAAGTCCTACTTACCACTGTGCGGGCTGGACAGTGGGAGTTGACTCTAGATGGTTCATAACGCATGGTAGATGATCGACCGTCGGCTTTACTGCCAACTCTGTAAAGGGCACAAACAGATTCCTGCACGCTTTGAACGGGCTCCGGTTCGACCATTTCCAACCTTGGCGAATCAACCGTTTTGAATGTTTTTTCAACTTCGATCGTCTCTTCTTCAGGTTCTGAATCGGAGGTGTACTGGACGGCTCCGGAGACTTTACCACCGTTATCTTCGAAGTGCTGGAAAACATCTCGCCAGTAGAGAGGATTGAGGCACTTTGTACACTTGCGCAGGCCATCAAACGCTTTGAGATTGAACAAGAACATCCTGTTATTTAAAGCCTGGCGCTCTGTTGGAACCCAACACCAAGGGGTGGAGTTACTACATACAATGAGAGGAGCCCTCTTAAGTACAGCCGGCTGCTTATTTTTACGGTCGACCTTAACGGCAGACCCTTCAGCGACCTGTTTGAACCGATCCACGTTTTTAGGATCAATAAGCATTTCTTCATTAACATTAACTTGACGGTCAAGACAATCTTCGAAGCCGAAAACATCATTTTTGGTCATCGACCCGAAATCACAGAACCCGTCTCTTAACGACCGCATAATCAAACTTTTTCCTGCATTAGAGGCACCGTAAAAAAATAAACAATTTCTCTTAACCTCTTTCATCATTATTACAATATAGCATGCACGTTGAAATTCAAGTAAGTTTATCTTATTGAAACGACAAATTTTCTGAATCCAAGAATGAGTCTCCGGGGCGGTCAAATACCGGTCATCGAAACGTTGCGAAATAAAAGAACAACATTGAATAAAATCCATACTCATGTAATGATTACGTAAGTAGTCTTCACAATTTCTGATAATAAAATCACAACGTGGATTCATTGAAATTTTAAGGTAAGTATTACGTTCAATACTACCATGTTCATGACGTTTAAAACAAACATCTTTCCACTCTTGAAAACTAACAGCCCCGTCGTTAAGAACCATCTCAACTAGTTCGCACACATTTACCGAGGGCAGGTTGCTTTTCTTAGAGGCATCACGCTTAGAAATATAATTATCCATAGCAGACTCAGATACCTTATCATTCAGTAATTTTGCCCGTTGTAATTTTGAATCTAAGTTTGAATTTGAATTTTATAATCCTTTATTCACTGTATATATAAAGACACTCGTATCCATTTGTAAATTAGTTAACCGTTTATCTGTACTGAAGATGGCATAAGTTTTGCCGAAACATGTCTACAATTAAAAAATTTGTCGTATATTTGAAGTTTATCATAGCTTTGGTGCTTGTAAGAACATATGGAAATATTATCAAAGACTTAACACAAAATTATCAAGGAAAGTTATCCTTATCTGACCTAAGAATCTTCGAAAAGCTTTCGATAAAGAAACGCAAGGCCGACTTGGATGTAGCATTTCTTAAGGATTGTCAGTCTTTCGGTGTCTTTCCGAAGTTCGTCTGCTTTCCGCTACCAAATGTTAATCACGAAGATACCCACGTCATTCGTAAACGCCTTTTACGAACTGCTATTATCAAACGCGCTCGAGAACAACGAAAATTGGACAACGATCTCTGTAAGAAAAAGAATGAACTGCTTCAGACTTTAAATTCATTGGACTGGCTTATACTGACCAAAGCACTTAAAAAGAATGTTGACAAACGTATCAATGAGATTCTACTGACGCACCGTAACAAACTAAGAAACTTAACAAAGAACAGAGCATTACCTTTTACCCATCAAGAAACCGTCACTAACTTATCGTCTCATAAATTTAAACCAGAAGAATTAGAACTGTTACGGAATGGACTTAGCTTCTCCATCAAACCACCTCGACTAAACTCCTCAGACATATTAACCTCCTTTGAACTCATCCATCAATCGATGAAAGAAAAATTGAAGAATAACGAAGATCAGATCCACTTAAAAAACGAACTAGCTCATATGGCCCAAAGCTATATTTCTTCCTACCGTCCTACACAATCCGATCTCAAGAAATACCACATCTTAAGAAGTATCAGAAATAACGATAACATTATCGTCCTCAAACCGGACAAGGGTAACGGTGTTGTTATCATGGACCGACAGGTATACAAGAACTCTTGTTTCAAAATTATTGACAATCAGTCTAAGTTCAAACTTTTAACCAAGGACCCTACGATATTTAGAGAAGGTAAACTTCAGCGATTTCTTAGAAAACTTAAAAACAAAGGTTCTTTAGATGATTCTACTTATAGTAATATTTTTCCTAAAGGTTCACAACCGGCCAGATTTTATGGTCTGCCGAAATTGCACAAACACCGTGAACCTAATCAAGCTCCTCCACTTAGGCCAATTGTCTCCTCAATTAATGCTTATAATTATAAACTAGCTAAGTACTTATGCTCTGTCTTAACTCCCCTCCTACCTAATGATTACACTACCAAGGACTCGTTTTCTTTTGTTGAAGACTTTTTAACGTTTGACTTTAGTAATAAGTTTTTTATTTCATTTGACGTAGAAAGTCTTTTCACTAACATTCCTGTAAGCGAAACCATAGATATCGCGGTAAATCTCGTTTTCGATAACAATCCTAAATTTCCGATTAACAAAAAAGATCTCAAAGAATTATTTTTGATTGCCACAGCACAAACACATTTTTTATTTGATGGTGCCTTTTACGATCAAATTGATGGAGTGGCTATGGGCTCCCCATTAGCGCCGGTACTTGCTAATATTTTTATGGGTTTTCATGAACGTCTATGGCTCAACAATTATGACGGCCCCAATGTTTTATTTTATCGCAGATATGTAGATGACACTTTTTGTGTATTTCATAATGAAAATGATGCTATGTTATTTTTCACTTACCTAAACTCACAACATCCAAATATCAAATTCACTTTTGAAAAAGAAAAAAATGGGAAACTACCTTTTCTTGATATATTGCTCACCAAATCATCAAACACATGCACTACTTCCATATTTCACAAGAAAACATATACCGGGCTTCTTATGAATTTTTTCAGTTTCACATCTCTCAATTATAAAACCGGACTAATCAGAACTTTGATTGACAGGACCCGCAAAATAAACAACACCGAAGCTAGTTTCCAAAATGATCTTAAAAAGCTCATCTTTACACTTAAACGCAATTCGTTTCCTTCTCATATCATTAATAACGCTGTCAAAAAGTATAACGATGACACCATTTCTGCCAAACAAAACTCGCCTAAACAAAATTCCTCCAAACAAAATATTCGTTACTTTAAACTGCCATATATTGGATTCAATTCGATACTTACGCAACACAGATTAAAACATCTCATTAAACGTTTTTGCACTGACCTAGAATTTAAACTGATTTTTACTTCGTACAAAATCAAAAACCTTTTTAGTTTCAAAGATCCTATTCCTCGTGAACTTAAGTCTTTTGTGGTTTATCAATTTACATGTGCGGGATGTCATTCTCGTTATATTGGCGAAACTACTCGTCACGTCACCACTAGGATTAAGGAACACGTCTTAACGGACAAAAATTCGCATATCTTTAAACATTTTCAAAAATCCTCGACTTGTAAAAATCAATACTCTCCATCTTGCTTTAAAATTTTAGATTCTGCTCAGTCGGTTTTTCGCCTAAAACTTAAAGAAGCTTTACACATTAAAAAAATTAAACCTGAACTCAATATTCAAGTTCACCATTTCAACATTATATTCAGCTTATAATTTCAAATCACTATTTTTATGTTTTATTAACATACCCTGTAATTATAATCTGTTTACACTTATAGTTTATCTTATTAATGTAAATTCCATTGCATGAGTTCTACTCTTTAATTAGCATATACATATAACCAACTGAACTTTTAGGTATCTCAGTAATTTTGCCCGTTGTAATTTTGAATCTAAGTTTGAATTTGAATTTTATAATCCTTTATTCACTGTATATATAAAGACACTCGTATCCATTTGTAAATTAGTTAACCGTTTATCTGTACTGAAGATGGCATAAGTTTTGCCGAAACATGTCTACAATTAAAAAATTTGTCGTATATTTGAAGTTTATCATATATATATATATATATATATATATATATATATATATATATATATATATATATATATATATATATATTTGTGAAATTCATTACTAATTCATGAGATTTGCAGCCAATCCAATTTCAGAAATTACGTCACATGTTACCCCTGTAAACCCCATACAAACTAAAACCAATGATGCTAATTAGTTACAACCACTAGTGGATGCATACTCTTCTGATACAACCACTAGTGCTTGTAACTAATTAGCATCTCAATATCCCAAAGGGATTTTTACTATTCATTCGTTTCACTCGCGTCCTTGTTGTATTGAATATACAATCACTCGCCTTCGGCTCGTGATTGTATATTCAATACAACACGGCCGCTCGTGTTGTAAACATTACTTAAAATACTCATTAATAATTCATGAAGAAAACACAAAAGAAATCATGACCGTGAAGGAGGTTGTATATCTGATACAAACCACATGTGGTTGTATCTCCGCTCCATCTCCGTTCTAAAACATTGAAAATGAGCTTTTTCTGAATTAATCTGAACAAATATTACTCATATTAACATCAAAGACTTGGAGTATTTTAAGCTATTTACAATATTGGTGCCGTGTTGTATTGCATATGACAAGCTCTCGCCTTTGGCTCGAGCTTGTATATCCAATACATGTACAACACGGCCACTGATATTGTAAATACTACATATATATATATATATACGACATCTGTACTAGTAAAATATTACTTTCGCTTACCTTTGGCTTTGTATTAGCTCTCCATACGTTCAGAAATGTACTCTAATGAACGAGTATTTAATACTATATCCACATGTAAAGCAACGCTTTAGTAGGCTTCCAGAAGACCAGAAGTCCAGAACTGACTGGGAGACCAACCGCTTTTTCGTCTCATAATCTGAATCAAGCGCCAGATCTTGGCATGCATTTTGATTGGTTTATACAACATAAGAAATCAAATGATTGGCTATGGTTGCGACAGGAAAATATGACACCATAACATATGTGCATGTCCACACGCACGATCTGGTATGATAAACAGATGTTTGATGCACTAAATTAGATTATCTTTTAGCGGAAATTGCGTTTTCTATAACACGTCAAGAAAATACCCAACTGTCAAGTGTTCAAAGGACAAAATAAGAGAACATGGATATCAATCAGGCTAGCTATACAATATATAAGGCCAGAAACGCACACCAAAAACTATCGTTCATAACTAGAACGTTGGCACCGCTTATATCACTCTACCAAGGCAAACTATTACACGAATATTTTATATAACGCGGTATTTTTTTGTGCGGGATTTCTGTTTCTTCCTCTTCCTGCTCTGATGCAGATTTTTCTTGGACTGGACCAGAACTGTCGTCACGTTCTTCATCGTCGACCATATCTTCGTCAACAGGCATATCCTCATCCTCGGTACTACTCTCAGAGTCTTTGTTGCTACTCTCAGAATCTTTGTTACTACTCTCAGAATCTTTGTTGATACTCTCAGAATCTTTGTTGCAACTCTGAGAATCTTTGTTACTACTCTCAGAATCTTCATTGCTACTCTCAGAATCTTCGTTGCTACTCTCAGAATCTTCGTTGCTACTCTCAGAATCTTTGTTACTACTCTCAGAATCTTTGTTGATACTATCAGAATCTTTGTTGCTACTCTGAGAATCTTTGTTACTACTCTCAGAATCTTCATTGCTACTCTCAGAATCTTTGTTACTACTCTCAGAATCTTCATTGCTACTCTCAGAATCTTCGTTGCTACTCTCAGAATCTTCGTTGCTACTCTCAGAATCTTCGTTGCTACTCTCAGAATCTTCGTTGCTACTACTATCAGAATCTTCTTCATTCCGTCTATTTTGATCAGGATTTTTTGAATATAAATTTAGAAAAAAAAGGAAAGTCATTACATAACGCTTTGCGCAATCCTTAATTATGGTGAAATAATTGCAAAACAGAAATACATTATATAGTATTGTGATGCAATACATTGGATGTTAAAGTTACAAAGATTTGTAAATTAAACTGGAGCATATACGTTAGAAAGAACTTCATAATCCGAGCAAAAGTTATCATTTATAGAAAATGGTTTGTCACTTTCTTGATTGCTTAATATTTAAATTATCTCCTCCTATTTAGTTATAATGTGCTGCCCGTGTAGTTTGCATTCTGTATTAATTATGTAGGTGTGTATATAAAAACAATTTCAAAGCGTAATCCTTTTTACAAAGAGGTGTCCAATGATTACAGACTAGTTTTTCGTGATATTCGTGACCTCGGTAATAAACGAACGATGGCTACGCCAAGTTGTAACGTTCTTCTTGACAATCTTGACAGATTTACTCGGAAATGGAAGGACGTGAAATGGAGAGACACGCCTGTTATATCTACAAATGGAACACGGGCATTGCAAAATATTGTGAAGCATATTAAAAAAGGTTGCCTGAGTGCAATGCAACCGCAATGTTCGACATCAAAAAATGAGCGTATTCATCGGGAGATGAAAAATTTTTTATCAGGTCAACGTTTGGGTGTCGCATTTGCATATGCAAGATTTTCGCGCATGTTCTTTGCGATAAACAATAAGAAAAACCCGAATAGGGAGACAGATGTGGATGACTTAATTTTAAAATCCGGTATGACAAGTCCATACGATACTAGTGTCAGTGATACTATGTATGACAGTGCTTTGTCGAATATCAATAAAGAATCGTTTGGAGTGCGAAGAAAGATAGATATTGGTGAATACTCCGAAGCAAATGCAGAAGAAATTACTTTAAGTTCTCTGTCTACCAAAAAAATACAGGAAATACAATATAAGATCAAGCAACTTGCCGAAAGTTTAGAAGTTGAACTAAAATCAAAAACCAATCCGGAACACGATTACGTGAGGCTAGACCCATCAGAAATAACAAATCGCCAGACACTGATGTACCTAGAAGTTGCAACCCGAGCCCTAAGTTAGATGTGGTGTTAACCAAAAGCCGGACGCAAAGTTAAAAAGAAAATATAATTCGCGTTGTTCATGCAAGGGGGCTTGTGAAAAGATGTGTAAGTGTCATGGCTTATGACTATGGTGGCAAAGAATGTGGTGGTAATATCGAAAAAACTACAAATAATTCACCTAAAGGACGACGCAAAAGGTTCAAACACGATTTTCAAAAAACTCCTACTAAGAGATCCGTATCGTTTATGCAGGACATGGGGGGAAAACGTACATGTTGGTGATCCAAATTTGCTAGAATATTATGCTATTTGTTCTCTTGCGCTTTCGTATGATTCTTTGCACCAAATTTCACATGGAAAAAATTCACAAATCATTTGTTGGTCTCATTCACATATTAGTTAGCTTTGGTTTTAATCTTCCGATTGGCTTACGGACACTGCTCGAAATAAAAAAACCATTGGAAAAAATTAAAAAAATACAGCTAATGATTTATGCCATATTACATCATGGCGGAAATGCATGACAATTTCACTCATGATCATATAGAAATGTGTATTCAAACTTAACACTGGAAACTGTTTCAAATGGTAAATAAACATACTTATAGTTTTTAACACAAGTGAGTCTGTGTCTTGTTTATATTTTCTATATCGCTACTAATTTCCACAGATTGAATGTAAGCAACTCGTTTACAACATGATGGACAGCTATTTTCAATACAAAAAATGTAGTACTTAATTTTGCGTATTCTATAATAACATACGATTAAGACAACTGTAATTGTTTCCACAAACAATTCCAGAAATAAAAATATCCAGTTTTTCATTCATAAGATAACTAAGATAAGTAGAAAAACTAAGATAACTAAGATAACTAAGATAACTAAGATAACTAAGATAACTAAGATAACTAAGATAACTAAGATAACTAAGATAACTAAGATAACTAAAGGAACTAAAAGAACTAAGATAACTAAAAGAACTAAGATAACTAAAAGAACTAAGATAACTAAAAGAACTAAAAGAACTAAAAGAACTAAAAGAACTAAAAGAACTAAAAGAACTAAAAGAACTAAAAGAACTAAAAAAACTAAAAGAACTAAAAGAACTAAGATAACTAGGATAACTAAGATAACTAAGATAACTAAGATAACTAAGATAACTAAGATAACTAAGATAACTAAGATAACTAAGATAACTAAGATAACTAAGATAACTAAGATAACTAAGAAAACTAAGAAAACTAAGAAAACTAAGATAACTAAGAAAACTAAGATAACTAAGATAACTAAAAGAACTAAAAGAAGTAAGATAACTAAAAGAACTAAAAGAACTAAGATAACTAAAAGAACTAGGATAACTAAGATAACTAAGATAACTAAGATAACTAAGATAACTAAGATAAAAGAACTAAGATAACTAAAAGAACTAAGATAACTAAGATAACTAAAAGAACTAAGATAATTAAAGAAATAAAAGAACTAAGATAACTAAGATAACTAAGATAACTAAAAGAACTAAGATAACTAAAAGAACTAAGATAACTAAAAGAACTAAAAGAACTAAAAGAACTAAAAGAACTAAAAGAACTAAAAGAACTAAAAGAACTAAAAGAACTAAAAGAACTAAAAGAACTAAGATAACTAAGATAACTAAGATAACTAAGATAACTAAGATAACTAAGATAACTAAGATAACTAAGATAACTAAGATAACTAAGATAACTAAGATAACTAAGATAACTAAGATAACTAAGATAACTAAGATAACTAAGATAACTAAGATAACTAAGATAACTAAGATAACTAAGATAACTAAAAGAACTAAAAGAACTAAAAGAACTAAAAGAACTAAGATAACTAAGATAACTAAAAGAACTAAGATAACTAAAAGAACTAAGATAACTAAAAGAACTAAGATAACTAAAAGAGCTAAGATAACTAAGATAACTAACAGAACTAAGATAACTAAAAGAACTAAGATAACTAAGATAACTAAAAGAACTAAGATAACTAAAAGAACTACGATAACTAAGATAACTAAAAGAACTAAGATAACTAAAAGAACTAAGATAACTAAAAGAACTAGGATAACTAGGATAACTAAAAGAACTAAGATAACTAAAAGAACTAGGATAACTAGGATAACTAGGATAACTAGGATGACTAGGATGACTAGGATAACTAGGATAACACTAGGATAACTAGGATGACTAGGATGACTAGGATGACTAGGATAACTAGGATAACTAGGGTAACCAAGATAACTAAGTTAACTAGGATAACTGGGGTTAACAAAGATAGCATATTTGGGTCACAATAAGGTCAAGTCACTATACCAAGGGGATACTTTAGGGTGGCATATATGAAAATTTATCTGGCTCATTTGGTGACACCGATACATGAAACATCAACTTGTAATTCAGCATCGCATAATAAAACCATACATGCAAAGTGTTATTATAATTATTTCGTAACGCACTTCAACTTTCTCGCTAAAACGAGAAGCTTTTCATGGACGAAAAGACAGAGCGAGTGCTTGTTTGGGTTCGAACCAGGATCTTTATGAAATATGAATAGCCTTTTAACTAATGTTTCAAGTGTACTGTTGACATGTTAGGCCCTCGGCCATCTGATTGTCTGTATATACGCAGAAATCAATTGTATTTGGTACTGCTTGAGTTCCATGTAGGCGTATAAAGTACTTATTCAAAAAGCGCGTTGATCATTGTTGAGACAAATCAATTCATGTGTTACCAGAGTCTAATGTAGACAGTAAAGAATAGATTGGAACGAAAGCGATATATTATCACATTCTTTTAACAATGCGATTAGCGACCGGGTTTCCCGTTTTTCCCAATTTACCTAAAGTTGTCATTTTAAGATTACAGTTAAGATTAGGGTTGGGGCAGGGCTTGGGTTAGGGATTGGGTTGGAGTTTAAGTAAGGTCTAGAATTAAGCATTTATCTTGTTAAGTTATTAAAGGCATTTAAACATTAATAATTATTGTCGATTCTAGATGATACGTGAGAGCATATGCTGATATGTCACAAGGTTATCAAGCATTTTCAGTATATTTTGGCGAACAATTTACGTTGTTCAATCATTATCTGTAGGCCAAATAAAAACCAGTATCCGCATGTACGCATTGCGTACCTATTTTTAGATTGATGCTTAGTCTTCACCTTTTAACATAACTCTCCAACTTATAAAGACTCTCCTGTAATCCAGACTCGGGCTGTGAAAGAAGTACAAGATCATCTGCGTAAAGCAGACAATTCACTTTGGTGCACCGGATCACAATATTGCGAGTTAAATAACTCCGGAATATCATTTATAAAAACATTAAATAAAGTTGGGCTAAGGTTGCACCCCTGTTTGACTCCAATGCTAGATGGAAAGAAAGGGGTAACCCCTGAACTCAACTTGACAGCCGACGTAACAGAGGAGTACATACTAAGTAAAACATACGGTGGCCCACAAGGGCAACACGGAAATAAACGAAGACATAGAAGATTTATATTCCAAAAGCACAATATACGTATTTACAGTACAGATAAATGTCTAACCGAAAAATATTTCCAACCGAAAATATTTCCATAGCAGAAATTTTTCCAACCGAAAAATATTTCCAGCCGAGAAATATATCCAGCCGAAATATATTTCCAGCCGAGAAATATTTCCAGCCGAAATATATTTCCAGCCGAGAAATATATCCAGCCGAAATATATTTCCAGCCGAGAAATATTTCCAGCCGAAATATATTTCCAGCCGAGAAATATATCCAGCCGAAATATATTTCCAGCCGAGAAATATTTCCAGCCGAAATATATTTCCAGCCGAGAAATATATCCAGCCGAAGTATATTTCCAGCCGAGAAATATATCCAGCCGAAATATATTTCCAGCCGAGAAATATTTCCAGCCGAGAAATATTATTTCCAGCCGAGAAATATATCCAACCGAAATATATTTCCAACCGAAAATATTTCTATAGCAGAAATATTTCCAACCGAAAAATATTTCCGGCCATGAAATATATCCAACTGAAATATATTTCCAGCCGAGAAATATATCCAGCCGTAATATATTTCCAGCCGAGAAATATATCCAGCCGAAATATATTTCCAGCCGAGAAATATATCCAGCCGAAATATATTTCCAGCCGAGAAATATTTCCAGCCGAGAAATATTATTGCCAGCCGAGAAATATATCCAACCGAAATATATTTCCAACCGAAAATATTTCTATAGCAGAAATATTTCCAACCGAAAAATATTTCCGGCCATGAAATATATCCAACCGAAATATATTTCCAGCCGAGAAATATATCCAGCCGAAATATATTTCCAGCCGAGAAATATTTCCAGCCGAAATATATTTCCAGCCGAGAAATATTTCCAGCCGAAATATATTTCCAGCCGAGAAATATTATTTCCAGCCGAGAAATATATCCAACCGAAATATATTTCCAACCGAAAATATTTCTATAGCAGAAATATTTCCAACCGAAAAATATTTCCGGCCATGAAATATATCCAACCGAAATATATTTCCAGCCGAGAAATATTTCCAGCCGAAATATATTTCCAGCCGAGAAATATTTCCAGCCGAAGTATTCCAACAATGCATCCCATAAACCTTTGTGCAACAGCTGTCATTGGGTGACGTGTGATTCAGCGCAAACATACGCAAAATGGCGTCGGAAATTGCAACTTGCCGTCAATGCAACGCTGACCTGCCAACTCTGTACAATTTCTGTACTAACTGTGGTGCTGAGAATACCAATGAGACAAGACGTAACGATAATACCAGGTCTGGAACAACTTGTCAGTGTGGTTTTGTAACGTCACAGTTCGACACTTTCTGTACTCGCTGTGGTACAGAGAAAGGAGCTGATGAAAATACGGATGAAGAAATGACCTTGATTCAACAATATTTCCGAAAAGGTTTCGAGTACAAAACAATTGTTGCGCTCATGGCCAAGCATCACGGTATTAGACAGATTTAGCAAACAGGACGTGGACGTCAAGAGGACGTGAGATGGCGTGAGCTGGCGTGGATTTTAGTCAATTTCACTTCCGGCGCTAAAGACGACGTCGTCTCAGCGATTTTTAGGACGTGAATTGTGAGATTTCACGTCCTGTCTACGACGCGAGTTGTTTTGGTTTGTTTTCCTATGTAAAAGGTAAGTACAAATAAAACATTTATTAGAAGTAGTAGTTCTGTATAACTTTGTTTTATTTATGATACTTAGTACGTATGTGTAAACTCGTATTAAATAGTTCCTCTGGCTCTGTGTCATGAATGATTCATAACAAAACAAAACACAAATTATCCGCCAAAGACTATTGTATCCATTCTTTGTTTTATTTCTTAAATTAAATTAAATTGTTTTCTCATGCTCAATTTTAATAGGCTTACACTTTTAATGCAGTGTTTTTCCTTCGTCTAGTTTACAAATATTTGCCATCTTCGTATATATTTTTCATAAACACTGTTTATTTTGTTTAAATAAACATATAATTCCCCCACCCACAATAAATTAAATTTTGTTCATTTATTTGTTCTTTATATAGCTTTATATACTATCGCTAAATGGAAGTGAACGAAGACAACTTAAAGAAAAAGTATTATATACATTATATTAATAAAATAAATATGATAGCAATGATATACCTGTTCAATACAGTATTAAATCTTATGTTTAATATGTTTTAATTTAGATCAGTTATGGTGTGGTCTGATGAGAAGGTCCTTACTTTATTAAAAGAAGTGACTGTAGAGGGTGTTTTAAATCACAAGCAAAAATCAAGGGAACGAGGGGCAAGATGGCAAAAAGTGGCAGATAATTTAAACACTCAAGGTTTTGAGATAACTGCTCGTTCTGCACACTCAAAATAGACACACTCAAAATACAGACACACTCAAAATAGTAGCGACCTGACAATTATCTCTCCTACTGATATCTGCGTTAGAAAATTTGTCTTACATGTAATACTGGGCAAATCAATGGCAGAAAAACATCTACAAAGCTTCTTTCTACATAGTCCATGGATTATTAGATAAAGAGTGTTCTAGAACAAAAAACAACGTTGTCTAGCGTCCCAGATATTTTGCTAAATCTGATTTTATTCACAACACGACGGCGTCCTCGACCCAGTCTTCACCGGTCAAGTGACGTCCTCTTGACGTCCACGTCCTGTTTGCTAAATCTGTCTATTAACATGTGTATACGAACGTTGAAGTCACGATTGAAAGAATGTGGACTTCGAAGGCGTGTGGCGTCATATAACGTGGCAGAAGTGCGGGGAAGAATCAGAAAAGAATTAGATGGTCCTGGGTGCATGGGTGGTTACAGGTCAATTTGGCTCACACTCAAGATGGATGGGTTTCAAGTTCCTCGGCATGATGTCGAAGAATTTGTAAGACAGCTAGACCCAGAAGGTTGTGAGTTGAGACGAGCCAAGTGTTTAAAACGAAGAAAATACAGGTCACCAGGCTCTAATCATTGTTGGCACATAGACGGGTACGACAAGTTGAAACCATTCGGCTTTCCAATCCACGGTTGCATAGATGGTTGGAGTAGGAAAATAATGTGGCTAAAGGTGACGAGGTCTAACAATAACCCTGCTATTACTGCTTCATTCTACATTGAATGTGTAAGAGAATTTGACGGATACCCTGTTAAAGTTAGGAGTGACTGTGGAACAGAAAATGGTGTTATAGCTGCTATTCAGTGTGAATTCCGCGGAACAAGCGATGCTCATGTATTTGGTACCTATCCGGCAAACCAAAGGATTGAAGGGTGGTGGTCGTATTTACGTCGAGCTAGATCTACTTGGTGGATAAATTATTTCAAGGATTTGGTAGAAAAAGAACTGTTTCATCCAGGAAACGAGCTTCAGAATGAAGCACTTTGGTACTGTTTTTCAACTGTACTACAACGCGATCTCGATAGAACAAAAGAGCACTGGAATGCCCATTATACATACGGCAATCGCGACATGATACCATACCTGGGTGGCCAGATGAGTTATTCAGTTTGCCTGGAAATCACGGAGGCACTGATGGACTGCTTCTCGAAGTTTCCGACGAAAAGTTACAGTATGTAACTGATCATCTGCTAGAAGATCCAAGTGAAAGTAACATCTACCAAGAGTATTTTGACTTTCTTATGGTTAATTGTGAGCTAGAACACCCAAATGACTGGAAGGAAGCTGAGGAGCTGTATATTAAGCTCAATGATATAGCCCAATTATAATTGGATGAAAACTATCAAAGACTTAGACCAGTCCTCTCTTTCATGTATATAGCGTATTATATAGAACAAGCGATTAACTCCATAAGAACATTTGAAACTTGTATATATAAATTGAATATTGTGTGTATATACTATACAGAAAATTTTCTGTCGTTGCAACATGCATATCTTTAGTGATTTATATCTCTATAAGTATGTGTCGCCTGTTATATCCCAAGTGCGCCACATATGGACTATACTCATCAGCACTCAGCAGTCTTATTTTATTTATACACTCGGAAACTGGACTTGAAGTCGATGGGTTTTTAAAAAAAATAAATTTTTCTGGCGACCTCTGTGTCATGCGACATAGACCGGTCTACATCTATATAGGTTTTCGTTAAAAAAACGCAACATTTCTCCACTTTTCGAACCGTTGAGACTACGAGCGCGGGCCTAACCGTAAAGGCGTTATAAAGAAAATTGCGTTTGAAACGAATACCCACAATTGTAGAAGGGTCCATAAATTCTTAAAATGACTTAAAAAGTTCAACTGAGATTCAAACTTGTTAGATGAATTGTGTCTCCAAAGACGCAGATTTAAATGCTGGATCGTATATGTTTAAATCAAAACAAAATCTTGCCTAACGAAAAGCGTGGAGATTGCAAGGAAACTACAGTAGCTGTATGCAACAAAAATCAAAACATGCCATTTTTGCAGTATTGTGGTTGCTCAATGTAATGCAAAGCACATGACAGAATTGAAAGATCGCCATTCATGAATGACCAAGTTCTTCTATGTAGTGTTGGCTGTTGCGTTGAATGGCATTTTACTAATCCACAGATATATGCTGATTATAAACCTTTGCGCAAGTTGATTTGGGGCTCATATAATATTCTATTAGTGAGTAGTAGGAACTCATAATTTTTAAAAAACTCATTTATATTTCATGAGGAAAACACAAAGAAAAATCATAAAAAAATCATAACGTGCTTTTATATGTGATAAAACATTCTCCTGATTTACATAAACTTTAGCTTTGATTTTCTCGCCTTAGACAACGTTACTTTTCAAAATTACTACGCCAACGAACTTATATACCAAATGGTGATTGTTTTTAAAGCCATTTAAAACACTCGTAGAACGTGTTTTATCAGATCTAAAACAATCGACTTCGCCTCGTGCGTGTTTTATACCTGATAAAACACTCCTGCTCATGTTTTAAAAATGACGTAACAAAATCACTGATGTATTCGTGTACACCATAAAAATATACCCCATTAAACCACAAGTATCAATATTATAAACTGATTTTACTCATCGACAAATCCGTGGAGTTATCACTTCAACAGGTATTGCACAAAGCTGATTTGCTTTATTATCATGATTATATATAATTATATGGGTATGATCGATTTGCTGAAAAAAACTCACAAAACAAAACAATGTAAATATGCAGGTAAAAAATATTCACATAAGTATATAATAGGTGAAATTACTGTATAGATTGTATGTAGATTGGCCAGGGTCAAAAGTGAGGATGAAGGACAGGAAGAGGGGAAGAGAAAAAAACGATATTAAATTAATCCAAATCCGTCGCTTTCGTTTATGGCAGAGGTCATAATAGTTCTCATTTCGTCGAATGTATCCAGGTGAAGTGGAAGAGTCAACACTAGGTCACACGTTGACGTTGTTGGCCTGCAACGACATCCTGGTGGACACCCTTTCAAAAATGACACGTTTATTTTCTTGGGAAGACCAAGCGGTGGAATTGATGGAGCACCTACAGCCCACTGTAAAAGCGCTTGCAATCCAGCCAAATCCAGCGAGTTGACGTAGTTGGAAAAGTGGAAGAAGACGTCAATTTCTTTCTCTTTGGTTACTTGCGATTCACTGTAGTTGACAATGAATTCGTCAAGCAATGTTGTACATGAAATCTTGGGTACGCCTCCAAGAGTGAAAATTGACCTCCACATATTGGGATTGTCTCGAATGGAGGATAGGAGTCCATATATCTTCAAACCCTCCGTAACCTGTAGGATACTAGGCATGCTACCTTCCGGTGCCTGATCATGAATGCAGATTGACCTATATTGAAAAGGAATAATCAAGATTATAATCTATTTATTCATTCATTCATTCATTCATTCATTCATTCATTCATTCATTCATTCATTCATTCATTCATTCATTCATTCATTCATTCATTCATTCATTCATTCATTCATTCATTCATTCATTCATTCATTCATTCATTCATTCATTCATTCATTCATTCATTCATTCATTCATTCATTCATTCATTCATTCATTCATTCAATTATTTATTCAACTATACTTAAATAGGTAATTATTCGAAGTTATTATTTCTCGATTTCTAGCATAGATCGAGTCCTAGCATAGAAACTGTCGCGAAATGCTTACTCGATTATTTTCTTAACAGATTCCATGTCCTCTCTAGAAGGCACTCCGTTGTATCCGATTGTCTGGAGGATGTCAAGAACGCTGTCACTCATAAGCAATGCACTTATTTCGCTTCAGTTAACTAATAAGATGAAAACCAAAAATATCGTTTGTTAGACACGGACAACGCAGTCGAAAATTGAAACTTATTAAACACAAACCTTCTGGCATACGTCTTTCAAGTAACTGGTTTTGCAATCCTTAAAGTCTAGATTCCGACTTATGATATTATATATCACAGGGGAAAAAAGATTAGGTCCAGGGCCTCCTTGTACTACGGACATAGCCATTATTTCTCCTGCTATCCGAAAGTCCTCACTCGCCAAAGCCAAGACAGACTTGGTTGGGCAGCTGTCAGGAAACAGTCGAGACCGGCAGTATTCCAGCATTTCTATAAGAAATAAACTGTTCATGTATTAGGAATGATATAAAATCAAATTATAGATGCATGTGCTGATGTGCAAAAGGTCACGCCATTTTTGCAGTTGATTTTTCTTACCGTAAGCCAACACGCATCTATAGGAGAACCTTTCGCAATTTTAATATGGATTTTTGGCAAGCAATTATACATATTTTTATTAGAGAAAAATAAAAGTCCTGTCGGAATTTGGTGCCAACAATTGGTTGCAAAGTCATATAGTTTTTTCTTGAAAATCTAAAAGTGACGACTGTGTACAATTACATGTTATATACGCAGTGCTGATCGAAAGCAAGAACGCCGTTACGACAGCATTTACAATTTACTATTTTTTATTTTAAAGGCTTGACATTCCAAATTGTATCTTATAATATTATCTTGTCTATTTCATCATCTAGTCAATGAAAGAATGCAAGCAGGGAAAAGTTAATCAGGGTCTTAAGGGGATTGGTATTTCCGAATGAATGACAATGAAGGTGTGACTCGTAAACGGCGCGCCATAGCAATTGCAACTTGCAATGCGTTAATTTCTGCTTGGTAAATTTGTCAATATTTTGCAAGTTTTCAAAAATATTTTCACATTTTTTATACTCACAATGTTTTGACCTCAAATTTGTTGTTTCTCACTCTAATGTAAGGTGTCATAATCCGTTTCATTTGGACAAAGCTTATAACATGTGCATTAGGCATTAGACTGATTAGAACATTTTATACTACACAATATACTAACAATAAGCTGGTATCAAAGTCGTTACCCGTAAAAAACTCTCGTTTAGGTCCACCATCATCTATGGCTGGTTCACCGCAAAAGGTTATTTTTATCAAGTGACATGGGTTATAATTGTTGTTTCTTGCCCCCACGTAATCTAGCCATAGATTCTTTCTTCGCAATGTAACCCGAATAGTTTCTGCGCTCAGCTGTTCTTTCAAGTTACAGATTTCTTCTTTAATACATCTGTGTTCTTCTACTATATAAGTAAAACAAACGAACAATAGTCCAATCGTCACGTGTTGCGCTCCAAAAATTTTTAATGCACGCACAGAAACTACAGTACACGAATATACAAAACTGGGCGAGACATTTCGGTTTGGGTAATGACGCTACTCAGCTGGCTTAAACGTTTTTGAACGTACGGTAGCTTAAAAGTCTGTCTGTACATACCTTCTTGTCCTGGAGATGACAATCTGGCTGGATTTGGATCTGGAAGTTCCACAAGGAAATCCGCACACAAATCCGCATGCTCTTCGATTTGCGCCACGGGAAATCTAATGCCACATGTCGGACAGTTGACCAAAAGAGAAATTTGAGGTTGTTCAGACACATCGCCACGCCGACTTTCGGCCGTTGTTGACAACTTGGACTATCCGATTGCTCAACAGGTTTAATTTCTGCTTTAGCACGTTCGTTCCCTAAAAATGCTGGCTTATCCACATTACTATTGAAGTTCCCACCATCTGAACTTGTGTCGGAATCAGACTCTATAATCTGTTGAAGTTGTTGCACAATATTGCCAACAGGTCGAATAAATAAGGTTATCTTAGAATAACCGTAACCAGACTCGTCTTTATACCGCTTCAACGTGAACGGTTCGGCAGGGCTTATTCCTGGAACGAATCTCACCTCCGTTCCGTCTTTGAATGTTAAACGGTAGTTTGCGTCGTGCTGGAACCGTTTATTAAACGCGGTGTGTTTCGCAACCGCCGCTTGTACGATCTCATGCATCTGGCGTTGCAGAAGACGGAACTTTCACCGGCAAGGTCTCTCCCCTTCTCGGTGTCATATCTTGGTTCATCACTCCCACCCGAATGAGAACCGATTCAATAGCGATACGTTTTTTCTTTCTGGTATTTGATCGATTATCAAATCCTCTTCTATCCTGTTCCTTCAGGCTTTTATACTTTTCAAAATTGGGAAAAGAAAGCTTTGTCTGAAACCGGGACGAAGATTCAGGGTTTTGAACTTGGGTATGGCTCTCTCTTTCACCTTGTAAATGGCCACGAACTTGCATTCCACATTTAGGACAAAACCTAAAACTACTTTGCAGATGGCAACCACACTTCACACAAATGAACATATTACCGCGACTTCCATCCATAGTAGATGCCACTCATCAAATAACAGCGGTACGCTGGCTTATATGTGTCCGCAAAGGCTTATGGGATGCATTGTTCGAATACTTCGGCTCAAAATATTTCTCGGCTGGAAATATATTTCGGCTGGAAATAATATTTCTCGGCTGGAAATATTTCTCGGCTGGAAATATTTCTCGGCTGGAAATATATTTCGGGTGGAAATATTTCTCGGCTGGAAATATATTTCGGTTGGATATATTTCTCGGCTGGAAATATATTTCTGCTATAGAAATATTTTCGGTTGGAAATATATTTCGGTTGGATATATTTCTCGGCTGGAAATAATATTTCTCGGCTGGAAATATTTCTCGGCTGGAAATATATTTTGGCTGGAAATATTTCTCGGCTGGAAATATATTTCTGCTATAGAAATATTTTCGGTTGGAAATATATTTCGGTTGGATATATTTCTCGGCTGGAAATATATTTCGGCTGGAAATATTTCTCGGCTGGAAATATATTTCGGCTGGATATATTTCTCGGCTGGAAATATTTTTCGGTTGGACATTTATCTGTACTGTAAATACGTATATTGTGCTTTTGGAATATAAATCTTCTGTGTCTTCGTTTATTTCCGTGTTGCCCTTGTGGGCCACCGTAAAAACACGCACAAAATTCCTGCTGCAGCCGTACCGAATGAGTTTGAAAAATAAGCCTTCTCTCCATACACTATCATAGGCCTTCCGAAAATCTATAAAGCAAGCAAATAACGGCTTTTTGTGACTTTTATATGAATCAATTAAAGTTTTTAGCACAAGTATGTTATCAGATGTCCTGAAACCATGCCTAAAACCAATTTGATATTTGTTCAAAATATCGTTTTTCTCCAAAATGTATTGAAACGAGAATTCAAAATTAAGGTGAAAAATTTACCCAAGCAACTGCTAATACATATCCCCCTAAAGTTTCCAGGATCTAAACGACTCCCTGACTTATAAAGAGGCACAATATAACCAATATAACCTTCAGACCATGTCCGAGGAAAGACACCATGTGATAAGACTGAATTAAAAAGCTTAACAAAGTAAGGTGCAAAAACCTCCACAGCAACCTTAATTATTTCATTATTAATCGAGTCCCCAGCACTCGCCTTTTTGCCTGCAAGTTTTTTAGCTGATGTACAAACTTCTTCCAGAGAAATCGGTGCATCCAATATCTCATCTGAGTTAACAGTCCAAAGTTGATAATTCCTAACAAATTGAGCTTCGTTGCTAGAATTTTCAGAAATTACCTTTACTTCGTTTAACTCTTTAAAATAGCTATACCACGTTGCTGGCGATATCTCATCTGACATACCAGTAGATTTACTTGATTTTATAGAATTTACTAGTTTCCAAAACTCATTCGGATTATGTTCTTCCATTAACTGAATTTTATTCAAAATTTCATTTTTGAAATTTCTTTTCAGACGTTTAGTAAGATGCTTGTAATCTTTTTTTGTGGAAAAGAACTTATGCCTCAAGAAAGGATCATCGTGTTATTTTGAAAGTAAATGACCTAAGTTTCGCACTTCCTTTTTTAGCAAGTGGCAACTAGTATTAAACCATTTTTGTTTTTGGACTGTGACTTTTTGTCTCTTTTTCGTAGAAAGTCTATTTCTTATTCTAACAACATTTTTTGAAGCATTAACTATAATGGTAGTAAACTCATTCACTAATGAGTCAGTCTCCTGTGGCGACTTAAATATGCTATTCATCTCATTTGAGATATTGCTACAAACGAGATTTTCTCGGAGCGTATTTTTTAAGTCGTCACTCCAGACAAATGATGTAGGGAGCGATAATAATTGTAAAGTTTCCTCTGTTTCTAGTTCTGTTTGTGGCTCAACTTCTAATGCAAAAGATAGAGAACAATGATGTGAGAATTCTGTAATATCTGATACTGTGAAATGACGAATGGACTGCATAATTTCCGTAGACACAATCGTATAATCTACCACACTGGCCCCATTATGTTTGACAAGTAAATTGGCCAATAAGGTCTCCCTTTGTCCTACCATTTAAAACTATCAATTCATTCCCACAACATAACTCAATCAACAATCTACCATATGCATTAACATGATTGTCCCTCGATTTTCGCTGTTCAATTGAGGCAGTAAAAACTGGATTAGGAAGAATTTCCCCCGTGTCAATAACGAAATCATCAAAGGTACCTATTCTAGCATTGAAGTCTCCACATAAGACAATATTTCCTAATTTTGAGAATTTATAAATAGTTTCCTGTAGAGACTCAAAGTGATCACAGTCGAGTCTCTTTTCTCGTGGAGAGTTATGCGGTGGAATGTACACACTGCAAACAAACAAGTCTTGTTTTAGATCAAAAATTCTTTCTCTAGTTTCCACCATACAAACTCTTCGCTACTTTCTTTGTCAAAATATTTAACCCCTTTTCTTAGCTCAGACTTGACTAACACAGTTATGCCGCCTGAATTTCTACCAGCCCTATTAGACTTTTGCCTACATTTTGAAAAGGAATAAAACCCTTGAATATTTACAGTATTCTCACTTAGCCAACTTTCGACAAGAGAAATGAAGTCGAAAGAGTCAATTATAGACAAAAAGTCCTCATCATCTAACTTTCCTGTGAGACCCTCAATGTTCCATGAGCAAAATTTAAAAAACTTTTTGACCCCCATCAGCAAAGTAGACTTGGCCTTATCAGGCAAACGAAAAGGATATAAAAAACCCCCCAAAACAAAAAAACAAACCAAAACCCCCCCCCCCCCCAAAACCCCCCAAACCCCAGCAACCCTGACAACACACAAAATTTCAATACAAAAATAGCCTCAGAATAATTACCCTATACTGCTCTACCTATTAGACTGGAGGCTGGAAAACTGCTGAATTGTAAAAAGGAAAAACTGGAGGAGGAAAGGGTTGTGGACACATTACTTTGGACTGTGGTACACTATTAGATATTAAAACACTAATTAATTTAGTTAATTCACTCAGCTGTGTATTAATGTTGGTGATTCCAGAGTCTAGAATTTCTTTAACACGAGGTATGACTTCAGTTTCTTCTCTTGGCTGTGGTGGTTCTTGTCGTGACTGATAGGATGAGCGAAACTCGGGTGGGTAGGAGGGAAGAGAGGAGTGGGTATCAGTAAGACGTCTTGCATGTGATGATTCTTGTCCTGATTGATAAGGTGGATGGGTCTCGGATTGGTAAGAGGGATGAGAGGAGTGGACATAAGTAGGACGTGTTCTCGAGCGACGCTCCTTGAGTCTAATACCATACGCCAACCTAATTCCCCTCTTGATATTTGTTGCAAACTCAGGAACCCCACGTTTCTTGTTTAAAAGTTTGTGGTCAAAGAAGAACGCTACTTCCTGTAAGATATTGTACACAGTAGATACACTTCCCAGGAAACTTCAGAGAGATCTAGATGTGATAGTTTCTTACCTTCGGTCGTTCCCGCGTCTTGAAAAAGTTTAGCATAATCAGCGCTTATTCGGTCAGCATCTAAATCACCATGTGACTGAAGATCATTTACAAAATCTCTAAGTCGTAGAAACTCTGTGTTCTTCCAAAAATCGCTATATTTACCCTGAACCTTCGTTTTTCTTTCAGCTATCGACATAGTTGTTGAGAATAATAATAGCCCGGCGTCATTGTCATCATTCTGAGTTCTAAAAATCTGAACAATAAGTTCTACTATTTGATTCTCATCATCTGGGTTGGTTTTTCTTAGCCAATTCACTCGATAGTCGTTTCGGTTACCAAAGTCTACCCAGTATCGTATCATTATCGCTTTTAGCCACCAATCGAAGCGGGATTCATTGATCGAGAACACGTATAGTTCTTGCTTTCCCGATGCCTCGATAACTTCATCCTCGTTCAGCTCGACTGAATCTACAGCCACCGACGCTCTTGGGGTATTCTGTTCTTCATACTGATCCTCGTCGGTCACGCATTCCTCCATAGGTTGCGCATTATTGTTATTAGACATATTAGAAACATAAATCACAAAAAATAAACTATAAAAACATTGACTGAAAGGCGCAAGATAAACTTATCTGAAGACGACACACGTGCACGTGTAAGCCGCCGCCATCTTTTGAATAATGTTTGAATAATGTTGTATGTATGTATGTATGTGTGTATGTGTGTGTGTGTGTGTGTGTGTGTGTGTGTGTGTGTGTGTGTGTGTGTGTGTGTATGTATGTATGTATGTATGTATGTATGTATGTATGTATGTATGTACTGCTGTTTTATACTATAAATACAAGCGCGCGGTGACTGCATATTTACATGCAATACACGATTCGCGAATCTCAGTTGGCGCGCTGCATTCTGGGTAGGGTCAAAGGGCATTCGGGCATAAAAGATATTTCTCAACAGTGTTTACACTTGAGTTCCTTGGCGTCGGCGTGATAAAGTTCCAGTTTCTTCTTCGAAAGCGAATTTTCTTTGGGAAAACATTTAACACACCTCTTACGGAAGATACACGAAGCTAGTTTGAGTCATTTTAACGTACTGGGTAACATTATTTTCAAATTAAGTGGAAAAGCCCGAGTGAGTCTGACAGAGTCATGGAGGACATGAGTTATGACACAATTGGGACTTGGAAAGTCGATGCTTTAAAAGAGTATCTCAGGAAGAGAGGATTGAAAGTAAGCGGCCGAAAGCAAGAGTTGGTGGCTCGTGTGTTTGCTGCGGCTGAACCGAATGTACCCGTGTGTTTAGAAGCGGCTGAACTCGTGGCTCAAACGAGAGACGAACAGAGGAGCCTCTTGAGCATCTCCGAAGGACGATTTCTGCCTGATCCGTCAACTCTTAAAGATGGTTGGATAGGCGAGATAGAAGGAATGAAGCAATGGCCACAAGTCTTTTTAAGTAACATTACGATGTACATCATGAAAGATCATCCAGGGAACGATATTCCTTTACAAAAACGCCTTTTAAATGAATATAAGGAAGGAAAGGCATACCGCTTGTACGAAGGAGGATGGTTGAAAGAGATCCATCTGAATTTAATGGAGTTAACATGTGAATATTGTTTCATGAGAGCTAAGTGTACGCCATCTATGAAGAAACATGATGTTCCTCATAATGTGTGGATTTGTGCCAAGAAAGAGAGTGGAAATATTCATAGTGCATACAGTTCATGTACTGCTGGGAAGGAAACTGTTTACATGTATGTCCTAATCCAGTGGTCTAATTATAATTTGTTCTGTTTTGTTTAAGTTTCTTTTCATAGTAAGTTAAACCTTCGTGTTTGTTATGTACAGTACCTTTTTTACAGACTTGGTGGCTCTTGTGCACACATATTTGAACGAATTGAACGCGAGACAGTTGGGCAGGCAGAAAACAGTGTATGGGTCTATCAACGTAAAGGAAGAATGACAGCTTCTAACTTTTACTCCATCTACACAAGAGTAAATACTATGAAGTGCAATGCTTCCACTATCAATGAACCAAATGTGGAACCTCTCATTAAAAAGGTAATGGGTTAGGGACGGAATAATCCTGACCTACCTGTTTTTTTAAAAATAATTTTCCCATGTTTAATCTTAGGGTATTATTTCTTAAAGAAAACCAATCTAATGGTTTTTATGCACCTATAAAACAGCGTATTACATATACGCTTTTTGAAATTCATTCTACTTTATCCCGTACTGAGTGTTCTTATGAAGCAAAGCTATTTCTAAAAATGAATAAGAAGAAATTCCATAAGATTTTCCAAATATCACGTTAGATTTCGGAAAAAATGCGTATCCTGGCCATGCGGACTTTTCTCGATAATGTTGCAACTAGACTGAAGAGAAGGAATCTTCTGTTTAGAAACTGGTCTCCCAATAGCCAAAATCAGGATCCACCAATTCGATTTGGTTGGAAATCTCTAATGCTTTTACGATCTTCGATGAAACAAGAATCCATCACATCATGTAACTAGATTTGAGCAAAAAATCTATTTAGTTTCTACGTATACACATACACAAGCTTCAACCAAAATACAGCTTAAAAATATTAATGAACCTCTACATGTGCATACAATAAATAGGAACATGGGAACCATACGTGCTAAGTGTTTGTAAGTTATTTTGGGTGGACTAATGACTTCAAATTTCGGGAGTGTGGACTATTTATTCATCCTGACAAGTCTTACCTAGGAGCATCACCAGATGTGCTAGTAGAGTGTGTGTGTTGTGGACCAGGAGTTGTAGAAATCAAGTGCCCATTCTCGATTAGCTATGAGCCATCATCTGCTGAGAACCTGAACTACATATGCACAAAGGAGGGAGCAACAATGCCAACGCTAAAACAAAATCATGCCTATTTTGCCCAAATTCAAGGCCAAATGGCCTTAACTAGGAGAAAATACTGTGATTTTTTGGTGTATACTCATAAAGGTTATTTTATGCAACGTGTATTTGACAACAATTATTGGTGTGAATTATTACTTAATTTGGAATACTTTTTCAGAAATTATTTAGCAGAAGAACTTGTACATGGTAATGTAGGACGCAAATTAGATGTATTATTTTTAGAACACTAAGCTGCTGGTTGTTCAAGGGGTGATTAGTGTTAATCTAGGGTTTAATAACATTTAATCTGCCTTTTATTTCAGTTTGCTCTGATTGGCAAATGAAGTTCACACTTTCCAAAGCCAAACATTTTCATTTTTTCTTACAATTTCTCAACAGAAGACTTTATATTTGTCTACAAAATTTCCACTAATCCTGAATTAAGCTAATCGCCTTTTGAACAACCAGTTCCAGTAATTTAAAATACGCTGTAAATATGTTATATGTTAGTATAAATATGTTAGTATTATTGGGATGGTACCTAACACTACAATTTAGGTACATAATTTGGGATACAGATTGCATATTGCAGCACAGATGGTAACAACATCATCAAATTTGTCCAAAAGTGTGATTGGCATCTCATTTTTGAGTATATGAAAAGTTTTTAATCTCCGAATTGCCTGTTCAACAAGAATCCCAAGATTTGCTATTTCCTTAGTTTTTTTCACTTCCTGTTTTCCCATTTGCCCTTGCCCTCGTTTTCTGGGAGGAATATGTAGCCGAGCATGTCTGATGAGCAGGTCTTCGGCAATGGTAAAACCTTTATCAGCCATCACTTCATCTCCATATTCTAAGAGGTCATAAAAGCCTGACTCTCTAGTTACCACAATATCTGATGTTCTTCCACCCCAACCTTCAGAGACAAAGTTAAAAGTACATACCACAAGGCATTATTGAAACAAGCACTTTTAAAGTTTGATGGTGTTTGTAGTCTGACCATGTTGCAGTTTTTAATTTTGGATCCTTTGGTGTTTCAATAAACATCTCAGTGCAATCGATTATGTGCCGGACATTCCTGTATTTCTGGGCTGTGAATTTCTTGGGAAGATGCTGCATTGCAATTTCTTTTGGTGGATTGTGGATTAGACATTTTAATTCGTTTGCCAAAAATCGCACCCAGGTGTTGATAATTTTGCTGACAGTGGTTTGAGAAATCCCAAAGCGATCTGCCAAATCAGCATTTATAGATCCAAGTCTCAATTTCATTAAAGTCCGGACAAACTCATCTTTGGATGACAATGTTCTCTGCGGTCCTGATTTCTTAGGTGTAGAGCCAAATTTTCTTCTTTTTGTAGACACTTTACTAGGTAATTTTAGGGACTTTCTTTTCAATAAGTTTGTAGAGAGCATTGAAAGCAGCTTTGCTGGGGATTCCAGTAAAGGTTTTCATTTTCTTGTCAGAGTTCAAAGATTTCCATGTAAACTGTTTGTTTTGCTTCTTTTGAGATGTTGCTTTCAACTTTCTTGTTTAAGTTTTTCATTTGACTTCCTAAGTTCATCTATTTCTTTGTCTTTTGTGCTATTTTGGCATGCTTCATTTTGACAGCTAAAATTATCAGTTTCTGGGCTTTGAAGAACAATATTAGGAGATGGTATACTGTGCTCATCTTCTGCATGGATTGGGTCTTCCGTATCACTATGGCAATGGCTCGCATTCTGCTGAATATCCATTCTTGATTTCTTTGTTGGCACAGGTGATTCAGTTGGCGTTCTAACCATAGGATGTTTCCTTATCTTCTTCATCTTAGAAAGTGGTGTGTAACCGAGGTCAATGTATGGGTCTGGATTTTCTTCGGTTGGACTGCCATCTGGGAAATGCGTTGAGCATACTCTAGAATTATTATTTGGCTCCCAGTTTCTGCCTTGTTCACATTTTCTGTTTATGGTTTTAATCCACCTTTGTCTGCGGTCATTGTCCCTCATTTGTGTTGGAAATGTAAACAAGGTGAAAGGAGGACAGTTACACCACCCTGAACCTTGGTTACACTGATGAGTTGGACACAATATTTTCATCCACTTTTTCAACTTGGCACCACTATTCCCACATCCAATAACGGAACAATTTCCGTGACCAACCATAGCAAAACTAAAAATACAAAAATATATACTAGAGTCAACTAAATGTCGACTACACAAGAGGATGCAATCGAGTAATCAACAAGGTTTTCTCAATATACAGTATGAACAACCGAATTTTGATCACTTGCTGCTGTATGATGTTGATTATCAGAAAACATCTTTTCAGAATGAAAATAGAAAAGCTTTTTAATGAACGATGGATACAGTACATCGCAAATATTGAAATAGTTATAAGCCCAGATGAGCTATTTGCTTCCAGCTTGGGAGTTTTAAAAACGAGCTGATAACAAGTTAACAACAGCAAGTTTCCATAAATTACGTACTTTGGCGACGGCAGCCAGCAATATGTCATTGCATATTACAGAGAAATTTAAAGATAACTTGCCGTAAATGACTCAACCTAACTTCGTGTATCTTCCGTAAGAGGTGTGTTAAATGTTTTCTCAAAGAAAATTCGCTTTCGAAGAAAAAACTGGAAATTTACCACGCTGACGCCCAGGAACTCAAGTGTAGACACTGTTGAGAAATATATTTCATGCCCGAATGCCCTTTGACACTACCCAGAATGCAGCGCGCCAACTGAGATTCGCGAATCGTGTATACTTTCTCATGTTCATCTCAGCATTTACGTAATCAAACCATACAAGGTGTTTATACTCCGGAACGCGTTTCGACTTTGTCGCCTAAACGACAAGCTTTCCAAGGACGAAGAAACAGTGTCAGCGCTTGTTTGGCTTCGGATTAAAGATCTTTCTGAAATCTGAATGCCCTTTTAACTATTAAATGTTTACGTGTTAGGCGCTCGGCCAAGATGTTTTAGCTATAGGTTTACACGCAGAAATCCACCGTGCTTGGCACTGTTTATGTTACATGAAGACGTATTCAATACTTATTCGAAAAAACGCGTTGAACATTGATTTATTGAGACGCATCAATGCATATGTTACCAGAGTCTAAAACATAGACATATAAAACATATAAAACATAAAAATATCATATTCTTTAACAATGCGATTAGCGTCCGCGTTTCCTATTTTTGCCGATTTACCAACTATGCAGGGGCGGATCCAGTGAAAAATCTGACTGTTTCAAATTTGGGACGACACGAAATTAGGGGGGTCCAGGAAACATATAAAACATAAAAATATCATATTCTTTAACAATGCGATTAGCGTCCGCGTTTCCTATTTTTGCCGATTTACCAACTATGCAGGGGCGGATCCAGTGAAAAATCTGACTGTTTCAAATTTGGGACGACACGAAATTAGGGGGGTCCAGGAGTATGCCCCCCGGAACATTTGAAATCTGAAACGCCATTTCCTGCATTCTGAGCAAGTTTTTACCTAAATTTTAAAGCAAGCAAGACGCAAATTTCTTACGGAATAACGAGTGAAACCGGCAAAAATGACGACATATTTCGCAATATTACAATACATATTATACATTACACTCGATCCAACATCCATGTAAATAATAATGAAACATAACAGCAAGTCATGCAATTTAAACCAAACACAGAGGCAATACAATTGCATATATTTTGGAATTAGCATATGGTACTCGTTTAAATATATTAAATATTCATGAGCTTACCTCACTGGATAATAATTCACGCAGTGCGATTGCTGGCTTTGCGGGAATATTTGCAGCTTTGATAAATGGCACAAGGCAAATCGAACATCTGGTTCTCCATATTTCCTTTACTAGAAATACAGCAACGCAACAACCCCTCGCCCACTTTAATTTACATGCTTTTTTGAAACACCCCCTGATTGAAATAAGCACTCTTGATATACAGCCAAATAGCCAATATAAACCTCAGGATAATTATAAAATTTATAGATAGGATATCAAAGCAAAACTTAGATTTCATTAAATTCGTGTTGTAAAAGCAACAAAACAAAACAAAACATTAAAACAAGATATCAAAGCAAAACTTAGATTTCATTAAATTCTTGTTGTTAGCAAGCCTTTACATTGTAAATGGCTTCCCTATGCATACATGCGTTGCACTTTTGCAAAGGCAGAATTAAACGTTAATAGCTCAAAAATAACATTTTTAACAGAGTCTGAGATAAAAACAATTCAGTAGAATCGGATTCCAGAAAGAAGTATTGAACAGACAACGTTTCAGTCGAAAATTTGGAAATACCGCCAAGAAAATCGGAAAAGCCCATGATTATTTTTAATAATAGTGCATGCAAAGTCAATGAAAAACATCACGTCCACATAAGCTTAATGTAGTGTTTTAAGTTAGCTTTGGCTAACATATGATTTGGACGAGCACGAAAACATGAACCTGTATAATTGTTTAGGTTAAGCGAAAACTTGAAAACAACATATAAAGGACAAGCTCAAGGTATACTGAAACTTTAAACCGATCTTGGCGTTTACAGAATATATAAATATTGATTCCAATCAGCAAAATAAATAAATAAATAAATAAATAAATAAATAAATAAATAAATAAATAAATAAATAAATAAATAAATAAATAAATAAATAAATACAAATACTATACCCTACCGTTAACTTGAAAATGATTTTGAGACCACTGAGTGACCACAAAGACAAACACTGCAATTCCAATCGATTTTTTGTTTACCGTACGGTGTTTCGTTTCTTCAGGTTCTCTGGTTTCTCTTCAACATATATTAAACCAGCTGTTTGTCTTCTTCTTTTCTTCGTTGTTCCCTTTTAAGCTAGTTAAGTCGCTCCGGCTTCTTTTCCATTTTGTTTCGCAAAATATGGAGATTATGGAGATTTAGTTTTCTTCATAGTTAGTTACCAGTGCCCAACTATTCTTACCGCGTGACACCGTACCAAACAGGTATATAAATATATAAACTATTTGCGAGATTACGTCTCCCTCGCTTTTTCTACACTCGTGTAAACTGGACTCCACGCGTGTCGAGATTAGCACCCTCACCGGGCCTTCGGCCCTACGCCCGGGCTCGGGGATAATTCTTCCTGAAGATACTGTTCGCACTCGTGACGGTGTCCTCCGAAGAGTAACTTCCATCAACTAGTACGTTCAACAGCTGTTGTAAACCACTGATCTCAAAATAATGCGCTTGGTGGAAGCCATTTTGCAAGGACAGACAAGACCGCATTCAGCGCACTACATAACATCACTCAAGGGATAATTTCTACTGAGACGCATTACGTAATCTGTTGCAAACTGTTTCATAAGCCTGTGTTTTGATTGGTTAGGCCCCATTTAATTGGCCCAACTGTTTCAAAAATGCTAAATATAGCCCATTTTGCAGTCTGTATACGTCACAACTGTTGCAAAAACGTTTTGCTGATGCACTTTCAGGGTGATCTGACTCAGTGATTGCTGAAAAGTGGGCGATAACCAGGCGCACGCTGCCGCAAGGAGGCTGAGGCGCAGGAATTTTTGTGGGTTAATGCATACAATCGCGGTGAGAAAACATGAATTGTTTCCGCTCACATCCAAAGCAAACGAACTTCTATGTATCTTGAATTCTTCCGAAGATAAAATCAATGTGTTCCGAAAATAGATGTCAGTTGAAATTTAATCAAATTAAGATATTAAAGAAACTAATATTTTATTATTATTTGGAAAATCTGACTGTTGCATTTGAAACAGTTGCAACAGTCTGGACCCGCCCCTGCTATGATTTACCTAAGCTTACTGTGTGTTCAAACATTGTAGTATAGGGGTTAGAGATTGCCAGATTGGGGTTAATCGTTAGAAATTAACGATTATTGTTATTTCTATAGGTGAGACGTAACAGTACATGTTGAAGGTTGTTGTCAATTTATAACGTTTTTGCTCAGACAAGAGTGTTAAACAGTCCGAATCAATATTTCTGAAACCTGAATAGCCTTTGAATTAATGTTTGAAGTGTTAACATGATAAGCGCTGGGCCGAGATGTTTAACTATAATTCACAAGCAGAAATTTTCAAGCTGTTCGAGCGAAATTAAAGCGATATAAGTATCATATATTTTAATGCGATTATAGGGACCGCGTTTCAATGCGATTAGCGATCGGGTTTCCTGTTTTTCCCAATTTACCTATAAGATTGTCATTTTAAGATTAGAGTTAAGATTAGGATTGGGGCCGGGCTTAGGTTAGGGATTGGGTTGGAGTTTAAGTAAGGGCTAGAATTAAGCATTATTGTTAAGTTATTAAGGGCATTTAAAAATTAGTAATTATTGTCGATTCTAGATGATACGTGAGAGCATATGCTGATATGTAGCAAGGTTATCAAGCATTTTCAGTATGTTTTAGTGAACAATTTACGTTGTTCAATCATTATCTGTAGGCCAAATAAAAACCAGTATCCGCATGTACGCATGGCGTACCTATTTTTAATCACTGCACTCTCTGTTACGCCGGTACAACAGATATCGTGTGCATGTACAGTATGTAGTCTATTTCTATTTTATTACTTTTCTTCTCTGCGCGCTCTCACTATCCATTTACACACATATAACTTTCAGTTTCCATACACGCAGCCAAATTATTGGGATTGCGCATGCAATCGAGAGCTGTTGCCTTATGGCCGATCGCTATTGGAATATAAAGTTCAATCCTACTCTGGAGGTGGTTTGCGGTATATTGCGCTTTAAAATTTTAGCATTTGTGCGAATTAAAACTAGTTTTTATTCTATTTGTGGAAACACCACGTAAAATATTTATTTGCTAAGCTTTCGGCCTGTTGACTCAGGCTTAGCAAATATCGAAAGCTTAGCAAATAAATATTTTACATGGTGTTTCCACAAAAATAATCTAGAATAAAAACTAGTTTTAGTTCGCACAAATGCTACAATTTTAAAGCGCAATATACCGCAAACCACCTCCAGAGTAGGATTGAACTTATTCCAATCGCGATCGAGTAATTTACATGACAAAAATTATTGCAGTGATTGCGAACGCAATAAGGCAACAGCTCTCGATTGCAATCCCGATAATTTGGCTGCGTGTATGGAAACTGAAAGTTATATGATGTGTGTAAATGGATAGAGAGAGCGCGCAGAGAACAAATGATATCTGTTGTACCGGCGCAACGGTGAGTGCAGTGATTAACAAAAACCAATCTGAATTAATAAATGACAAATCCATTTAAGCAAGTCTATTAAAAGGCCTGGCCATCCTTTTATATTGGATCAGACAGGTCACTCTTGAGAAATCGGATAGATCTAATTTGATCGTGTGAACATGGAGCGGTCGTGTGGTTTGTCATTCAGAGTATAGCAATTAATATCATTATATTCACCTGACTTCTCTGCCCAACAATCCAGAATTAAGTTTCTAATGCGTTTTTACGACACTCTCTGTGATATTGTTAAGTTATAGTCAATATTTAGGTTTCTTTATCAGTCTTTAATAGATCGATTCAGACTAGTTGCCAGGTTGAATTTTTCAAGACTTTAATATTCAAAACGCTTCGCGTATTATCCTCGACTATTGGGGGAGTCTTTCGATATTTTTGTTGATGTCAGGAATAATAAAATTCACTCATAATATTAAACGCACACGAGAAAGGCAGAAACAATATACTGCCTAGCAAGCTAGCCCGGTAAACAGGATAGCCGGCGGCTTGCCTCATAGTCATAGATAATACTAACACCCTTTTATTAGTGCAAAGTTTTAGAAACTTTGCAGTATTGTGGTGAGGGGCGATCAGTGAGTCAGTCAGGGATAGTGTAAACATTCCGGGGGGTGTGAAGATGTAGTTATTGAATAATATGTGTTGATTTTGACTGTTAGAATGTGTCTCAAGTAAGTGTAGTTCACCCCCGGAAAGTGCGTTTCGTGACGTCACGTAAGTGAATTGAAGTTTCAAAAATCAAAGATGGCGGATGTTACGAGAAGCCGAAAACTCACAGAATAGTAGCAATTTTTGCTCAAACAAGTGAATAAAGACTAAATTTCTTTAGTGAGTATCTTCTGCAGAAAGGAGTCATTGTCTAATTGACGTTATCAGGTAAGTGATGATGCATATAACTAGCCATTCCCAGTATTTATAAAATCGAAAGTTCAAAGTGAAAGTGATATATTAAAACGTACGTGGGATCAATTATGTTCGCTAGCTTTCAAATGCCTACATTACAGTGCATCGATAAACACAAATTTGCCTCGCATCCAGAGTCATTCAAAAATATAGCAATGTTGAGAATCTAAATAATATAACATCTAAATTGTAAACAATAGTCATTGCTAAATTATATCTAGTCATTCTCAGTACTTATAAAATCGAAAGTTCAAAGTGAAAGTGATAACGTACGGGGGATTAATTATGTTCGCTAGCTTTCGAATGCCCACATTATAAGTACATCGATAAACACAAATTTGCCTAGCATCCAGAGTCATCGAAAAATATAGCAATGTTGAGAGTCTAAATAATATAATATGTACATTGATATAAACTTTCGAGAAGCAATATTTTTTTATAAAGTCATCTACAGTAAATTGTAAACAAAAGTCATTGCTAAATTATATTTTTTATTGTAGCAACTTTCTAAACACATGTCATCCATTGCAGATGATAAATAATGCATGATTGGAAAAAGTTAATTATTATGAAGGACCCATGGTCAGAAGGACAGTGTAATTCATAAAGTGGTAAAACAACCTTATTAAAGATGTGTGTCAAGTGTAACCCAAGACTTTAAAAGCTGCAAGTTGAGTACGATCAAGAGTTAATAACAAGAACATCTAGCCTTGAAATACAAAGGAAGTACAACTGTATTGGTCTGGAGCAACCATTCCATTGTTGCGCTGGTCAAATAGTAATAAAGGAAGTGTACTATATTTTGCTATAATCTTAATCTACCTCCAATTTGTACATTATATGGATTTTTACATTGGCAAAATTTATCACAGTTGCACTGAACCTTGCTTAACCCATTGTCGGTCTTGTTAACCCATTGCTATACTGGATAGTACTATATTTTGCTATAATCTTAATTTACATTGGCAAAATTTAGCATAGTCGCACTGAACCTTGCTTAACCCATTGGCCATTGCCGGTGTTGTTAACCCATTGCTACACTGGATAGTAAAGACTGTCCTAAGGCAGGAATGAGTAAGTAATGTGTTGGTAACTAATTGTATTGTATTTCCATCAGCCAAATGGTCAATAAATTTCATCTCTTCTTTCTTTATTTGATTAGTTTGCCACCAAAATAATACATTGATAAGATATTTAATATAAAATAACAGTAGCGCGGAAACCCAAACAGAAACCATAAGGCCTATTATCGTTTGGGCTATCTCAACAAACAAGGGTTATGGCCAATAAATTTCATCTCAACAAACAAGGGCTTTGTGGACTCGATGTGGATTTTTACATTGGCAAAATTTATCATAGTCGCACTGAACCTTGTTTAACTCTTTCTTGTCCGAATTGGTCTTTAGTATTTTATTCTGGCTAACGCCAGACGATTTTATTCACCTCTGGGGAAGCCCCCGGACAGGAACGAGTTATAAACGATCTCTTTAACCCATTGCCGGTCTTGTTAACCCATTGCTATATTGGATAGTAACCCGTACGAATATTTACGGCCTGACAGAGCAAGAATCCAGCCAGAATCAGGCCAGAAACGGATTAGCGCAGCAATAATATAGCGAGACAAGATGAGACATCCGTTTGGTCTCGCTGCCTTATGAGAACGAGATATTTGTATCGCTTGAATATCGGCGAGAATATTGCCAGAACCAGCGTTTATACAGAGCAAGACAAATTGTCTCGCTCAGACGAGACAAATGTCACGCTCTGTTACCAGCGAAAATCCAACGAGAATGCAGCGTGAATACACTACCCCCTCCTTTAATATAACAATGTTTCCGTGGCTTGTTTTGTACGTTATAATTGGACCGACAAGGAATAGGAATGTCCAGAGGTCGCGCAATATATGAGCTACGCGGTAGTCTACGCTCGAAAGAAAAGTTGAATAACAAGATGATCCATTGATCATAAGATACGACTCAAACGGACAGTGAGTTAAAATGTAATGAATGCCAGAAAGACTGAAAGAGGTTGTTTTGAACAGCTTTTTAGCGTCGGCAAAAACCTTAACTTTAATAGACCACCCCTAGCCCTAATGTTATTTTAAAAAAATTATAGAATTATTAGATCTTTTTTATGGGCAAATCAATTAAACCACACGTCGATCATGTGTGTGATCACCAGCGCCACAGTTATACTTACCCGTTTGGATGGTTGGGTGACAGGCAGACCGACTGGTTGATGCTGGCTGATGTGTACTGTGATCCTTGTTGCTTGGAGTAGGATCAGGTTGACTGAGCCTGTTGGTCCTGATCCGATCACCAGTCGGGCTTACCTGTACCCTTCAAACATCAGTTTGTGATAACACAAGAACTGATGGAATTCATATTTTCTTTCCTATTCTTTCTTGCCTCTCTTTTTTCTTAAGGGTGGGATGGTGGGTGAGGATTTCGCTTGAATGTACTTCGCGCCGAGCGTTTATCTCGTCGGCCTAGAGTGCTCGTTAGCGTAGTGGGCCTGCGCTTTCCGGTCTCCCTTGCGCTGCGTGACGTCAGGCCACATACTCCGCATTCTGCCTTGAGGCGCAAGCATATATATCTCCTTTGGTTTAACCTCGGTTAATACATAACCACATTTAAACCACACGTCGATCATGTGTGTGATCACCAGCGCCACAGTTATACTTACCCGTTTGGATGGTTGGGTGACAGGCAGACCGACTGGTTGATGCTGGCTGATGTGTACTGTGATCCTTGTTGCTTGGAGTAGGATCAGGTTGACTGAGCCTGTTGGTCCTGATCCGATCACCAATCTGAGAAAGCATGTCCATGCAGTTCTCAGCCTCCAAGCAGTCTGGTCAACCATATGGGTCTGGTCACCCAACCGACTCTTTAGCCCTGTTTTGTGCATCGTTATACCCCTGCTAAGAATGAGCTCATCATGCCCATACTCGGGATGGGAATGTTATACCCATGCTCGCTCGAATAGACTCATTGTACCAATGCTTACAATGGGCTCGTCACCCATGCTCGGACTGGGCTCGTCAACCCCTGCTCGGAATGTGTTCGGACTGGGCTCGTCAAACACATGCTTAGACTGTGCTCGCTGTGCTCGGAATGGACTCGTTATACCCATGCTCGGAATGGGCGCACTATACCCATGCTCGGAATGCGCGCACTATACCCATGCTCGGAATGGGCGCGCTATACCCATGCTCGGTATGGGCGCGCTATACCCATGCTCGGAATGGGCGCGCTATACCCGTGCTCGGAATGGGCGCGCTATACCCATGCTCGGAATGGGCACGGTATACCCATGCTCGGAACGGGCTCGTCATGCTCGGAATGCGCTCATACCCATGCTCGCGCTATACCAACGTTCGTAGACCGTATGGCCTTATTTTACGCATGATCATTTCCTCCATGGGCACCTTTTTTCTTTTTCTTTTCTAACTTATACAGCTGATAAGCGTTGCTCTCCCAGCACCCGAGAGTTTTTATAAGATGATCTGGGATCCCCTTTTGCGCGGCTGTGGAAGCTGCTCCAATTCTGAAACAATGGCCGGCGAAGTTGCCCGAAAACCCGGCTCGATGAGCCGTGGTTTGGAGCCATTGTGACAAAGTGGCGCGTGTGAGGGCCTGTCCATTCTGATGAATAAATAGTGGTCCTGCCTTATTGCCGCAGAGATGGAGATAACGAAGAACTGATTTCACCGCACAAATCGAGGAGCCAGACGTCGCTAATCGCAGGGTAAAGCCTTTGCGAAATTGATCGGTTTTTGATGCCTTGATTTCGACGAGCATGTATTTCGGACATTTAAGTTGGTCGACTTTGATGTCCTGGACGCTGAGGTGTCGGTCGCAATCAAAGGATGAAGTTGATGAAACTGTGAATTCACCAGACCTCAGAAACCCAAAGAAGCCGAGGCAAGAAGCAGCCCAAAACATGGCGTCGTCGTAGCGTGTCAGGACCAGTTGGCGTTCGATTTGCCGTAATACGTGGATCGTCACAGGGCGTCGATCCTGTTTCTCGCTGCCTTGTATCCTCTTAATTCCTTGCAGAACTCTTTCCAGGCGCAGTCGGTTTTCTAGAGGGTTTGAGAATCCTTGCTCAACATGAAGCGATCTTACACCGGCCAGGTAAACCTTTATCGATGCTGCTTTCAACGACTCAGCTAGATGTGCGACAAAGAGAATCAATGTCCATTCGGACGCTGGGCGTGGGAAACCTGAAGATGCCAGTTGTTTGGTACTGTAGCAGAATTCAAGGAAGCGTCGCTGGGCTGTAGTGTACGTGCGTCTTGTGGAGGTGGCTATTCCATTTGCCATGAGATTCAAGGCGCGTTGTTCGAGATGTGAGATGGTAATCTGTCGAGCAGGCTTTGTGGGAGAGCGACTGGGTTGGCCGAGGCTGTAGGTACCAGGCGGAAGAACTCCTGCAAGCGAAATCGGGATAATGCGTCAGCAATCTCGTTATTCTTTCCTGGGACGTGTACGGCCCTAATTGTAAGGCTGAAACGGGCAGTGAGGATGAAAAGGAACCGGATCAGATGCATAATGCTTGGGTCCTTCGATGAACCGGTTTGTAATATCGCGACGACGCTTTCGTTATCACATCGCAACTGGATCCTTTGCTGTTGTAATTGCGAGCCCCGCTATACCCATGCTCGGAATGGGCGCGCTATGCCCATGCTCGGAATGGGCGCGCTATGCCCATGCCCGGAATGGGCGCGCTATGCCCATGCTCGGAATGGGCGCGCTATACCTATGCGTCGAATGCGAAAAGGGCTCGTTATACCCCTGCGTCGAATGCGAAACGGGCTCGTTATACCCATGCGTCGAATGCGAAATGGGCTCGTTATACCCATGCGTCGAATTCGAAAAGGGGGTCGTTATACCCATGCTTCGAATGCGAAAAAGGGCTCGTTATACCCATGCGTCGAATGCGAAATGGGCTCGTTATACCCATGCCTCTAATGCGAAATGGTTCATTATACCTATGTGTCGAATGCGAAACGGCATCGTTGTAACTACAGTTTAGGCGATGCTGGTTGTTAAGCCGTTCTGAAAGTAACCGGAGTATGGCCAGAGTATAGCATATTGTAATTTAGCAATAAGAAATTCCAGCTCTTACTTGGTGCAAAATTTCCTGCTCGCCATTGCAAGATCAAGGTCATAAGCTCGACGAATGTTTTGCGTTGGCAAACGAGCTGTCTCTTTAGCGGAATCTAACTCTATGCCCCAGACCGGTGCATTTCTCTGGCGCGAGTGGAGTGCTCAGTTGACCGCAGACAGATTGAAAACGTTCGCAAGTTTCCCGCGCATTCCTCTGACTGCTGTAGTGTAATCTATGTCCTCGTCCTTTTATGTACCACTGCGCAAATTCGTCACTACGCTTTCGTCGGCGCATTTAGATTGCACGCGCGTTTGGTGCCAGTGCTCCCCCCACCGTGCACATGCGGGAACAATTGGAAACAGCTCTTTGGAAGCGATGCTCTGACCTTGTTGTACGTCGCGAAGGATTTCGTGAAATTAAAGGTTCGTCGTGGTGAACTTCGCAGTCGGATCTTTGCTAGAAAACCTACATTCTTACGCAAGTCGAGGGCGCGAAGAGGTTTCTTACGGGTGTTGAAAGATCGTAGACAGCTGTTGATTCTGACGCAGTTTTCTCCGGATAATGAACGCGAAGGACTTTCCTCAGCTTAGGGAGAGACAAATCATTTAATGTCTCCACCGGGCTACGCAGACTACGATACAAATAAATAGCACGAGTCACAGCGTCGGCGATTTCGCTCCCCTTGTATTGACGCTTTAAACCGGAATCGATATGGTGAGTAAGCAACACAAAGGTGGGTTTGTCGGTTTGACCTGGCTCACCAATCTGTCCCGAAATTCTAAACTCGCGGCGCAAATGATGGATTTGTAGGAGCTTCTCCTCTTTAGTGCTTTCTAAAGGTTTACCCGCGTTTATATCTGCAGTATCGCTTATCAATTGCTTGTCGTGTGCTTGATCTTTGACAGCTTTGACTGTACCAATTTAATTGAGACAGCATGTTGCCCATCAATTTCCGCTTGTTGTTTTAGTTTTTATACTGAACTCTTCGATTTGCTGTTTTCATTCGCTTAGTGCAAGTTCAGATTCGCTTTTCTTCTGCAATGCGGGTTTCAAAGAAGTGATGGCTTTTCGAACCCTGAAACTTCGGCTGGCAATTCCCCATCTTCGTTTACCCTTTTCCCGCGAGCGCGACATCTGGGCTTATCGACGCTGTGAATTTAGAGACTCTAACTCAAATTGTTACGCCTGGAGTTCATCCATAGCCTTGCAATTAATCTAATGTCGCTGACGGATCAAAATTCAAGTGTTTGACAGTAACAATGTTTCGTTCTTTGCCGCGTCTCACAGTCACAAGCAAACGCGCAGCATATTGACTTTGCCTACGACGCTCTCTTCTATTGTAAATAAATTAAAACGATCTCACCTCGAGTGAAGCGGTTTTTCGTCGTTTAACTTCAGTCGCTGGGAACTTGGTAGCACACCTTCGCTCGGGCATCTCTAAAGTTAGACTTGGATCAAGTAAGTTTGAAATTTGCGGCGCTCTTGAACTTGTGTGGGACAGCAAGTCGAGCAATAGCGTAGTGAGCCATTTCGCCCCGTAGGATGACTAACGGTAGTGGGGCCTGGTCGTTGCTTCGGGACCAAAGCTACATTTGCTGCTTAAGGGTTTGCGCAACTGCTTGTTGAACTGCATTTAAGAATTCACCATGGTTCCATGGCATCTGTTCGCTGGAACTCTGGTCTGAGCTGTTCGTTTTCGCCGAATCTTCGCTTATCCGTATATCTTCGTGTACCTCGATTGGAGCTGACATTTCGTTAGCTTCCTTTGGACTATAAGCGTGAGGATTTCGCTTGAATGTACTTCGCGCCGAGCGTTTATCTCGTCGGCCTAGAGTGCTCGTTAGCGTAGTGGGCCTGCGCTTTCCGGTCTCCCTTGCGCTGCGTGACGTCAGGCCACATACTCCGCATTCTGCCTTGAGGCGCAAGCATATATATCTCCTTTGGTTTAACCTCGGTTAATACATAACCACATTAAAATAAAATAATAAATAAATAGCTGATCATCATAATATTAAATATGTCTGCTGACAGACATGAACCACACGCAAGAAAGTCCACTCTCATAGCATATTATTTTTTGCACTATAAACCCAAGTTCAAATAATTCTAGGCACTTTAGGTTTCTTAAATCTAAACCGGAAGCTGTTTTTGATATGTATATTCAAGTTTACCTGTATCATACGAAAGTGCGTGAATGCCATATGTACTTGTATAATTGTGGCAATTGAAACACCAGGCGGGAAGCGTAAGCGAAAACCGATTACCACTGATACCCTCAAATCGGTTTTCGTTTCGTATTTCGTCCTTGTCGCCTTTCTAATTTTTTCCCTTCCAAAGACAGAATTCCTTTTGGTTTGAAATCACATGTTGTGTACTCGTATAAGTGTCAATGCTGTGAAGCATTGTGTCAATGCTGCAATGCTGTGAAGCATTGTATGTCGGACAAACATGCCGACATATTCACACGCGTATTTCAGACCATATGGGAATTTCAGGCTTATGTGCCGTGTAAGACATCACCAGCTACGTCACAAGTGAGACGAGAATGTATATTATTAAAGGTGTAAGCACGGGTCTAAGCTTATATAGTTGTAGGGTGTCGAATGTCTAAACGACTTACGTTGATCGGTCTAGTATGTCGACGTGTCGACAGGTTCGAAGATGTTTACTACGATGTCGACAGGTCGACAGGTTCGAAGATATTCACTACGATGTCGACACGTCGACAGGTTCGAAGATGTTCACTACGATGTCGACACGTCGACAGGTTCGAAAATGTTCACTATACGATGTCGACACGTCGACAGGTTCGAAAATGTTTACTACGATGTCGACACGTCGACAGGTTCGAAAATGTTCACTACGATGTCGACAGGTCGATAGGTTCGAAAATGTTCACTACGATGTCGACACGTCGACAGGTTCGAAAATGTTCACTACGATGTCGACACGTCGACAGGTTCGAAAATGTTCACTACGATGTCGACAGGTCGACAGGTTCGAAAATGTTCACTACGATGTCGACAGGTCGACAGGTTCGAAGATATTCACTACGATGTCGACAGGTCGACAGGTTCGAAAATGTTTACTACGATGTCGACACGTCGACAGGTTCGAAGATGTTCACTGCGATGTCGACACGTCGACAGGTTCGAAGATGTTTACTACGATGTCGACAGGTTCGAAGATGTTCACTACGATGTCGACACGTCGACAGGTTCGAAGATGTTCATGCACGATGTCGACACGTCGACAGGTTCGAAACTTCATCCCGTAACACAATAATCTCACTGAATAAAAAAGTACTGTATGACAAAATGTTTTATAACGAAATCACTTGAATCGTCAAAGTATTGAAACAATAAGTGATATTGGGCATTTCACTCTTGACTGTCGACTTCAGTGAAGCTCAGAAAAAGTACATGGCAACCATGGTTCCATGGTTTTAGCAATATCGTTTCAGTTACAGAGTTAACGCCACATACATAATCAATGATTTGTAAAAATGCCGTCAAAATAACACAACGATTCAACGACAATTATGAATATAACCTACACATTCAATACAAAGATCGACAAGATTAGGAAGGAATCGGTTTTGACAACAAGAAATCTGGTTATTATAGATCTATGATCCACTTACAACATCACTTACAACAATATAACCTTGTGTCAAAACCCTTTTGTAAAAAGATAGACAAATAAATCCCTTCCAGTGCAGTAAATTGCTGAGCACATAGTCATATAGTGCATACATTGCATGTATGTATTATGTATGTATTAAAATATAGATATAAAAAGCGTGTATCACTGTATGGGAATAAATATGCGTGCGAGGGAACATCCGTTGTTCTGTGAAACCTGCTGTGAAACAAACTATTCTCTTTGTTCCGTCATGCAGAATCTTTGAACCACTGTTGAACGAAGAAAAACTGAAAGCGTAAAAATAAAGCCTTTACTTTCAACTGTACACATGAAACAATGGTTGTGTATAGTTTAAAGAATGAATAAATGAAACACGCATCAAGGTTTTATTTCACTTGCAATTGCGCAGCCTTCGAGTGTAAGTGTCGGATATTTTTTGTCACTGTCAGGGCTGACGCGTGTCACGAAATTATTTCCTCGGTCGAAAAAGGAGATTTGAATCATCGTTAGGATTAATTTACATCTAAAATAAATCAATTCTTCTTTGTACATTTAGTTTATGCGAGTTTCAAAACCACAGTGAGATTCTCGGCTCATGTAATCGGCCCCTTAGGTGAATAAAATCGTCTGGCGTTAGCCAGAATAAAATGTAAAGTGCGCCCTTGTCCCTTAATGAGTTAAAAGGTTTATATGTTTCTGAATGTTGCAAATTTGAGTATTTTACGTTTTAATTAGCCGAATTAATGACGGCGTGTACTCATGCGTGAACATACCGCCGTAAACCAAGGGGGCACGTTAGAATGTGATAGTTCTTGTATAAAATAAAATATACTTTACTTACCTAAGTTGTTGACGTTTTGTGCGAGGCGCCGAGTTCGATAAAACCGCTGACGATATGAGCCCCCGACGAGCGAGCCGAATACTCTCCGAAGATACGCGAGGGCGGAGCGGGAAGGGAAAAGAGAAGGGGAGTGCAACTACCGAGCACGTGATGGCTTTCAGCCAATAAAATGGTTCATTTAGAAATAGCTTTTCTCCGATGCTCGTAGCAACCTTTCTCGTAGCAGTAGATACTAGATCGAGCCAAATACACTAAAATTATCATATTCTACGACTCGTTAAGTAACTACTAACTACCCTATTAAAGTTCTTGTAAGAATTTTATTAAAAACAATGAATAGTTTTAACACAAAAGGATCAGTACTCGTACTGGTCGATCGTTCCACAAACCCGTCTCCTCTTCTTCTCGCACGAACTCACGAAGGAAATAAATGAAACAAAAACTTCCCAAAATTTGAACGATTCAGTTGGTTGACCTTGCAATCTAACTCCTTTTGTATATGTTGTGGGCTTCTCCGGTATTGAGATCATACTCCTGGAGCGTCGACAAACAAACCCGCGATGGCGCGATTCTGACAATAAAAATTCAAAATGACTTATAACTTATTCATGAAAGCCAACGGTTTTCTCATCAGAGTCCAAATTGATAAATCATTCAACGAAAACAACTTACGTCCTGCTGTGAATATCACGAAGATCTGTTGTCTCGGTATTCGTATATAATTGTTGTAAATAGCAACACTCTTTGTGCATAGCAACACTCTATGTGCATAGCAACGTGCTACGAGCATTGTCGAAAGAATCTTGTAAGTTGCACTCCCCTTCTCTTTTCCCTTCCCGCTCCGCCCTCGCGTATCTTCGGAGAGTATTCGGCTCGCTCGTCGGGGGCTCATATCGTCAGCGGTTTTATCGAACTCGGCGCCTCGCACAAAACGTCAACAACTTAGGTAAGTAAAGTATATTTTATTTTATACAAGAACTATCACATTCTATTACTAACGTGCTCCCTTGCGTAAACCACGACCGCTAACTACCCTATCAGCGCAAGAACTGGTGGATAGAACTATAACTCGCAATTAACAATTTCTTTGTAATGTTTACGGGGTAAACGTTATACAAACTCCTACATGGGAAACTGATCTATTTTCTGACAGTTTTGTATTAACAAACAAGTGAACTGATCCCATCTCTTGTCACTTTCGTAATTGCTAAGCCGTTATATAAGAATGCTACTTAAATATCGCCAATTAAGGTTAAATGAAGCCAAGTTTCTTTCAAGCATTATGTACGAGTCGAATCCAACTGCGATCACCCCACCCAAGGTGCACGAGCTCCGTATAGGCGGGAATTTGACGTTAATCAATCTCACCCAGTCGGGCATTTGACTATTGAAAAAAAGTTGGTCAGATCGCCACAATCTAGCCATCTCTTCACTTTTGAAAATGCCTTTGTTTAAAGTCTGTTTAAAGATCTATATCTTCTTTAAAATAGTTTGATGATACGACCTAACCTATAGTCGTGTCTATAAGCTGGTTTTTAATACACAATTACACATGTCCAATAAAGGTAATATTAATAAAAAACAATATGATGAAATATTTCAAAGAAATATTTTGATAGAGCTTTGACGCCCTTTATAGACGATGGGACATTTGACCAAATTTTTTTGAGAAGTCAAATTCCCGCGGGTTTCCCCGGGGGGGAGACGATCACAGTTGGAATTGACTCATAACAGTTTTGTTGTGATTAACCTTAAAGATCGTTGCCATGGAAACAACGACTATAAAAGATCATAGTTTTCAGTTCGTTATTTTCGGTGAAATTTCTTGAAACGTCATAGTGTTGTGGGAATTTCAGGGGCCGCAGAGCACTTTTTAGACTGGGGGGACAATATATAATATATATATATATATATATATATATATATATATATATATATATATATATATATATATATATATTTTCGCTTACCTCAAAAGTCTGCTACAGGCTGTTTCATCTAAAAAAGAATCTTCAGGCAGATCCTGAAGATTCCTTTTTTAGATGAAACAGCCTGTAGCAGACTTTTGAGGTAAGCGAAAATCTATATTTGCTCTAACTATATGTTATCGAGCACTCTTTCCGTTTCGTAGACCAAAACCCACACGTATATATATATATATATATATATATATATATATATATATATATATATATATATATATATATGGTAATAAGGTTGTTCTCCGAGTGTAATGAAACCAAACTGGGAAGCATTTTAAAAATGCAGACCCCAGTAGGAATCGAACCCACGACCTTCCGAACGCTAGGCGGACGCTCTACCGACTGAGCTACACGGTCTGGCGGAGAAAGGTATGGGAATAATTGTTTATCGAAGTACCGCTTCGACATTCAGTGTATAAACAATTATTCCCATACCTTTCTCCGCCAGACCGTGTAGCTCAGTCGGTAGAGCGTCCGCCTAGCGTTCGGAAGGTCGTGGGTTCGATTCCTACTGGGGTCTGCATTTTTAAAATGCTTCCCAGTTTGGTTTCATTACACTCGGAGAACAACCTTATTACCATTTATCCACCTGAGTGACAACTTCCACCATTCATATATATATATATATATATATATATATATATATATATATATATATATATATATATATATATATATATAATTGTTGGTTTCGAAACGGAAGGTCAAAACGCAAAGGATGTTTTTCTAAAATATTTTCGTGGGAAAACAAACAAAATCTTCCTCATTTTCGTCACTAGGTGAATTTTCCCATCGAAAGACGCACGTTTTGGTCTCTAAATGCGCAAACGCGGTTGCCTAACCCAGCCAAACAATGTCCGTTAGGAAAAACGTAGGCATCTAGATCGAATTCAAATTCCGGTATGATTCCACACATATACACCTTACTCAACCAGTTAACTTCAGTTTTCTAATGTGAACGCTTGTGAGTAAGCAACTGTTGTTTTTGGAACCGTCCAAAGCTATATTCTATTCAGAAGAGACGAGAAGAGAAGAGAAGAGAAGCTTATCTACGTGTGGTACTAAAGTCTGGTGCGTGTGCAAACCAAAGTGAGTACTATGGCTAATATTATTATGTTATTGCTATAACCTTTGTTTAGTCGAAGTTTGTCCCTTTTGAAAATGGGCGTTATAGAATATTCGCGCCGTTTCATAATTTGCATACTGATTTCCTTACTGATATTCCTTAGTTATCGTCAGTTTGCGCGAAGTCTAAAAGGAAGCTAAAATCATAAGCTTTATTTCGAATTTGCTTTCCCAAAAATCGATCGCATAATCATTATCAAGTACGTATTAGTTGTAATTGTTATGTTTGTAGTATTCTCTTGTTTTGTTAATTGTATGTACTATAGTTTCTATTTCAATTGTCATATTCTGGTTCGAACCGATAAATCTTATCCTGATACACCTCGATATGTACATCTATAGTTCGTCTATACGACATCTTGCCAATTCAACTACCTTAATTCTACAAATCGTTGTATCGTCAATCATTCTACAGTTAATACTCCACTATCGTCAGTAACCAAGACTTGTATATATCCCATTGTTTGACTTATTAAATTGTTATGACATTGTAGTCAGGAATTCTTTTGTCGTGTTCGATTTAATCTACGCACCGCGTCTACCGAAGTAGATTCATTTGGATTCTGTTTGACATTGGATTTCTATCCAGGTGTTGTTTGCGGCAAAGTTAGTACGCATTTCAAACTTTTTAGATCCACATTTTCTTTTTGAGTACTGTCAACTGGCAAACATTTTAATGGGAACAAATGTGTGGTTGTTCAGATTGTTTTGTTAGTATCACCTAATTTAATGCTTTTTTATAGCAGTTTCAGGCGATTCGCGCCCACAGGATGTAAAAGTTCTTGGCAACGATAGTTGTTTTTGACATAAAGGAGTGGTTACCAAATCACGCGTTTCAACGATATTTAGTAAATATTATCTGATTAAACAGTCTATTCCTATTCAGATCTCCTATTCAGATCTCACTAATATTGCTTTAAAACGGTCTTGATATTTTTTCGGACATCGGTGGTGTCGGTGGTTTTGTTGTTTTGTGTGATTTCCTAATCACTCCTTTAGCGAAATCTCGCCCGGTACAATGTTTCGGAAAGAGAATTAAAGAGGTACTAACTTTGCCTTGACTCAGTAAATGCGCAGTAGCGATTGTGATTAACTTTAAATTTGTATAATCGGCTTATATGCAAGCATTGAACTATAACAGCATTTAATATTATCGATTGCGTTTGACAATCAAATAGCCAACGAGTTGTTTGAGGGCATTGTGTCCGTTGGGGGAACAGCGCGGTGGACACATGCATGCGTAGCATGCCTATTTTTATTATTCACTCGTTGTGAAGGATTCGCTAAACTCGCTTCGCTCACTCGTTCGTTTGCGATCCTTCACAACTCATGAATAAAAATCGTACGCGCTCACCAATCATGAACTAATCTCTATATATCAGTATTGCGTATATTCGTTGAGTTCTAACTCGGAAAGAATGAAAGCAATCGAATGATTGTATGATTATAAGACAATGCAAGATAGGGTACTTCACGCGCTATTGCGGCATATCTTTCATACATAATTTTTAATACAATAAGCAAGTTGATCTATCCAGCAGAATCATTCCTTTACACTCTAGTAATAACGTCAAAAACATGTTTGCTTTAAGTCGCAAAAATAAACCAGTCGACAAAGAAAAGCGCAAAACATTCAACCTATCGACCTGTCGACAAAGAAAGTTCAAAACATTAAACCTGTCGACCAGTCGACAAAGAAAAGCGCAAAATATTAACCCGTCGACCTGTCGACATAGAAAGCTCAAAACATTAAACCTGTCGACCTGTCGACATAGAAAGCGCAAAACACTAAACCTGTCGACCTGTCGACTAAGAAAAGCGAAAAATATTAACCTGTCGACCTGTCGACATAGAAAGCGCAAAACATTAAAGCTGTCGACCTGTTGACATAGAAAGCGCAAAACACTAAACCTGTCGACCTGTCGACTAGAAAAGCGAAAAATATTAACCTGTCGACCTGTCGACATATATAAAACTCTTCTTTGCTGAACTGTGTGACCTCGAGCAGCAAGGTAACCTGTCATTCTTTTATAACCAGTGTAAGGCTGAGTTCTTAATATTTCCCTAACTGTTGAGTCCAGCTCTTCCAGAGTTAGATTTGTATATGTCCCCCTTATTGACATCCCAAAGTGCTGTAATCGTCGCTCGACTGTACGCTCACTTACACCGAGTGCGGCTGCGATTTGCTTAATGGTAAACAGTCTCTCCACAAGAAAGCTCAACTGTTCGTAAGGAATATTAAATCTTGATCTTCCTCGATTGCCTGTGAAAATAACGTCGGGCTCAACGTTAATATCTTCTGAGCTGCATATTGAAGTTAAATCAATCAAAGCCTCGGCAAGAAGATCGATAACATGACGATCAATAAAACCACACTGATAGTACCTTGTTACGACACCAAATAGCCATTCTAGTCTAAAGAGAGCATTTTCCCGACATTCAGCTTCTCCACCGCGAGCTTCGACTTGATACAAAATGTTTAAAATACAACATCCAATGCCATTTCTTATAAACTGCCGTCCTTCCAAATCCTCGGCCATGTTTTTACATATATATAACTTAGTTCCAGTTTTGCGCGGCCGTGTGTGCTAAAAAGTGTTACTGAGAGTCATGCAGAACATGACGTAAGCATAATGAAACGCAATGAAAGCAAAATACGAAGCAGCGTAATGAAATACGAAACGGCATAATAGAATGCAAAACAGCATAATGAAATACGAAACGGCATAATAGAATGCAAAACAGCATAATGAAATACGAAACGGCATAATAGAATGCAAAACAGCATAATGAAATACGAAACCGCACAACGAAATACAAAACAGCATAATAGAATACCAAACAAGTTAACAAAATGCCTCTGTTAATTACATAATGTAAAGTTGAATTTTGGCGGAAATCACCCCTCATAGTTTTCCGCCAAAACATTAACGAATCCGTCTGCATTCCTTAGCCTTTGAAATTGACACCCGTGAGATCACTGCAATATGATTGGTCCATTTGCTTACTTTGAATTCTCTAGCCAAAAACGTTTAGGAATGCAGACGGATTCGCAGGGGCGGCGCTAGGCCTCCTTCAATGGGGGGGGTGTGAAGTATAGTTTTGCCGAGTCATTAGCTTGGTCTAGATTAGCCTGCACGTGGACATTTACCCAACTTGGGTGGGTAAACGTATGTATGCATGGTAATTGCTAAGTACACAATAGTCTCCACTTTGACGATAAAAACTGTCAAGTGTCAACTATACTTGTTCTATAACTATGTTAAAAATGTTTAACTACACAGCTTGCATGGGTGCATTGACATATTTTATTGTCCAACACGTTTTTTAGACAGTGATGTATGGATATATATATATATATATATATATATATATATATATATATATAGTTAGTGATAAACAGATAGTACACCTGTACAGTGTACAGGCTGTACTGCTATACATGTCTAGCTCAGTAAAGAGAGTAAGTAATTTACACAGAGAGGTGAGACAGTGTGACCTAGGCGCAGGTTCTACGAGGAAGAAATCATCTAATATGTGTAACACATTTTGGACTTGAAGGGTGTTTTTAAGAAGCCATTCGACTGCGTCTGAGATAAGGTTAAAAAGAAAAGGTGCGCTACGAAGGCCGAAAGGGAGAACTCTGTCGAAATAGTAAAGATTCTTCCAACACATGCCAAGAAGTTCCCAGTCATCTGGGTGCACTGGAACGTTACGAAAAGCCGATTGTACATCGGTTTTAGCCATGAGACAGTTTCGTCCTGACTTGATCACGAGGGAAATGGCGTCGTCAAGTTTGACATACTGTAGCGAGTAATCTTCGGGTGAGATATGATCGTTAACGCTTGTTCCGGCCCCTTTGGGGTGCGAAAGATGAAATATCGTGCGCCACTTATCTGTATGTTTCTTAGGAACCAAGCCAATCGGATAAACTTGAAAACAAGGAAACGGGATCTCTTTGAAAGGTCCCGCGGTGCGACCCAATTTGACCTCGTTAAGTAGGTTGTCATCGACGATTTCCGGGTGAATATAAGCAGATTTTAGATTTTTTGCAAAATATGGCTGTCGTGCTCCCTCGTAACCAATTTGAAAGCCATTTCGCAAACCAGTGCACACAAAAGACACAAATGAAGGATCAGGGTGATTAGTTAGTAGGGATTCCAAAATATCAACGTTAATAGGAGTGGACGGTTTGAGAGACTGAGTATATATTTTACTTTCCTCTGCGCTTATGGCTCTGTTCTTCAGTTGAACGTCGGCCGTGGGTGTCGTATTCGCTGTGGAATTCGCCACAGTTCGTGCAGCGGTGTTGAAAAGGGCATGGTTGGGTGGCGCATGGTTTTCCCCTGTTGAAATTGGCACAGAGTTGTTCTGATCGTGAGGTGGAATTACTGTGCGACCTAGGGTGAGACAATGGGCATGATTCAGCTAGGTGATCAGCACTGCCACAAGAGAAACAAGCAGTGCGGGCTAGACCAGTAAATTTATCGAGATAGAGTTGAAGGTCCCGCTCCCCCCAGTTAAGGAAAGGGTTTTTTGCAGCTTTTCGCCGAAAATCTACGTCGTACGAATACCATGCAAGACCTCGGAATTTTCGGGCGGCAGAACGGATAATCTGCTGGTAAGACAATAACTGTGACGCCTTAAGGGGAAAACGAGAAACGACTACCGACGAGTAAATTGAAAAGGCAGTGAGCCATTTGTCTAAGGAATCGATTTTTAGTGTTTGGGTGGGAAGAGGAATTGTAACACTCGAACCATCAAATGCAATCGAAAAGGAAGAATGGGGGTGCAAGTCAACATTCTCAGGCAAAAGTGACGCAAAATCAACGTACTCACCATTCAAGATTGACTGTGTCAGCTTCCTTGGCAGGTGGGTAGCAAGCGGTTGTTGAGAACTAGTGGTAGGCAGATCTGCAGGGTTGTGACCAAGGGTGTCAATGGCGGGAACGGTGGAAAGTGATTCCAAGAGCTGAGAAACGTGGGACGGATTACCCAAAACGTTCGAGGGCTGGTGGGGAGGTGGCACGTCGGCTTGACTGCCCGGAGTTTGGGTCTGTGCCTGTGCAAGGCGTTGAGTTAGTACTGGCACTAACTTATCCACCAAGTCGTCAAGATCGAGGGATGACGGTGGAGAAGACTGCATCGTGGGAGTCAAAATGGTGTTCTGATTTGGTAGTGGTGTTGCTGTTGGCTCGGAAGGCGTAGCATTGTGGACTTGAAGTCGGTTCAACATCTCGCGACGTGAACCAGTCAGTGGCAGGTGATTTGGGGCCAACATGAGTTGTAGCACTTCACTCGACATATCTTCTAGCGAAGTGTCTGCGTTCTGGCTTGGTGGAACGATTGGTCTAGCAGGGGTTGACGCGGAGCTTGGAACTGGCGTTGCTGAAGAACTGGCTGCTCGTCGAGTTGGGCGAGCACGTCGGTTAGGAGTAGCCGAACGACCTCTTCTCTGCGCGGGCATTTTTAAGAAAAACTCCTGCTATATTGAGACTGACGATTTACTTATGAATTCCTGCTCTGACTGTGACAGAATGATCACTGTCCCCTTTGCCGAATTCATATATACCTTTGCCTCAAGCGGAATATTTTGATAAGAGTTTGGGTTTGGTTTTATCTTATTTCTAAATCGGGGTACTGATGTTTATTGCTTATCTTGCTTTTGCACCAAGAGTGCTTTTATGATTGACATGTGAAAATAGTGGTCGATCCGACCTAAGACTGAGATTGCATTATCTCTCACCACCTTTTATTAACCTTAATTTATTCATTAATAAATTTATAAGAAATATTTCAAGTTACAATATATTTTAAAAGATTGAAAACAATTGCAGTTGGCTTCAGGTAATTACTTTGGATGAAATGTTTAGAAGTTTGTTCCAAAGTTTGCATGCAAACTTCTAATTAGTTACAACAGCACAACCTGACATATTATGTCTTAGATTGTACTTTGGTTCGTTCTAGTTAGGACACAACACACCATTAAAAACATATTTTGAAACTTTTAAAAATTTGCTCAAAAGTGCTTTTCGAATGCGGAAAATGCAATTTCAGAAGTACAAATTTACATATATTTTTCAGGGCCATGCCTCCGAACCCCCTAGAAATGCGGTCTCACAACAAATTTCACCCATATATGCATGCATCACCAAAAAAATACACTACACCCCTGCAGTCCGATGAGAAAAGCAACGCCCACCCATTCTTATGACGTCACTACTAATCAATGTGGGCAACTTCAAAATTTTGACATTTAAAAATCAGTGATTTATGAATATTTATTTTTTTGGCTTTCAAATTTTGCTATGTATACTTAATAGCTCTTGGTAACGAGGTATTCTATTACATCATGCAAGTAGTTCCAAGCACCTGTCTCATTGATTGTTATTAGCTTTTTCAAAGAAAGGTATAATTACAAATATTATACTTCAACTGTAAATTGTCCAGGCAGAAAGCTTGATTTGCACCACGTGTACAGTAGTATTGTGGGATACCCAATAATAATTGATAAGGCTCTCCTTTTGGGGTGGGGGGGGGGGGGGGGGCTGGGTTGGGGTTGGAACAATGAAAACCAAAAGTGGCAAATATAGACCACTTTCATAAAGGGCTTCACTTTAAATATTCTTTTATGTACATGTATATCTAAATAAGCCTTTCTGGTCTCGTTGTGAAGCAAAGATTCTTTTGAACTGAATACACACAAACGAGGCCAGAAAGGCTTAAATGCACACAAAAGAATATTCAAATTAGTCTCTATTATGAAAGTGGTCTATTAATGACAGATTAAAAACAACACAACATCTTTAAAAGACCACAGGCTGAATTACATTTTAGACATATAGTTTTCCAGGTTCGAGAGTCATCTGAGTCATATGTAGATTCTAAGGCAGCAAAGGAATATTTACTTAAAATAGTAATATCAATTAGCTTATCTTTAATTCCTTTAAATATTTTAGGGTCACTATAAGCTCAGTATATAGTTTTTATCTAATTATAGCTAGTATCACCCTTCCATCTTTTGGTAATCTTACTTACGTGCCTAAAGGATCAAATGTTACTTTACAATGGACATATGATTTTGGTGCCGCAAGAACCGGTTTTATTGAATGGTTTTTCAGCAATCTTGGTAAATCGTATGGAGTACAGGCTGGTATTTATAGTGGCGCAGTAGATACAACCAAGTCCAGTTTACCTAATATCAACGTTATAAAGCCAGCAACATTGGTTTTAACAAATGTGAGTCTGGATTACAATGGAACATACAGACTTAGAATTACAGTGAGTGGTATGACTCCTGCTCCTTTTTCTGAAGTACTGATTATCGTTTTAGGTAAGAAATTCGTTGCATTTGCTGCGATTGGATGATGGCTCTAGATTAATGAAACTATATGTAGATTTTGTATGCACCCAATTGTATAATTGCTTGACGTATTCTTCTCAAACTCAATGATGAGTTAATTAGGCAATCAGAGAAAAAAAAGTGATCATCTGCATGAGTTTTGAAATCCGGTAAAGGTCGCGCAAACTGAATTTATAATTAAGAAATCAGATAATAAACGGCACAAACAAAGAACCGTTTATTACCACATTTCTTAATTATAAATTCAACATGAGACTATTGTGTACTAATATACATCATTGTCTAATCTAATATGCACAAATGTCACCAAGTCCCTTTACTATAATAGACGATTGAGAAGTTATTTCATAAACTCGTGTATCGTGTTTTACCAGGGGTTACAAACACTCGAGAACAACAAAAATCACCCGGCCTATTACTGTACCTCGTAATTTTCAATGTTCTCTCGTGTTTGTAAAACATTCGAAAACAATAAAATCACTTGACCTGTTTACATTGATTCCAAGGGAAATCGTTATATATACTATCAGTGTGGTTTTATTGATCGTCATGTTATCGATCTTCTTGCCGAAGCTTTGATTGATTTAACTTCAATATGCAGCTCAGAAGATATTAACGTTGAGCCCGACGTTATTTTCACAGGCAATCGAGGAAGATCAAGATTTAATATTCCTTACGAACAGTTGAGCTTTCTTGTGGAGAGACTGTTTACCATTAAGCAAATCGCAGCCGACACCACCGATGTGTAAGTGAGCGTACAGTCGAGCGACGATTACAGCACTTTGGGATGTCAATAAGGGGGACATATACAAATCTAACTCTGGAAGAGCTGGACTCAACAGTTAGGAAATATTAAGAACTCAGCCTTACACTGGTTATAAAAGAATGACAGGTTACCTTGCTGCTCGAGGTCACTATCAGTTCAGCAAAGAAGAGTTTTATATCCTGTGGGTCGACAGGTTAATATTTTCGCTTTCTGAAACTGCTAGGTCGACAGGTTTAAATTGCGCTTTCTAACAAGACCAGGTCTGACAGCTTTAATGTTTTGCGCTTTCTATTTGTTCCCAGGTTAAAATGCTTTTCTTAGTCCAGTTCGACAGGTAGTGTTTTGCGCTTTCTATGTCGACAGGTCGGAGGTTTAAAAATGTTTTGAGCTTTCTATGTCGACAGGTCGACGGGTTAATATTTTGCGCTTTTTCTCGACTGGTCGACAGGTTTAATGTTTTGAACTTTCTTTGTCGACAGGTCGATAGGTTGAATGTTTTGCGCTTTTCTTCGTCGACTGGTTTATTTTTGCGACTTAAAGCAAACATGTTTTTGACGTTATTACTAGAGTGTAAAGGAATGATTCTGCTGGATAGATCAACTTGCTTATTGTATTAAAAATTATGTATGAAAGATATGCCGCAATAGCGCGTGAAGTACCCTATCTTGCATTGTCTTATAATCATACAATCATTCGATTGCTTTCATTCTTTCCGAGTTAGAACTCAACGAATATACGCAATACTGATATATAGAGATTAGTTCATGATTGGTGAGCGCGTACGATTTTTATTCATGAGTTGTGAAGGATCGCAAACGAACGAGTGAGCGAAGCGAGTTTAGCAATCCTTCACAACGAGTGAATAATAAAAATAGGCATGCTACGCATGCATGTGTCCACCGCGCTGTTCCCCCAACGGACACAATGCCCTCAAACAACTCGTTGGCTATTTGATTGTCAAACGCAATCGATAATATTAAATGCTGTTATAGTTCAATGCTTGCATATAAGCCGATTATACAAATTTAAAGTTAATCACAATCGCTACTGCGCATTTACTGAGTCAAGGCAAAGTTAGTACCTCTTTAATTCTCTTTCCGAAACATTGTACCGGGCGAGATTTCGCTAAAGGAGTGATTAGGAAATCACACAAAACAACAAAACCACCGACACCACCGATGTCCGAAAAAATATCAAGACCGTTTTAAAGCAATATTAGTGAGATCTGAATAGGAGATCTGAATAGGAATAGACTGTTTAATCAGATAATATTTACTAAATATCGTTGAAACGCGTGATTTGGTAACCACTCCTTTATGTCAAAAACAACTATCGTTGCCAGAACTTTTACATCCTGTGAGCGCGAATCGCCTGAAACTGCTATAAAAAAGCATTAAATTAGGTGATACTAACAAAACCATCTGAACAACCACACATTTTGTTCCATTAAAATGTTTGCCAGTTGACAGTACTCAAAAAAGAAAATGTGGATCTAAAAAGTTTGAAATGCGTACTAACTTTGCCGCAAACAACACCTGGATAGAAATCAATGTCAAACAGAATCCAAATGAATCTACTTCGGTAGACGCACTGTGCGTAGATTAAATCGAACACGACAAAAGAATTCTGACTACAATGTTATAACAATTTAATAAGTCAAACAATGGGATATATACAAGTCTTGGTTACTGACGATAGTGGAGTATTAACTGTAGAATGATTGACGATACAACGATTTGTAGAATTAAGGTAGTTGAATTGGCAAGATGTCGTATAGACGAACTATAGATGTACATATCGAGGTGTATCAGGATAAGATTTATCGGTTCGAACCAGAATATGACAATTGAAATAGAAACTATGGTACATACAATTAACAAAACAAGAGAATACTACAAACATAACAATTACAACTAATACGTACTTGATAATGATTATGCGATCGATTTTGGGAAAGCAAATTCGAAATAAAGCTATGATTTTAACTTCCTTTTAGACATTCGCGCAAGCTGACGATATTTAAGGATTATCAGTAAGGAAATCAGTATTAAAATTATGAAACGGCGCGAATATTCTATAACGCCCATTTTCAAAAGGGACAAACTTCGACTAAACAAAGGTTATAGCAATAACATAACAATATTAGCCATAGTACTCACTTTGAGGCCTTTGCACACGCACGCAGACTTTAGTACCACACGTAGATAAGCTTCTCTTCTCTTCTCTTCTCGTCTCTTCTGAATAGAATATAGCTTTGGACGGTTCCAAAAACAACAGTTGCTTACTCGCAAGCGTTCACATTAGAAAACTGAAAGTTAACTGGTTGAGTAAGGTGTATATGTGTGGAATCATACCGGAATTTGAATTCGATCTAGATGCCTACGTTTTTCCTAACGGACATTGTTTGGCTGGGTTAGGCAACCGCGTTTGCGCATTTAGAGACCAAAACGTGCGTCTTTCGATGGGAAAATTCACCTAGTGACGAAAATGAGGAAGATTTTGTTTGTTTTCCCACGAAAATATTTTAGAAAAACATCCTTTGCGTTTTGACCTTCCGTTTCGAAACCAACAATTATATATATATATATATATATATATATATATATATATATATATATATATATATATATATATGAATGGTGGAAGTTGTCACTCAGGTGGATAAATGGTAATAAGGTTGTTCTCCGAGTGTAATGAAACCAAACTGGGAAGCATTTTAAAAATGCAGACCCCAGTAGGAATCGAACCCACGACCTTCCGGCTAGACGCTCTACCGACTGAGCTACACGGTCTGGCGGAGAAAGGTATGGGAATAATTGTTTATATACTGAATGTCGAAGCACTTCGATAAACAATTATTCCCATACCTTTCTCCGCCAGACCGTGTAGCTCAGTCGGTATACACTCGAACAACCTTATTAGCATATATATATATATATATATATATATATATATATATATATATATATATATATATATATATACGTGTGGGTTTTGGTCTACGAAACGCAAAGAGTGCTCGATAACATATAGTTAGAGCAAATATAGATTTTCGCTTACCTCAAAAGTCTGCTACAGGCTGTTTCATCTAAAAAGGAATCTTCAGGATCTGCCTGAAGATTCTTTTTTTAGATGAAACAGCCTGTAGCAGACTTTTGAGGTAAGCGAAAATATATATATATATATATATATATATATATATATATATATATATATATATATATATATATATATTGTCCCCCCAGTCTAAAAAGTGCTCTGCGGCCCCTGAAATTACACTATGACGTTTCAAGAAATTTCACCGAAAATAACGAACTGAAAACTATGATCTTTTATAGTCGTTGTTTCCATGGCAACGATCTTTAAGGTTAATCACAACAAAACTGTTATGAGTCAATTCCAACTGTGATCGTCTCCCCCCCGGGGAAACCCGCGGGAATTTGACTTCTCAAAAAAATTTGGTCAAATGTCCCATCGTCTATAAAGGGCGTCAAATTCTATCAAAATATTTCTTTGAAATATTTCATCATATTGTTTTTTATTAATATTACCTTTATTGGACATGTGTAATTGTGTATTAAAAACCAGCTTATAGACACGACTATAGGTTAGGTCGTATCATCAAACTATTTTAAAGAAGATATAGATCTTTAAACAGACTTTAAACAAAGGCATTTTCAAAAGTGAAGAGATGGCTAGATTGTGGCGATCTGACCAACTTTTTTTCAATAGTCAAATGCCCGACTGGGTGAGATTGATTAACGTCAAATTCCCGCCTATACGGAGCTCGTGCACCTTGGGTGGGGTGATCGCAGTTGGATTCGACTCGTACATAATGCTTGAAAGAAACTTGGCTTCATTTAACCTTAATTGGCGATATTTAAGTAGCATTCTTATATAACGGCTTAGCAATTACGAAAGTGGCAAGAGATGGGATCAGTTCACTTGTTTGTTAATACAAAACTGTCAGAAAATAGATCAGTTTCCCATGTAGGAGTTTGTATAACGTTTACCCCGTAAACATTACAAAGAAATTGTTAATTGCGAGTTATAGTTCTATCCACCAGTTCTTGCGCTGTTAGGGTAGTTAGCGATCGTGGTTTACGCAAGGGAGCACGTTAGTAATAGAATGTGATAGTTCTTGTATAAAATAAAATATACTTTACTTACCTAAGTTGTTGACGTTTTGTGCGAGGCGCCGAGTTCGATAAAACCGCTGACGATATGAGCCCCCGACGAGCGAGCCGAATACTCTCCGAAGATACGCGAGGGCGGAGCGGGAAGGGAAAAGAGAAGGGGAGTGCAACTTACAAGATTCTTTCGACAATGCTCGTAGCACGTTGCTATGCACATAGAGTGTTGCTATGCACAAAGAGTGTTGCTATTTACAACAATTATATACGAATACCGAGACAACAGATCTTCGTGATATTCACAGCAGGACGTAAGTTGTTTTCGTTGAATGATTTATCAATTTGGACTCTGATGAGAAAACCGTTGGCTTTCATGAATAAGTTATAAGTCATTTTGAATTTTTATTGTCAGAATCGCGCCATCGCGGGTTTGTTTGTCGACGCTCCAGGAGTATGATCTCAATACCGGAGAAGCCCACAACATATACAAAAGGAGTTAGATTGCAAGGTCAACCAACTGAATCGTTCAAATTTTGGGAAGTTTTTGTTTCATTTATTTCCTTCGTGAGTTCGTGCGAGAAGAAGAGGAGACGGGTTTGTGGAACGATCGACCAGTACGAGTACTGATCCTTTTGTGTTAAAACTATTCATTGTTTTTAATAAAATTCTTACAAGAACTTTAATAGGGTAGTTAGTAGTTACTTAACGAGTCGTAGAATATGATAATTTTAGTGTATTTGGCTCGATCTAGTATCTACTGCTACGAGAAAGGTTGCTACGAGCATCGGAGAAAAGCTATTTCTAAATGAACCATTTTATTGGCTGAAAGCCATCACGTGCTCGGTAGTTGCACTCCCCTTCTCTTTTCCCTTCCCGCTCCGCCCTCGCGTATCTTCGGAGAGTATTCGGCTCGCTCGTCGGGGGCTCATATCGTCAGCGGTTTTATCGAACTCGGCGCCTCGCACAAAACGTCAACAACTTAGGTAAGTAAAGTATATTTTATTTTATACAAGAACTATCACATTCTAACGTGCTCCCTTGGTTTACGGCGGTATGTTCACGCATGAGTACACGCCGTCATTAATTCGGCTAATTAAAACGTAAAATACTCAAATTTGCAACATTCAGAAACATATAAACCTTTTAACTCATTAAGGGACAAGGGCGCACTTTACATTTTATTCTGGCTAACGCCAGACGATTTTATTCACCTAAGGGGCCGATTACATGAGCCGAGAATCTCACTGTGGTTTTGAAACTCGCATAAACTAAATGTACAAAGAAGAATTGATTTATTTTAGATGTAAATTAATCCTAACGATGATTCAAATCTCCTTTTTCGACCGAGGAAATAATTTCGTGACACGCGTCAGCCCTGACAGTGACAAAAAATATCCGACACTAATAGAGTTCAATACATCTACATTCATCAATATCTGCACAAATATTCGTCAAAAACTTAACGATACCAGTACTCGTTCCATTCGTCACGATATATATCATGACTGAACGTTCAGAGTTCAAACTATTCTATTTTGTGTTTCCATTCTCGACATTTCTTTGCGCAAAACTGGGAAACGACTACTAAACGCCTGGCTCAAGCTAGCTGGTTGGCTATCTTGGTTAAAAAACGAGTACACTCATTGACTCAAAGCAAAAATAGTGCGGTATTGACGGTATTCCAATACGTTTAATTCCGTTTAATTTCTGTTTGGGGAACGGCGTTCCCCCACCGTAATTTATGTCAGGGGGAATGGCGTTCCCCCGACAAAAATAGTGGGGGGACGCCGTTCCCCCGCGTTCCCCCTGCAAAACATCACTGGACTTTAATATAAAGTCCACGGAAACGTCGTGTGTTTTAGTGTTTACAATAATATATTTCTCTGACTTCAGTCATACGCTTTACAATAATTTTCACGCACATTCGTTTGCATGGGAAGAATTCAGAACACAGTCAAAATACTATTCTTCGTAAAGTTTGTGAAGATCTAAGCGAAACACTTCGAAATTTCAGCTTTCGACAAGTTTTACAGTCAAGCAGCTCACTCAGACGAATACCATGGAAACGCGGATTTCAAATTTCACTCACCCGAACATGAGTATCTCAGTAAATGCGCAGTAGCGATTGTGATTAACTTTAAATTTGTATAATCGGCTTATATGCAAGCATTGAACTATAACAGCATTTAATATTATCGATTACGTTTGACAATCAAATAGCCAACGAGTTGTTTGAGGGCATTGTGTCCGTTGGGGGAACAGCGCGGTGGACACATGCATGCGTAGCATGCCTATTTTTATTATTCACTCGTTGTGAAGGATCGCTAAACTCGCTTCGCTCACTCGTTCGTTTGCGATCCTTCACAACTCATGAATAAAAATCGTACGCGCTCACCAATCATGAACTAATCTCTATATATCAGTATTGCGTATATTCGTTGAGTTCTAACTCGGAAAGAATGAAAGCAATCGAATGATTGTATGATTATAAGACAATGCAAGATAGGGTACTTCACGCGCTATTGCGGCATATCTTTCATACATAATTTTTAATACAATAAGCAAGTTGATCTATCCAGCAGAATCATTCCTTTACACTCTAGTAATAACGTCAAAAACATGTTTGCTTTAAGTCGCAAAAATAAACCAGTCGACAAAGAAAAGCGCAAAACATTCAACCTATCGACCTGTCGACAAAGAAAGTTCAAAACATTAAACCTGTCGACCAGTCGACAAAGAAAAGCGCAAAATATTAACCCGTCGACCTGTCGACATAGAAAGCTCAAAACATTAAACCTGTCGACCTGTCGACACAGAAAGCGCAAAACACTAAACCTGTCGACCTGTCGACCTGTCGACTAAGAAAAGCGAAAAATATTAACCTGTCGACCTGTCGACATAGAAAGCCCAAAACATTAAAGCTGTCGACCTGTCGACATAGAAAGTGCAAAACACTAAACCTGTCGACCTGTCGACTAGAAAAGCGAAAAATATTAACCTGTCGACCTGTCGACATATATAAAACTCAAAACATTAAAGCTGTCGACCTGTCGACATAGAAAGCGCAAAACATTAAACCTGTCGACCTGTCGACCAAGAAAAGCGAAAAATATTAACCTGTCGACCGGTCGACATTAGAGAGTTCAAAACATTAAACCTGTCGACCTGTCGACATAAAAAGCGCAACTGAACATTAAACCTGTCGACCTGTCGACAAAGAAAAGCGAAAAATATTAACCCGTCGACCGGTCGACATTAGAAAGTTCAAAACGTTAAACCTGTCGACCTGTCAACGTAGGAAAGTGACGTGTCGCTAGTTGTGACGCAGCTGGTGAGTTCTTACACGGTACATAAGCCGAATTTCAGCTATGACTGGGAAAGAACGCTCCATTTCAGCGACTTCCATGTCCAGTATTCTCTCACATAAGCATTCAACTGGACATCCTATTTCTTTTTCTGATTTTAAAATTCTCACCTCAGCACTTTATAAATTTGAACTGTTACTCAGGGAAAGTCTTATGATTTCAATTAAGGGGGTGTTTATATGGGGCGAGCCAGCCCGGGTACCCGGGCTAGCCCGCCTATCCGAGATGATTTTCATCCCGTGTTTACATGAGAAATTTTCAGCCCTGGTAGGCGGGCCAGCTCGGGTTTCGCTTCGCGGCAATTTCAAAATGGCGCTTAACATTTTGCCGGTCATCGCTATGACTACAATTCAAGTTGGAGTGTTTATGGCATTGGTCCTGCAGTTACATGGAATTCTTCTTTTGTGGAAAATTTATGACAAGGCAAAAAATGATACCATAATGGCAATGACCCAAAGTAAACGCAATTATTTCTTGCGAAAATTGAAGATGGCAAGGCAGCGAAGACTCAGAAGGAGCAAGAGACGTTGTTGGGTAAAAGCTGGAAGAACAGATCAATGGTGGGTCAATATGATCAATGGTTCAGCGCCTGAAGAATGCTGGATGAAAAATTTCCGAATGTCAAAGGAGTCATTTCAAGAGCTAGAAAGGGAGCTACAACCTCACATTTCACCTAATCCGACTTCACCTAATTACAGAGCCCTCAGTTGTGCAAAGAAACTTGCAATTACTTTGTACTATTTGAAAGATACTGGATCCCTCAATATGACAGCAAATGCCTTTGGTGTAGCTATTAGCACTGTTTCTGCAGTTGTAATAGAAGTCGCAGGTGTAATTTCAAAGGTACTTGGCCCAAAATATCTGCACTTACCTGTTGATCAGAATGAAATGAGAAAGAAGGTCTCCGAATTTGAGACAAAGTTTGGAATGGTACAAGTCTTTGGATGTATAGATGGAACACATATACCTCTGCTTCGTCCAATAAAAGACCCCCAAGACTACTTTTGTTACAAAATGTTTTATTCTTTAAATATTCAGGCAGTGTGCGACTACAGAGGCATGTTTATGGATGTTGAATGCAGGTGGCCTGGCAGTGTCCACGATGCTAAAGCTTTTGCAAATTCTTCAATAAATAATAAATTGAGAAATGGTAAACTGCCAAGCACATTCCAGTCAGTTACACCAGGGTCTGAAAAAATACCAAACTACTTAATTGGTGATCCTGCATATCCTCTGACCCCATTCTGTATGAAAGAATATGCAACCTGTGAAACAAATGAGCAAGTAGTTTTCAATGGTCTCCTGAGAGCAGCTAGAAACCCAATTGAGTGTGCATTTGGCCGGTTAAAAGCAAGATGGTCAGTTCTTACCAAAAAAGTGGACTTAAAGCTGGAGTCAGTTCCGATAGTTGCATATGCATGCTTTGTCTTGCATAATTTTTGTGAGAAAAACAAATCATATGTTGATGAAGATCTTGTGAGAAGCCAAATTGAGTCAAGCTTGAGAAATGAGGTACAAAACAATGTAGACCCTGTATATTCTTGTGATGCTGGTGAAGGTGAAGTGATTAGAAGAATCATAACAAACTACATTCGAGATAACCTACCTGACAATCTGGTAGCCTGAGATACAGGATGTTTTTCAGTAGGCATGCATCATCTACAGTACTGTGCATAATATATAGATACAACAAGTACAAGAAACAAGTTTTTTCTTCAATATCTTAGTTTTTATGTTGAGAACATTTCAGAGATGTTTACTAGAAAAAGAACTGTAAAAATAAGATAATAGTAGCTATGTTGTGTTGATACTTTTGTGTACTTCTGTTCCATCAATAAACTAAAAAACTACAACAAACAAAAAGTAATTATAAACAAGTGCAGTGATTTTGTATCCATTGTATAAAGAAGCTTACAAAAATTTCTAAATCTATAGTTGGTATCAATATTTGTTTTTGAAGTTATTTAATATGAATATAATTCCATTGTGGTATCACAATTATATAATAAATATATAATATAATAATAATATAATTAAATAATATAATAATATACTGCAATTAATATATAATAATAATAATATAATAATAGAGGGGGACATTGGGATTTTCGATATTGTTGTGTTTTTGTATGGTATTTCAGTAATTTTGCTGTTTCGGTATGGTATTTATTTTTATCAATCCAAGGAGTTTCGGTATTCATTTAATTCTCAACGCAGTACTGCGGTTTAGAGCACCCCCCAATGTCCCCCTCAATAATAATAATAATGTAATTAATATATAATATAATAATTTAATAATAATAATAATAATAATATAATTAATATATAATATAAATATTACATAGTGGTATCACATATATGCAACACAATATTCTCTTTTCATATACATGTAGTGTAAAACAACATGGGAACTACTGAACATGTATTCCAAAACATTAAATATGAAACTAGTAAGATGAAATGATAAATACAATCTTTTTAAAACCTGTTGTAACAATATCCAATACTATTTTATTACCAAAACCGATGATGCACGGCATAGCCCAACAAAAAACTTGTCATGATTTCCGCCAAAACATCAACGAGTCCGTCCAAAAAGGTTTAGAAAGACAGACAGATTGGTCAATGTTTTGGGCAGAAATCATGTGTTTTTTGGGCCACGCAACGCATCATTGGTTTTGGACTTTTGGTAATATATCAAACAATTTAAAATTTTGATGTTCTACAAGTTATTGCCCCTCTCACCAAGAATTTCCTTATAAACACAACAAAATAAAACTGATAAATTGTAGTTACAACAGTTCTATTCAAGATTGTACCTTACCATACTTACATGACTTTACATAGAAATCACATTGGATGATATAAAACATTATCTTCTCCATCAAGACTTGGTTCAAACCTAGGGACATCACTGTGTGGCACGGTATATTGGGCTGGGTTAGGATATACACCATGGGCTGGGTATGTACCTTGGGCTGGGTGTGTACCATGAGCTGGGTGTGCAACATTACTTGGGTATGCACCAGGGTTATTTTGATAAAATAAATTTTGATTATATGGCCTGGGTTGGGAGTTTGTCATTATCTGAGCCATGATTGCCTGGGACATCATTTCCATAGAGCGTGAAATCCCATTTCCTACTTGCATCATGGAATTGCTCACATCTTTCAATGCAGTAGTAAAGCATTCTGTTGATTGGCGTGTGGCTTCTGCCAGACTCTTGCGAATAACTGAATCTTCTTTTGCCTCAGTTAACAATAGCTTATCCCGCTGGGCAGCAGACAGGGCTTTCTCTAGATGTTTGCGCTTGTTATCAATGAGGTTGGGAACTTGGTTAACACATTTTCGTTTACGACTATCAGTAACTCTTTCACCATCAGAATCTTCCACAGGCATATCAAGTTCAACAGTATCTCTCTCAGCTGTAGTTGTAACTTCACTAACATTAGATTGTTGGGTTAGGGAGCAATCTTCCTGATTCATAAGGGTGGAATCTTCTTGATCTTCTTCTACTACAAAAGTATCAGTGTCCACACCATATGGAAGCGGTTGTGTAGAAGCCGAACCACCCCAGATTGTAACTAATTTATCATAAAATTCAAAAACAATTTTACCACTGCCACTTCTTCTCCCATTAATTACTGCCTGAGAGAAAGATTGCCTTATCTCCTTTACCTTTTCTCTTATTCGTGAATAACCCTTCTTGATCAAATCATTTTCGGCCTTGCTTCGCTTTGTATAATCTTCCTTTTCTTCTTTACTCATGTCTGACAACGGAATAATTGGAAGAGTCACAGAAACAGGCCCAAATAATGAAGTGTCCTCCACTTCGTATAGGTTTGACATTTCCAGTCTCAACCACGAGTATTGGGCTGGTCGATCGCCATCGAAATCCACGTTTTTGTATTCCATTTGGCTCTTAAAACTTTGAAGACATGTTATCAAGTTTTCCACCATTGCAGAATCCCAACGAAATTGCTTTCCTTTCCCTTTTTCTCGCATTTTCTTCGCTAAAATATTCACAGCTGTTGAATCCGCCATCTTTAATATAAACACGCGGATCGGAGCATGCGCAAATCGCAATTTTCCAGCCCGGGAAGGCGAGCTAGCCCGGTCAATCGTGTTTACATGGGAAAATAACCAGCCCGGGTAACCGAGATCTCGGTCTCACAAAGCGAGATCTCGGCTAGGCGGGCTGGCTCGGTTCCCATGTAAACACAAGATGAAAATTAACAAGAAATAATAGCACAAGTACGATCTCGGCAAAGCGGGCTAGCCCGGGTACCCGGGCTGGCTCGCTTCCATATAAACAAACCCTAAGCCAAGTCTCAACGGAAACGTAAGTTCTGTACCACTTTCCTTATTCTAACTATAGCCACTAATCCTGTTAATCACACTTAACCCTGACCTAAGTTTCTTTCACTAATTTACTTAATCCTTTGATTGTTTGTTATTCTATATGTCTGTAATTCGAATTTGTTTGACCGTTTGTAATATACGTTTATATCTTCATGTCCGTTGTAGTTTTGAATTTGAATTTTGACCGTTTTGTAATCGAACACTTGTAATAACTAATTTAGATCGCTCTGATGATGTTGCAATAAAATGTATTGACAAATCTCTGTCATGTGTTTTAAAGTCATTTGCTGGGCTCTTATATTTATATTTAAATTACTTGTATAATGATTGATTAAGTACAGTCGCTTGCGAAGCAAGACATTCGGGCCATAATTTCGCCGAAAGCAGCCATAAAAATGTCAGGCCATAATATGGCCAAAAACCAGCCATAATATTGCCATAGCATGACAAATGTCACGCTGGGTTCTCGCTCAAGTCTCGTTCAATTTGTCTCGCTCTTGTCACGTTGATTCTCGGTCGGCTTTGTCACGCCCGATTATCAGGCTTGAATCTCGCTCTTGTCTCGCCGAGAATTTTCGTACGGGAAAGGCTGTCCTAGGCAAGAATGAGTTAGCAATGTGTTGATAACTAATTGTCTTGTATTTTCCTCAGCAAAATGGTCAATAAATTTCATCTCAACAAACAAGGGCTTAATAAAACATCGTTCGGGTTTGAGGAGAGATAATATTTAACTATTGATGTTTTTAAATTTGGGGCGACTAAACTTAATCTAGCCCAAACAATGGCGGAATACAACCGAGAGAAATGGGCAACCAATTCCAATCTGCAGCTGACAAACGAGACAAAATTGTGGGACATATCCAAAATCTGCCATCTCTATATCAGTTCCTACATTTTTATTAGACAAAGCCCTCCCGAAAGGTAACCACATGTTTTAGTGTCTATGTCAGCATAAGTTGTTTACTTCTTTTTCACACTCAAGCCAGTTAAGGCCCAGTTCATACACTGAACTTTTCATGAGCTCAACCTAATACATTGGGTTCGCCTCATGAAAAGTTTGGTGTCTGAATCAGTTCAGTTTGGCCGATTATATTAGGAACAGCTCAGCCAACTTCTTGCCTTTGGAGCGACTTTGATTCAAATGCCGATCTTTTCATGAGCCGAACCCTGTCCGAATAATCATCTACTGAGTTAAGTTCGGGTCATGAAAAGTTCGATGTCTGATTCAACAGGCGGGGTTATCTCGATTTAGGTCGGCCCAAATTGCAATTAGGTTCAGCCCATGAAAAGTTTGGCAGCTGAACTGGGCCTTAGTGACTCCAGACAAACCTTCACCTCCAGACAAACCTTATTTGGTAGTGTTCACAAGTTGTTATGTATGCCCTAACAAAACCGAAAAAACACTTTCATTTTCTCTTAATAATGCAATTTTCACCTCGAAAAACAGCCGTCTCCACCCTAACATAACCACCCTCGAGTCTGCAAAACCTAAAAACCTGCCCCGGCTACTTTTGGAACTTCACAGTAGTATAAAATGATCTTGTGTCAGCAAGAAAAACTTGAATGATTAGCTTGGGAGAAAAGGTTGTAATATAATACCTGGATACAATCAATATCTAAATAACACCAGACATTTTGCATAAGCCAGATGTAAGAGATAAACACCGAGCCTCAAGGTGATTGTATACTGTACTCATCTTTATTAATTTCAAAAACCAAATAATTAACAAAAACACAAGCTAACTAACACCTGTTACATTGTTATGTGTAAAGCTTGTTTTTATTTTAGTGTTGGTGGATGATCAGCATTCTTTAGCAGTTGCTGGTTTAGAATACTGTGAATCCTAACTTAGTAACTCTGTCAAGTTCAACAACTGCCAATGGATACTAGCAATCCACCAACAACCAAATAGATTGATAGAAATTAGACTAGGCCTAACAATACTCCTGTCAATAAAATACATTTCTCCACTGTAATAAATGTTCTGTTTTGCGAAACAATCGATTGTATATAGATTGTGAATCAACAGCAACAAAATGGCTAAAAAGTTACAAATAGTACAAGAACAACAAACTTACAGTAGCAAAGCTGACCATAGTAACTTTATTCTATGCAAATTTAAAATTGTTTTACACATTTAGAAATGTATTGTTTTCAAAATACCGGTATGCACCCGCAATAATATGTGTATACCAGCTTCACCCCTGCACAACATATAAACACAAATTGTCAATTATTTATGAGGAAGTGTATGGATTCTGAACCCATGGTATTGATCTTGTGTCATGCATTAAACTACCACTTTTTTACAAAATCTATAAAACTTTGCACTATCCTTGGGTTCTAGTTATTTTCTGCGGTTTGCAAAACATGCATAGCGAGATATACAGTGATGCGTTGACTCATTCAGTGATTTTGATAGCATTAATTTCTTGCAGCAAAGAGACCGTCAATGCCAAAAATCAGAAAATCGTAATTAAAAAATTCGTACAAAACAAACTTCTTGTAAGCCAAAATAAAATGTCATACAATTCATGTTGACATATTGGATAGTTATTGTTATTTTAATAGTTAATAATTAATAGTTAATTATTATATTACCAATTAATTAATAGTTAATCATATGATATATTGGTCAGTTATTATTATTTTAATAGTTAATAGTTAATTATTATATTACTAATTTTAGGAAAACCGTTGCTATATTCACTATGACGATTCCTACAGATTCCGGATTCCATTCCGGATTCCGGGTTTTCCAACCTACCCAAAAGCAAAGGGTAACCTAAGTTTCACTATTTAAACAGCGTAGACGTAACCGCAACGCCAATCGGATTAAACATCGACAACGTACTCAATAACATACTATCAACTTTCTGGCAAGTATTTATTTAAACATTTTTACTAATATCAAACCCCTTCTTTCCGGACTTGATTCCGTAAAATACACGTTCATCACGTGTCATCTGTAGAAGATAACTAGCCTCTTCCCGACTATAACCCCCCACCTTTCTAACAGGCAACATAACACAGATGAGTGTGGAATATCTCTAATATCTCTTCTACCGCCGGTCCGGTGGTATCGTTTCGAGGCTGCGGTGTTGAAGAAGAGGGTAATTTAGCTGGTTTTCTCGCTCGTTTCCTCCGAAACGTCGGTGCCTGGCCGAACAGATACTAAAACAGAAAACCGTAGTAAATACGCGCGTTGTGGCTAATCCCTTTGCCATCCCTTTGTTCAACGAGGGGAGTACGCGCGTAAGTCATCTGTTTATCAACTTACCTCGATGTAGTCCGCCGCGCTTTCAATAATATCGGGCCGACTAACCGTACTATACGAAGCCGGAATTAGTTTCCTCAATCTGTCAACCAACCTGTTCAGTTTCTCTCTTTGTTCGGTTCAACATAACTAGGGACAGTTATAAATTGCATGCTTACGATGCGTATTTCCCATTGACATAAATATTGTCACGACAACAAAACTCGTCTTTAAAAAGTATTAAGCCGAATTCTGTTTGATTATCAATCAGATCGTACATATATTCGACGAGACCATTCCACAGGAATTTCATATAACAAACTCATAGAATCAGATTTCAACTTAACGACACATGTGCATTTACTGTTGTTCAGATTAAAAAATATTCCTTCGTAAGAGTAGTCACTGTCCGTATTATCCACATCTCTTGGTCGCTGTTATGTATGTCTGGTATATCTCATCAGCATATGCTAGTTAAATAAATAAATAGAAGGAAAAGAGACACGTATATATTAAAGGTTAGAAAAATTCAGACATCACAATGACTGAATTTTGCATTGTCAGCTCCTTACCAAAATTTTGATTCACTTTAACCTCCCTAAAGGTTGCCTCTCCATTTTTGAAGTTGGGGTAGACAATCTTAATTTGTTGTGAATCATCATTTTTGTTCATCATGCCAGCACGAAACAAATTTCGATTAAAATGTATGACTGCCAAAATGTGTGTGTAGAAATTTAGAAATACAAATATATAAATATTGATAATTTTATCAAAATGATGATTTGCATCTGTCAACAAAACATATGTTAGTAAATGGAAATGTGTTTCACACAAGATAACTTCCATAGACATACATACCTGCAGAGCATACCAGAAAAAGAATAAGCAATCACTAGTTGGGAGAAAATTGGTTAACAACAGAGTGGAACCCTTCTAAACAGCTTGTCTGGTCAAATGGTGAAGCTTGCTGGAAACCCTTCATCAGTGACTTGTTCTGTATGGCTGTAAACAGCTTTTCATATGCTGGAGAGTCTAAACATATACCATATGTAGAAAATAATCCCAGAGTTCATATATTATAAACAAATATTGAATACTTAGTAACACATACACTCCAATAAAGGTGATTCTCACAGGGGCGTATCCACTCAGCCAATTCTTAACAATTTCCTTCCTTTGCTAATGCGGACAATATCTTGTGCAACTCTACGAACAAGGATATGATTGTTTATTTTAGTGGTTTGTAGCAATACATGGGGATTGTATATAGAAGGCTTATAATTGAGATTTTGCAGTATGAATGTAAGTAATAAACATCATGATTATGATACTTACTCGTTTTCAAATGCCATATATCGAAATAATGGGTTATGTTAGGTAGCTTTTCTCTCATGTGCTTTGCAATGCTAGAATGCCTGTCTGACACAAAGGTAGAGATACCCAAACCTTGCTCTTGCAAAAGGAAGTCCATGCATCTCTGAAAAGCAGCATATTCAATTGCACTACTGCTTCCAACTTCATTTCTCTAAAATGGAAACAGGTTGTCCATTTGCAATAAAGCTGTAATAATTCTGAGATAGGGTAAGATGGCAGGGTCTCATTAAGTAACTTTAACACAACGTTTTTCTTACATGTATCTACATGTAGGAATGACATGTACAATCAGTAGTTGGAAATTTTGCAGTTATGTACAATTTATGGTTCATATATTAATGTAATACTGATGTATTAGCAAATACACTGTTTCAATACAAAATAGTTAATGCAGACAAATATTATTTACCTGAACTAAGCTAAAATGGATGATTTGAGGTTCACTACAACAAAATACTGTATATAAGCACCATATTTAGCACTGTGTCTTCCATCACCAGATATCACCAAAGATGACCCTGAATTTTTGAGCTGGTCCAGAATATTTTTCTGATATTGATTCCAGTGAAGGAAGATTGCAGGAAATAGTTTTGTCTTTAAAAAAATACAAAAAAGCGCATTATTACACGTGTATCGACTGCTTCCTGTCAATAGTCAGCAAACTTCACACGAATATTGTAAAGTAGCATTTTGCAATTGCAACAACGCCTACAAGGTTCCATAATTTGCTAACTGCATGGGTTTTGAAAATTGGAAGTATACCTGCGTAGTTCATCAAATATCATTCAGTAGTGAACTTTGCAACATACTACTGACAGGAAGAGTGAATAACTAAGATCATTTGTGATTATACTCTAGAATAGTTAAACTTTGTAGACCTGATACATATATAAATAAACAGCTGCACATACACGTTGGTGTTGGAAAAAGGTTGTCAGAGATATGCTGGAAAGTCCCATGTGCTGAAACAAGTGAATAATTTTGCTGGCTGATCCTCCAGAAACTAAAATGGCGAAGCTTAGAAGAAAATCACCGGCATTTATCCGTGAACTAGGCATGAAAGGCTGACTTCTCCAGACATCCTGTTGTCTACCACATTTTGGGTTTGAGCAAGTTGTTGTTATAATAACTGCAGTTCCAGCTTTTTGAGCTTCAACGAGAGGGTTATCCGTTTTACAGTAGTGGAAAAACTTGAACAGCAAAAGTAATTGTGACAAGAAAACGACGAATTTTTTCTCCTGTCGCAGATTTGTATTCTTTACGCAAACCCTAAAATTTGTTTAGAAAATCGGGTATTATTAACGCGTTAATCCGATTAACGACTTGCCATGCAGTGAACCTCGCAGTGAACCACAAATCTCAATATCTATATTTTTGTTTATTTGCGCGTTTTATTTTGTGTTACCTATTGTTGTCTAAACATGTTTCCGCCTCAGATTCTGTCTCTGTTTCGCACTCGAAATCCTGGTTAACAGATGCGTCGTCTTCGCTAACATCCTCTTCGGAATCTGCGTCATGGTCCATGTTCACATCGTCATCGTTTTGTGTTAAGGGTATTGCGTTATCATCAGTCTCCGCTTCCTGCCCTTCTCCAGTTGAAATTATGTCACACTGAATACCTATAAATGTAAAGAATAGGATGACTATTGATTGTGACTATTAAACTATGAAAAGCGTCAACGATTGGTACGAAGTTGCATGACTTGCCGAACGCCGAACCTGAGTGAAAATAGAGGGGTTTTCCCAGCAATGAGCGCGTACACAACCGCTATTGACACTAATCGTATACACTGACCTTTATTTCGCTTCACTTTGATTGTTGCTTCGAATTTGACTTTTAGATCAATGTACTTGTTCCATATCTCTCCCCTTTCTTTCAATAACGCAGCACAACTAACACAACCATCTGTTTGGGTGAGAACGCTTTTTTGTTTACACTATTGAGCAAGGAATATGAGAATGGTTTCATCATTGATTGTAAAAGGACCATGGTTTCAAATATCAACTCAAAATTATAAATATAAACAAGGGATATTTAGCTGTTGGGTATAGCTAAATGTGACTTTGTAATAAAAAACCCAACTATACACATACTTGGCTTGGCTTGAAGAAACTAGTAAGGATTGCATTTCCTCTGTCGTTTCGTTTTCTAAGTTTCAACTCCAACGAATGTGACTCAGCGCTAACATTCACGGCTTCGCTATCCTTTTCAACCAAAGTTCTCGTATTTTCTTTTATAATCTAATCGAATAATTTACAGTAACAAAAAGATGTTGAACATTGGACTTTTTTAATTACGCATATCCCACAAAATACCAAGATTTGTATATTATAGATGTTGTATATATATTATTGTACACCTACCTTCCTTTTATCTCTAGCTGATAGAGGTTTCTCATCGACACATTTGTGATGTCTCGGTATAGGGACGATGTCAATTTCGTCGGTAACCAACCAACGACGTCTAGGACTAGAAACCCCCGAAAACCTTTCTGTAAAGTCTTCTTTAGCGAAGTGTACCGAGCAAATACTTGAATTAGGAGTCGGGTCCCATTTGGCTCGCTTTAGTCGTACAAATTCGACCCACTGCTTTCGTCTTTTCTTCGTCCTCAGCAAATGGTATAAAGTGCAACGAAGTTCCCTGCTTTGGGTTTGAACCATTAGAACAACCACCAACAACACATCTATTTGGCATTTTCGAAATTCACGACTTGTCGCAATAAACTTTGACGCACTATATGTTAATATTTTTGCTGTGTTATGGTTTTCCTCTTACTTTGAATGAGTTCCTATAAATACGTCACAGGGCATTAACTCGGTTCCAAGCTCCTTACGCTTTAGTCAATAAAATTTGGACTTTTAAACGCCGATAACTTTGAGAAGAAAAGTCCAAATGTAATTCTGTTTTCAGATTTTCGTATCTACAGATCACGAAGATTCGAAAAATGCAAAGTCCCATTTGGTCGTATAGGCACTTTAAAAAGAACAAAAAAAAGATTCTTATAACTATAGATTTAAAGTTTAAAAATGTATATTCTCTTAGTGCAATTTAGAATTAGATCTTTCTGTAAAGAAAAGATGTAATTCATCAGGGACAATGTTGCACAGTGGGATTCTGATAAGTGGAGGATGAATACAGCCAAACTTCTTACCGCTAGTTTTCAAAGAATACTCTTGTATTTCCTGGATAGTTGGGACCATGTTATTAGACCAATAAAAATGCTTTTGACATGTCCCCCCTTCAAAGATTTATGATTATTAATTTTTTTTACTGATCTTCAAAAATGGAGAATTAATATTTTCTGATATTATATTAATGTTAAAATGACATATTGGGTTTATTATTTTAAGGAATTTGCATTTCAAAATGGGTACATATCATGTACACCCTCATTACATATCCGAAGACTGACAAAGGAGTGTGATTTTTTGTCTCTCCTACTAAACTGCTACGAGAACTCTACACACTGCTACCTTCCTACTCTACTCCAAGATTTCGAGAGAGAGACAGACATATAATTCATGACGTCAGACAAAAACACTCATTCAATGTCATGGCGTCGCGCTAGAAGGACCTCCCACAACACAAACAAAACATAGGCCAAAGAAATCATTTTATTTTTATTTTGAAAAAAAAATAAAATTTTGAACCATTTTCACGTCGCCAACAACAGAAGGTGGAACGATAAGTGACATCACTACACTCTTATAGATCCAAAACGGATACACTAAAAGTCACTGATAACCCTCAATTACGCTTTCATTTTTTTCCATAAACGGAAACCCAACTGGTTTTTTCTCACCCCCCCCCCCCCCCCCAAAAAAAAATAAATGAAAAAAACCTTCTGGGTAACCAATTAAAAGGAAATGATGTGACTGGTTTAGAGCTCCGTCCAGTCTCCAACACATTAAAAAAAACTATCTCAATATATAATACTACTTTATTCTAACAACAACAACAACAACAATAATAACAACAACAACAACAACAACAACAACAACAACAACAACAACAACAACAACAACAACAACAAAAGAAACCGACAACGACCGACTAAGTTCCCATCGTCATTGTTTTCCGTTGTTACCCTCATCTTCATCTTTTGTTTTCTAATGAGTTTGAAGGTAATGAATAATTGATTATTCTGAATAAAAAAACAAACCGTGGTTAGATTTTCGCATCCATTTACTTAAACTCACTAAAATTCAGAACAACACTCCTTTACAACCCGTAACACCCACCTTTATCCAACCCACCGGAATAAATAATGTTACAGTACAATTCTCAAAGTTCATTAGCTAGTCAATTTAATTACTTAAAGTGCCTATGAAACGATTTTGGCGAGCGAACACTTAAAACAACAGAGTAACATCTTTTGCAGTTTTTCGTTTCCTTGCTAAGTTGTTGAGATATATTTGGGTTTTTTTAACTCATTCTTGTCCGAGGACTTCCCCAGAAGTGAATAAAATCGCCTGGCGTAAAATCAATGGACAGAAAAGAGTTAATATGCAAATTAACCATTTTGACGTCACATGTGTATAATGACTTTTCCGAGAAAGTTATATATCTTTGTTATTTCCAAACATAATCCTTTGAAAACCTAGATGTTTGATGTTGTAGCAGAAACACATCCACGCGTTTTTTTCAATTAATTTGATTTGATAATAGTCACTGAAATATATAGCTTTTCCCAATAACACATTATGCACATGTGGCGCCAGATGTTGAATTTGCATGTCAAACAACCTGAAATATCTTGACTACAGAGCGAGGGAACCAAAAACTGCAAAAGTTGTTACTTTCTCATTTTGAGTGTTCTTTCAAATAAGACAAACTTAATTTTCGTTTTCTGGGCACTTTAAAAATGATTGATTCGTTTCAGTCTCCGACACATAAAAATCACAAAATATACAATACTACTAACGTGTTAGTATCAACAGAAAAATAAATTAGAGTAAATGACTTTAAGGTGTATATCTCATGTTTGGTATTTTTGTACATATTTTTCACTGCGAGTTTTCTTCCTTTGATGCGTCAACTTTGGCAGAGAATGAGTTAAATTTACGAACTTCGTCGCTTTCTGATAGGGATTTATTAATATTGTTACCAACCAGAGCTTCATCTTGATGCATTTTTTTCCTGCTAAAGTTGGTTTATCATTCACAAAAACTGCATGATAGCAACCCAAGGACATGCATTCAAGAGTTTTCTGAGTGACTTAAGTAAAATTAAGAGTAAACTATTCCGCTGTTAAATCACGGTACAACATCTTTGCGTGTTCCTCAGTTGGCATCAATTCTTGCGAATAGCAAACTAACTTCAGAAGAAGAGAAAGTCACCACGATGAAACATTAGTTGGTGATAATATTAAGCAATTCTTATCAGAAAGTGCAAACGATTATAAATATATTGAACCCAGACATCAGATACGCACTTTAAGACATCTTTTGGTCTGTTGACTCAGGCTTTCATATCATGCGAATAATCTAATATTGTTTTTAGTAGAAACTAACTTCTGTACACTTAGCTTTTTAGAATCGTTTCAGAAAGCGGAAAAAAATCATAACCATCCAAGGTAAAACAAATCCTCCATTCCTCGGCGCCTCCATGTTGTTTTGCTGCTTGACCGCACGGGTCCCGATACTGAATTTTGTACTCCAATAGAATACATATCGAGTAGCTAGAGCGGCTAATCACATTGCGGCATTTGCAATAGTATAGTAGTAAGTTTTTACTAAAACTAAATAGTCTATTATACAGGGTAAATTCTAAAACACGAGCTAAGTGATTTAGGCTCGATAAGATACCTGCTGACAGACGTTTGGTAGACTCTCAAGTTCAAATACTCAAAAAAAATAATATTTTTTTTGAGCGGAAGACCGGGGTTGAAGGTCTTAACGTTAACGTTTAAAGAAAAGACATACGACTATATCAGTTTGCAACCTTAGTCTCAATTTTCGATCCGAATTTTAGTTGCTTGATGGTTGCTTGATTAGAGAATCTGACTGGTCAACATTTTGGGGTCAGAAACATTTTCTGAGTATTTGACATTGACGAAGGTCTACTAAACGTTTGTTACCTTACTCTTTATATTAAGCTTTTGTGTAAGACGTATCAGTCTCCAAAAACGTGCTGCCAGTTTTTTCTGGAGTAACTTTGAAAGTTTACGTTGCACGTAAAGTTTTATCCCGGCACAGAACGCGTCATTTTGATGCGCAGTCGAGATTAACTGGTATATAGATATTTAGTCAGTATTTAGTCAGTATTTAGTCAGTATTTAGTAATGAACCTTAACGAAGATTGCTGTCAAATTAATATTGTTCCTTTGCACATATTGTTTATTTTCCAAAATTTATACGATGTAAACAGTGTTAATCTCACAAAATAATAAATAAAATGGTGAAAATTGATGCACGAAGCGTTTCATATCGTTGCTATAGGGACGTGTGCAATGCAAATGCTTTGTCTAAAGTTCATTAGAAACGGTAATGTGCTTTGCTTTAACGTGTTAATGAGTTTAACCTATCATTTTGTTACAATCACATTTTTGAGCCCACATGAGTATGTACAAAATACAGGCTACTCACGTGGTGCACAAACTGCTTTCAGGGGGACGTCTTAGTCAAGCCATCTTGTTCTTTAAGGGATCGTATGTTTCTTTTTTACGGAGCCATCTTTTTCTCAAGGGATCGTCTTTTTTTAAGGAGTCGTCATTTTTAGTGCAAAGTTTCTGCAAAGTTTCCCAGAAACTTTGAAGTATTGTGATGAGTGGCGAAAATTCACACGATACATACTATATATATATATATATATATATATATATATATATATATATATATATATATATAATAGATAGATAGATAGATAGATAGATAGATAGATAGATAGATAGATAGATAGATAGATAGATAGATAGATAGATAGATAGTGTAAACTTTCCTGGGGGTAAAATTACCAGGTTTAACGACATACATACCGACCTCGTACCCAGGGCAGCGGACTGCCCCCGCTCACCGCTACGAAAAGACCCTGATCCAGGCTGGTCACGTGTCGTCTATCAAAATTTCCGACTGTTGGAGGGTCCCCTGCGTATCAATGCTTGACCTCGCGTTGTCGAAGAAATGCATGTATACGTATCTTGTCTTGCTTTCTGGTATTAGATTTTGAAATGAATGGTTAAACCGGTGACACGATTTTAAAATTGAAAGAAGTTGTTTTGACAGCTATTGTTTGTAAACTAAAGTTTATAGTAAATCGCTGTGTTTATTTAAGTTTACAATGAAGAAAGTTTTTGATATTCTCATTCGTTTAATAATCGTCAGCCTGGGTGCTTAAATAATTAAATTATACAATATATAGTCGATCAATCGGTATCTTATCATTTTTCTATTTATGTAAACTCCAGTTACTTCGCAAATTTGATCTTTCGTCGCTTGATCGTGAAATATGAATACGTCACAACGAAAACTGTTGCCGCTCCTCCATTCGGCGAAGTATATTAAAATATCGAACAATAGTAATCAACGACAAAGAAAACAAAAATAAACAGTACTAAAATAGTAAAATATTTGAAACCAAGATCATTCTATAATGCTATAGCAAGCCAGTAGACACATTTAATAAGGCAAAGGTGAAATGTTGAACTTTTGTTGTCATCTGCCTGCATCAGGCCCCGATTTACCGATAGGCCAGGGTTTTATCCAAGCACTTTTCTAGGTCCGGTTACCGGACCTAGAAACTCAATCTGGGATTGAATTACGAATTACGAATAAATTATGCACGACAGTACGATACAATTTATTAAACGACATTTGATTTTTTTGACTTTCAAATCTTGACTTTTTCCAAGTATTCATCTGTTGTTGTACCAAATTACAACAGTACCAAGTTACCTACAAGTTAGGTGTTTTTTCCCCAATGAATCTTCGACTTCCAGTAAGTTTTATTCAATAGAGATTTCAGCAACAGCAACTTGTCTACAGACAGAAGCCACAATGCATTTGGTCAGCGCAAAGGATCGCAGCCCCCTTAGCTACTTCATGTTAGGTTGGCTGAGTGACTTAGACGAACATCTAACATTTTACTGCTCAGGACAATTGACAAAGGCAAACACATCCAAGACATGCTCTCAGACTAATACTATAGAAAACTGCAGTCTGCTAGGAGTTTAACCACGGTGGAAAGTTTGTAGGATGTGCCGAAGATCTTCGGCGCGGTTTATTCGTGAACCTACATTATATTGGTGCAGAAATATACGTAGTATGCTGGCGCCGCGTGGCGCACATTTGTTCTAATAATTACACCAAAATGACATGTTGGCTTGTCATTACTCATTTTAGTTAGTTTAATTAAGATCCACGACGCGCCTAAGCTTGACGACGCGCCTTAAAAACAAAAGAATTCTTAATTAAAACAAAGTGAATGAATAATTTGTAATCCCAGGAGTATATATCAATACCGTCCTCGTTCTATGAACAACGCCACTCTCAGCATTTTTACGTCTTCAGAACAACGCGAACACGTTGACAAGTGACAGCTGTTTCTTAACGTTGACTTCAGCTCAGACACTAAAGCCGTTTTAGCAAGAACTGGAGCGTCTTGAAAGTCATTAAACAAGCTTAAACATGAAACAGACAGTTAATTTACCGTCTTCATTTAAATGCATTGCTTTTTAAGGACGCGTCGTCGAGCTAGCCGCGTCGTAGATCTTAAAGTCTCTAATATCATAACTACGCGTCACCGTGCCGTTTACGTGATACGTCATACACGCCGAAGGTAATACTGTACACTAAGTAAACCGCCTGCGCGGACCTGAGACCACAAGGTAGGAATGCGCCTCGGCCTGTCTCGTTTCGCTAGCCTAACTAATATTTTAGTTGGCTTTGTAAATATATAATGCTGTAATTTTCTCAATAAAGTTGAAAAATCATCCAATTTTGTAAAAATGCTAAAACGTGCCATTAAAAGTATGTTTTAAAACTTTCAAAATTTTGCTCAAATGTGCTGTCAGATCGCGGGAAATGCCATTTTAGAGACCCAAATTTAAAAAAATCCCCTAGGATTGTGCACCACAAGTTTCATTTTTCTTTCAATTAGACACCGTTGATTGCTTTGAATTCTATGAAATTAGCAGCAAGGTGCAAGCAGGCTATATAGCCTGTAGACTCACAATTTGGACGGCCCACGTTTTGGGACGGGAAAAAATGATGAGAAACTGTTAAAAAATTTCATACCTTTATATTTTGCTCAAAAGTGTCCTCAAAATGCGGGAAATGCTGTTTCAGAGACCCAAAATTCAAAAAAAATGCCGGGGGGACATGCCCCCGGACCACCCCTCGTCACACTTAGCCTGTAGGCCCAAAATTGGTAAATCCGGGCCTGTTCTTCATTTCTGAATGCACTGTTGTTTAATTAAAGAAATAGTACTTTCAGTAGACTTCAAGAAAGCGGCATGTCTTATCGATTTTTCTGCTTCTTGGCTGTCACAAAGACACAAACTTCTTGTCCGATAAAGAAACCCCCGTTCAAGTTAACTTGTTACGTATCTTTTAGTTTTGATCGTTTTAAACGCAACAACCTAATACCCGCCGCTTTTCGGACTATATTAATAACACGTCGTAGTAAATTATAGTCCCTCGCCAATAGACCTTTCCGCATGAAGTGAATGGATCCCATGATCATTCTTTTTGACAAATCTGATTGGCTAATGTCCAATGATTGTCCGAAGTTTTGCGAGAGCCAATCAAATCTCTCAACGCGTTATCCACGCACTTCGTGCGGAAAGGTCTATTGTTTAAAATATAATAGGTGCGGATATCGACTACGCTTTTTAAAATGAACTTGAAAATTGGCATTTTATGTCAAATATATTTGTGACCAACTGACCATAATTTTGTCCGCATGGGAACTGGTCAAAACAACGCAGCACAGTAAACCTCACAGTTGATAATGAAATGGAAGACTGTTTCAAACTCTCAATATAAACAATAAAATACGTATGTGTTTCACCTGTACGTTGTTGAATACCACACGCGAAAGCTGCCGTTATATTTAAATGAATACGTCCAGTTAAAAGCCTCGCGATTTCAATGCTTAAAACGAATATTCTCCCATCAATGACACATATCGCCAGCGCTACAAATCCAGCAAAATATTGATCTTTGAGACTTTGGCATTCTTATTAAATTATATCTCGTTTCGGATTGTTTCTCCAAGCAGTTGTGCACCTTTCGTGAGTCGTGACATTTTATCTGGCCGGTCGGTAAGTCGAGAAAGTTTTTTGTACCACCCTATACCCACACCATGCCCACACTAAATTTATTTTGTACTGCCCATATTTTGGGCAGCACGTGACCAGCCTGGACCAGGGTCGTTTCGCAGCGGTTGGGCGGGGACGAGGGAGAGGAGATAAGACCCTGGGTACGAGGTTGCATACGTACTTGTCGTAGTTGAAAGGTGTCCCCCGCTAAAACCAGTGAAAATGTGAAACACTATAGTATCAGGTTTGTACCTTATCTATGGGTATTTCTTGAAAGACGTGTAAAATCCTGCTGCATTATAATATATCGAGAATGAAAGAAGTTTTCCCCCGGAATATATTAGAATAGAACTGCACACGCGTGGTTTTGTTTGCGACTGGCGAATACAACAATGGCGGAGAAACGCAAAGGAGCGATCAATTTTTTTCTCGAAACGACTTTCTAGGCTTAGCTGCATGGCTAATTGAATATGGTCTGGACGAAAGGATTTATTGTCTGCCTAACGGAAGGCGCGAATAAATATTAAAAGCTTTATATTCAACTTTAATATGGTCTGGCATGTTGAGTCTGTTTGTAGAGTGTTTTGCATGTCAGCTCAATAACAAATTGTGTATACTGGAGATTGTGGACTGTCTTCGCATTTTGATTTGAGTTCAATAAACTGTTTATTATAAACAACTGTACGAAGAACCCTGGCCATATATTATAGAACATGAATGGTTCTGCATGTATTTGTACCTGCGTGAACTTGTTGCGTGATTGGGCAGACGATCGCAAGGTAGTATCCTGAAGCTATAGCAACATAATCATCAGACGATCGTAATTCGTAAAGGCAACAAAAACTTACTTATCTTTACATCTACTTGGCAGAGTTTAGTCAATTTTGATCTGGATCGACTGGACGTCAAACGATACGTATTAATATAGAACAGAAAGTCTTGTGATACACCAAGCTTTTTATGCAAAAATTTCGAGAAGTTCAAAAAGTTGTTGTTGTCAACAGTTGACTGGAAAACAATAGCAAAGGGCACAAAAGATGTCAGTATTCATCGTTTGTTGTCGCAGCAACACATCATGCATGTTTGTCGGAGTTTATAATATTTTTTTTTGCGCTCTTGACAAAAGAAATGACTCTTTAAGAATCCCTCAAAATTCTATTTTGGGTTGTTTGTCTGAGTTTTGGTTTCTATTATTTTATTATTGGTCTTTGCTTTGGAAAATGGACTGGCAGGTTGCGGGACTGGCAGCTCTGTCCGTACACGCGGCAAAAATTGTTATTATCTTTGACTAGAAACTTTGCACTATCCTTAGGATCTAGTTAATTAAGGAGTCGTCTTAACTTAACGTGCTTATATCACTTGTGGGGTTTTAATGTGTTTGAATAGAACAAGAAATTTTAGTTAATAAGTTATTTTGCCGTTTTTGATTTAGTCAAATAGTTCCTGACATATTGGCTTCTGAACATGCCATGTAATTTTCAAAAATTTCCGTCGTTCATTTTAAAACCTTGGAGGCCTGGGACTCAGGAACAGGTCAATTCAAAACAACTACGTTTCGGCTTATTGATTCACAAAAACACATATATTTGACTGAAAAAGCGAAATGTCGAGCTCACACCCGTTGTCCAGTACGCAAATTGATTCCAACTAAGAAGACGGTCGTCTTAGGTTCCTGAGTCCCAGGCCTCCGTGCTTAAAAATGAACGACGGAAATTTTTGGCGAAAGGTCCAAATTGGCATGTTTAAGGCCTATATTTCAGAAACTATTAAACTAAATCAAAAACGGCAAAACAACTTATTAAATAACTTTTTTTGATCTATTTAAATATGTTAAAACCCCACAAGTGATATAAGCACTTTAAGGGGTCTGAATTATAATTTTTTGACCGTATTTGGAAGGTTAAAAATAGGTCCGCGGTGCTATTTACTCGAATTGGCGACTTGGTAAATATAGGAGGTTGTAAATGGTTATTTTGTTTTGTCGAATTCGATTGCAATATTACACTATTTTAGGGTACACTCCCGAGATACTTCGGAGCTTGGTCTCGAATGCGGAATGCCATATTGATAGCTTGTCGTTGGGTAAATATAAACGTGCAACTAGAAAATCCTGAGGGCAGGGGTGGTACGCGAAAAAAGACAAAATCGTTCTGATTTCTAAATAATTTGGGATGCTAGATATGCAGAATACGCAAAAAATTGACAGGTGTGGCAAAAAGGCAGGGGTTGTAACGCGCACCCTGGTTGTGACCCTGAGCCTGCGAATACACACCACTCTAATTTCCTTACTGTAGCGTTCTAGGTTGTGAAGTTTCTTTTGTCATTAGGACAAGAGTTACTAAACTAGACAACCGCATGTGACCAACAGACTAGGGGCTGTGGTAGCGGAGATAAAACATTGCGTGCAAGGTTGTAATCTACAGTCTTGCTTGTTGCTGCATTTCTAGGCTTGATGTCATATAAAATGAACATTTGGCCACCTTTTGAACAACACATTTTGAACAACCTTTCTTTAGAAAAAGACATTCTGGTAATTTTTGTAGTATTTATATATTAACAGTATCACAAACCAATTATTGACTATTATTTAAATACTCTACGTATATATTCATTAAACAATTTTGAGGTTGATATGTATTTATATTATTTGTATGTATATATTTTTTGTTTTTAAATACCTTCTTCAAAACAATTTTAACCCAGAGTAAAACTATATCTGCAAATTCCAGCAAATGAAATTAAATAAATAGCAAAACTACAAAGCAATTAGTTTACACTGTCCCAACAGTTAGTAGTGCATATAATTGCCTCTTTGAAGAAAGAAAATTTCCCAAGGAAGTATAATTTTAATAATTCATAAGATGAAAACAAAGGAAATCAGTACCGAGACTGTGAACTAGATACCCGGTCTTAATTAGCATAGAATTTTGCCAGCTTTAAACCTAATTTTTTCATAAAATACTGATTTGTTTGAGAAGCTAGATCAAACACTCGAAAGCGTGTTTCATCCTCTATCCAGTCACCTCGAAATTGGTTAAAAAACTTGCCCTACGGCCTCGTTTTTCAACCACTTCTCGGTGACTGGATATCGGATGAAACACTCTTTCTCGTGTTTGATCTATTACATGAAGTGCACAATAAGGCGTTAAGAGATTTGATTGGCTCCTGCAAAAACTTCGAACATCCAAAAGACTTTGGACATTAGCCAATCAGATTTGTTAAAATATGACCAGTGCGAACTGTTGGGGTAGTGTGTACACAAATACATGTAAAGCTATAAAACTATACCTATATAGCAAACTTGATTTTCATTGATAGATATGTACTTGGACCCACACTGGTGTTAAACATTGTGTGTAATACAGATTATCAAACAATACAAGCTAGGTTCTTAAGCAGAACCATCGCATTGTAGGATTACAGAAATAAACTTATTTAAGAGATATGTATATATAAAACGAAGATGTCATTTTCATTATTAGTAAAGGCCGTAGGTAGAGTATAGAGTATAGAGAATAGAGTATAGAGTATAGAGTATAGAGTATAGAGTATAGAGTATAGAGTATAGAGTATAGAGTATAGAGTATAGAGTATAGAGTATAGAGTATAGAGTATAGAGTATAGAGTATAGAGTATTTAGAGTATAGAGTATAGAGTATAGAGTATAGAGTATAGAGTATAGAGTATAGAGTATAGAGTATAGAGTATAGAGTATAGAGTATAGAGTATAGAGTATAGAGTATAGAGTATAGAGTATAGAGTATAGAGTATAGAGTATAGAGTATAGAGTATAGAGTATAGAGTATGAATTAGGGTGAATGGATAAGAATGCGTTGGGAAAAAGGTATTTTGTCTGTAAAAGTCGGCAACCCTCGACGCGTTTCGACCTTACAGTCTTCATCAGAAGGGATTTTTAGGGGAACAGGAGTTGTGTTGTGTGTATCGTATAATGATAGGAGATTTAGAAGAGTGTAAGAAAGGGAGAGGAGTAGAGTGTAAGAGGGAGAGAGAGTTTGATATGTTCGCTTATAGTGCATTGCGATAATATAAAGGTAAAGAAGCCTTACCGAATGTGTTGTTTCTTCGAGACATCCATCGTAAGGATTTTTGTTTTACAGTTTAAAAAATGGGGGGTTCTCTCTTGTGAGGTTCTCCGCTCAGTCACTTGATAGTTCTTGAAAAACTCACTCAAGCATAGCTTTTTTTTAGCTTCTGAAGCAACAAGAAGTTTTCATTTGTATAAGTAATAAGGCTATGTTTGAGTCTCATTTTTTGATAGTATATTTGGAAGGTTAAAAATGGCCAAAATCGGTCAAAATGTAAAGGTTAACCCCTTTATATTTTGATCGATTTCGGCCATTTTTTCAACTTTTAAAACATGGCTAAAATATGAAGATTTAGCACAAATAGAAACTTCTTGTTGCTATACAGAAGCTAAAAAATGCCTATATTTAAGCTAAATTATCATTCTTTGAGCGTATTTAGAACTTTAAAAAAATAGCCAAAATCGGTCAAAGAGTAAAGATTAATCCATTTACATTTTGATCAATTTTTTCCCACTTTTGCAAGTTTTGAAATAAAGATAAAATATGTACATTTGGCACAAATAAAACCTACTTGTAGCTTCAGAAGCTAAAAAAGGCTATGTTTGAGTCTCACTTTTTGACAGTGTATTTGGAAGGTTAAAAATGGCCAAAATCGGTCAAAATGTAAAGGTTAACCCAAAGATGGCGGATGTGTAAACATCGCTTTATCGGCTGCGTTTACAAAATGAATTTTTAGAGATTTAGTGATATAGTTTGACCAGTCTTTATTGAAATACACTTCATAATTGTGAAAAGAAACCTTTACACCGATTAAACTCGAATCAAATCGGATAAATACTAGAAAAATCGACGAACTTCAAATGGAACCCGATCAAACCGCCGCAAATATGCCAATGACCAACTCACATGTGGCCGAAGATAACATCAGCAAATATCAAGTCGATAACTTCAAAACCACCAATGCCAAACGTGTTCCCGTTGAGAAATTGGATTTCTCAATTTATAAAGCAAGTGTAGTATTTTCGTCTACAGAGGAAAGATTGCCACTATGGATTAAAGCAATGAATATCCGATACAAACATGGCTTGCTCAACAACGACAGTGTCAAATCTCACTGGGAAGAACATGAAGACGCCAATGATTCTGGAAAATGCGACAAGGTCATAATCAATTTGACTTCTCAGGAAAAGGAGGAAAACCTAGTCAACATCACTGTCATGGTAAACAAAGGACGAATCCAGATTCAAGGCAGATTCATAAAAGAATGGGGTATTGAAGAATTCCCTATATTGATTGCTCTTATAAACAATCCAGACTTGATGAAATCCGACCCGACAAAAAACCTGAAGAATTTTGTCGAGAAAATATCCTCTTCAAAAACCAGTAACCTTCAAACCTCTCCTCAACCTCAAGATAATGCTCCACTGGACTCCACTATCAACTCACCAAACGAAAGACCTCTACATTCAGTAAAAACCAACTTGGCATCCCTAGAGGCCGATTTTGTCAACTTTAAGCTGAATACAGAAGGGGCAATTATAGAACTAAATACAATTCTATTAGAGAAGGACAACAAGATCGAAAATCTTAATCATGAAATTGCCGACCTCAAAGCAAAACACTCCAATAACCAACAGTTACTGAGTGACATCTCTCTGAAACAAGCACAAACAGAAGATGAGATTAAAAAATTACACAGCAAATGTAAATCGCTGGAAGAAAAGAACTCAATGTTACTCGGCGAAATAGTAACATTAAAAGAAAACATGGAAATGAATGATGATAACAATACAACTGAATTAAGCTCCTCATGCATCTACCACAAGCATTCCCACATCTAACAAATTCCTACCCCTCCAAGACGAATCGTTGATTGAAGAACCCACCTCAACAAATGAATCCCCTTCAAAAGAAGAAAAAATACCATCAAATGAGAAAACTAACCCAGAAATTAAAGATGACACAATCATACTTTGTGACAGTAATGGTCATCATCTCAAACCTTCCCTACTATGCCCAGATAGCAAAACAAGCTATATCAGATGTCCCACCCTTGTGAAAGCAAAAGAAATACTAAATAGCACCTCATTCACTTCTCCGAAAACATTCATTGTACATACTGGAACCAATGATATGGAACATTCATCCTCAAATGAGACCCTACTTAAAAATTCAATGGATACGGTGGAATGCATTCATACCAAACACCCTGAATGCCACATCGTCTTCTCATCTCTTCTCACTAGATCTGATACACTAGATAAGAGGGCTTCTGACCTGAACGATGACTTAGAAAAAGCACTCTCCTCAAAAAGGAACATCACATTTGTCAGACACAACAATGTCAACAAGCAAAACCACTTAAGGGACAGGAAACACCTGAATGACATTGGAGTGAAACGATTTGCCCAAAACCTAAAACGCGCCTTCTTTAAAAACAAGACTAACCCAAATGGCCCAAGAAACAAGCCACCAGGTACTAGACATCATCAACCGTCAAGACTCCCACCCTATCAGTTTCATTACACTCCTCAAATCCCACGAAACGGCAACACACCCTTTTTCCCATATGCATCCAGTCACCAGTTAATGCCTCTCCAACCTGAACCGGCAAGTCATATCCCACCAGCTCCACCGACAAACTTCCCTCAACAGTACCATAACCCCAAACATCCCTTTGCTCCCCCTCGACTCCCCACAACCAACCACCTTCAAACAACCCCACAACCACCAACACTTCCTGGAACCCAAGAAGTTCCACCGAAAAACCTCCATCAACAATACCTTAAACATCCCCTTGCTCCACCTCGATTCCCCACAACCTACCACCGTCATCATACAACCCCACAACCACCAATACTCCCTGGAATACAAGAAGCGAGAACCAACAACAAAGTAAACCAAGAAATACCAAGTCAACTCATTCAGCTCATCAAGGACCTCCATAGGTATGTCAATTAGAAAAACTTATAACTAAAATTCTATTTAATAGCAATATTATACAAAAAACAACTATACTAAACATGATTATTTACTTAATTTAAAATCCTTTCCAACTTAAGTTTGGTATATCAATGATTACCTGGTCACTCTATAGATAACTTACTCACTTATTAGCTTTGATCAATGTCCTCAAACCTTTCCTTCAGTACCTGGAATATCCATGGTATTTTAAATAATGTCCTCGGTGATAAAACTAAGAAGAAGGACTTTATTGATCGTATTAGTAATATTGATTTCCTTTTTTTAACTGAAACTTGGTGTAGCACAATTATTGATGTTCCGGGTTTCAGGGCTTTTGTCTCTGATACTGCGACGCCTCATACCAACCGGGTATGTCGCAAGTCAGGTGGTATCACCTTACTAACCAAAACTAAGTTTGAAAAATTTATTTAATTGTTAAAAGGTCTAAAAACTTTTTATGGTGTAAAATATCAAAAGAAATGTTAAATGCTGAAAATGATTTATTTCTATGTGGTGTGTACATTCCACCAGAAAAATCTGTTTATTTTGAAAATTAAATATTTGATGAATTGGAAAACGATATAGTTTTCTAGTCATCAAAAGGAAATGTAATGATCCTCGGTGATTTTAATGCTATAACTAGTACTCTCGAGGACTTTATCTCTAAAGACGGAAATCAGTTTATAAATGATATAAGTGAAAACTGCTTACAACCGAAAGAACGACTTAATTTTGATAATCAAATTAACAACCATGGCAAACAACTAATTAATCTATGTAAAAACTTTGACTTGAGAATTTTAAACGGCCGGACAAAAGGCGATTCTTTTGGAAGAGCTACTTTCCATGGTAACAATGGTATTAGTGTTGTTGATTATATCATATGTGATCAAGAATTATTTGAAAAGACTAATTACTTTGTTGTTAAACCACCTACATATCTATCTGACCATAGTCAAATCATTACATGGGTTGATATCGGTCATCTAGTTGATCAACCTGATACCAATCCATGTAATATTGAAATGACTAAGCTACCAAACCAATTCATTTGGGATGATTATTCTAAAAATAAATTTAGAGAAACACTAAGATCAGCAGAAATACAAAAGAAAATCAATGAATTTGTTAATTCCGACTTTACGGATGATTTGAACGGAATGAACAAATGTGTATCTGAATTTCAGAACATTTTACTTGAAACATCCAAAAAAAGGTTAAAAATAAAAAAGAGCAAACTTAGAAGAAAAATTACGAATGTTGTTCAAGAGAAATGGTTCGACAAGGACTGTCGAATCAAAAGACACCATTTGAGAAAACTTTCAAATTTAAAACATAAAGATCCTACTAATATTGAATTAAGGAAAAACTATCATGATGCTTTGAAATCTTACAAAGAAACACTAGAACTGAAACGAAATGAATTCCAAAATAACAAAATCGATGAACTAGAAAAAGCTAGTCAAAATGATCTTAATCTCTTCTGGAAAATCCTAAAAAACTCCTCAGATGATATTGATACTGAGGCAAATTCTGAAAATTCTGAAAATTCACCCAAAGAGAATGAATGGTTTTCACATTTTGAACAACTACATTGTGAACACCAACTATCAAAAGAACAAGAAGAAATTACTAAAACTTTAAAACATAATGAAATCTCAAAAAATCTCCTCAATGAACTTGATACAGAAATAACTGTTGAAGAAATAATGAAAGCAGCTAAGAAAATTAAGTCGAAAAAAGCTGCATATTCTGTCAGAATTAACAATGAAATGTTAAAATTTAGTGTTGATATCCTTGCCAATTGCTTTACCAAAACATTCAACACGATATTGAATTCTGGAAACTTCCCAAGCTCATGGTGCGAGGGATTTATCTCACCAATTTTTAAATCAGGAAATAAATTAGATACAAATAATTATCGAGGAATATGTGTATCAAGCTCATTAGGAAAATTCTTCTGCTCTGTCTTTAACGACAGACTGATGAACTTTTCAAAATCTAAGAAACTTTTACACCCTTCTCAAATTGGATTCATACCAAGCAATAGAACTGCCGACCATATTTTTACTTTGAAAACTCTACACGATAAATATGTTAATCAGAATCATGAGAAAATGTATGCATGCTTTGTTGATTTTAAAAAGGCCTTTGATTCCGTCTGGCATAAAGGCCTTTATTTGAAACTATTAAAAAATGGAATTGGAGGTGTAGCGAAGTCACGCTACCTTCGGGTAGTTCGTTTAATCCGCCCCTAAACTGAGGGTTTCTCCTTCCTACAGCTTGCATCAACTCACGCAACTCCAGTGCAATGAACTTACAAAGATTTTATTATTCAATTTAATTCCTAACTTACTAAATATACTGGTCGTATTTAATTAACTAAATAATAATATACTTAACGTATTCCTAAAAGTTTTTGTCCGTTGTCAGTCGTCTTCTTCGGCTTCTGCCTAGGCCTCTTCTTCACTCTAGAGTCTTCCTTTGCTCCGCTTTCTTCCACGAGATAAGTTGTCTGAACGCGAGGTCTTTTCAGCGACTAACGTTTGCTGGCTTCAAACGTGCCAACTCCAAACTGTACGAGATTCTGCTCAGCGTTTTATGTTAAGAATTATGATAATTTATGCTATATCACTGTTAAGTTCTTATTGGTTGTATTAGTCATGTGACTCCACGTTACCATGACTACATCGTACTTTTTCGTTCTTGCTACGTCCGAACATGCGGTCGAGATATGCATTGTATGTTTTTTGTATCTGTTATGTATTTATTAAAGGTTAAAATAAATACGAGAGAGTGATTATTTTAACAGGTTATGGGCCCAGGACGTGAAAGTTATAGCTGTGAGATACGTATATTTAATAGTCCTGCGTTGTGTGAGTTAATTTCTGAATAGTTGTTTATGCCGTATCATGGCGGAGATCACGAAGATCGAAAAGTTAAATGGAAGAAACTATCAGTCATGGAAATACAATATCAAGCTCGTTTTGATGGAGCGTGGCCTATGGGGATTCACTCAAGAAGGACAAGAGACACCTCCCGAAGACACTGCAACTGTCGCTGTTAAGAATGCTTTTCGACTACGTTCAGACAAAGCATACTCGTTGATCGCCTTAAATGTGGAGAAACATCTTCAAATACACATCTCTTCGGCAACAGACCCACTGAAAGCATGGCAGATTTTACAGAAGCAGTTTGAATTTGTGTCAGTCACACAGATTGTCCGTTTGAATCGTAAATTTTACGCAGCCAACATGGAAGAGGGAGCGGATTTAATGAAACATTTAACCTACATGACTTCACTTGCTGAGCAATTGCGTGAAATGAAAGAGGATATCTCTCCGAAGAAATTTGCCACTGTTGTGTTGGGCAGTTTGCCAGAATCATACGACAATTTCCTGACCAGTTTGAATGCCAGAAAGGCTGATGAACTAGACTGGGATGATGTAAGAGGATTATTAATCGAAGAGTACATGAAACGGAAGGAGAAAAACGAGAAACATGATTCTGACAATGCTTTTTTTGCTAAAAGAGGCAGAAATTTCAACAGGGGGAGAAATCAAGTGCCCAGACGCACTGAGATTCCTCGTAGATGGTCACAAGATTACAAACCATCATGGAACAACAAACCTCCGGAAACACGGGCAGCACAGCATGATGAACCGGAAAGAAACAGAGTCAGATGTTTCAAATGCAGTCAACTTGGGCATGTTGTTAAGAACTGTCCATACAATAACAAACGGAACACTGACAAAAATGAACATTCAAATATGGCTAAACTGGCTGAACCTGAACGTGAAGGAGTGGCACTGATATCAAGCACAGTGAATGATACAAATGAATGGTTTATTGATTCTGCGGCAACTAAGCATATGACGTACGATAGAAGCATTTTGGTGGATTTTATTGAATACCAACAGCCAACCGAAATATATTTAGGAGACAACACAGTAATTCATGCTTTGGGTGAAGGGATGGTTAGACTTCCCACAGGAAACGATGCCAATGGTGTTTATCTTGATTTGCATAAAGTATTATTTGTACCCAAATTGACTAAAAACCTACTGTCAGTCCCTGCAATGGCCTTAATGGGAGCTGAAATTCACTTCGACCGGGAGAAATGTATTGTGTCGAAGGGTGACAAACAGTTTGTTATTGGACAGCTACTAGATGGCAAGCTGTACACAGTCAACACTGCTGAGTTCGCACAAGTTTCGACAGCGTCTAGTGTACCAACACTTGGAGTTTGGCACCAAAGATTGGGTCATTTAAACTACGATTATATTCATCAATTGGCTAAGAATGAAATGGTCGTTGGGATGAACTATAACGCTGATCATCACCATGAGAAAGAATGTGAAGGATGTGTACTTGGAAAGATGCACAAGAATCCCTTTCCTAAGCAGAGTCAACATAGAGCAACTAAACCATACGAGATAATACACAGTGATGTATGTGGCCCGATGCAAGTTGAATCAAAGGGTGGAAGTAGATATATGTTGACATTTACTGACGATTTTTCAAGATACACCACTGCTTACTTCATCAAGAAAAAGAGTGAAGTTCTTTCAAAGTTCAAGGAGTATGTTAACTTTGTGGAAAAACAGTCTGGTCACCAAATCAAGAAACTGAACATTCGGCAAGAGGATGGAAAGGTTAAAGTCCTCAGAAGTGATAATGGGGGAGAGTATACTTCTCACATTTTCGCTAGATATTGTGCAGAAAAGGGTATTTCTCATGAATTCACGAATCCATATTGTCCGGAGCAAAATGGAGTTGCCGAACGTCTAAATCGTACTATCATCGAGGCAGCAAGGTCAATAATTCATCAAGCAAAATTGCCTCTGCAATTCTGGGCAGAAGCTTGCAGCACAGCAGTTTATGTTCACAATCGAAGCCCTACGACAGCTTTAAAGGGTGAAACTCCATTCGAATGTTGTTTTGGTGAGAAACCAGACATTTCCAATTTAAGAGTCTTTGGCTGTTTGTGTTACGTACACGTTCCAGACTGTCAACGCCAGAAGTTAGATCAAAAATCCCATAAAGCGATTTTTGTTGGATATCCTCAGAGTACCAAAGGATACAAGCTATATGATTTGAGGAAGAAGTGTTTTGTCATAAGTCGAAATGTTGTATTCTACGAGGATAAGTTTCATCATTTTGATGAGCAGCCTAAGTCGGACGACGGCGTAATCCACCTTATCTTTCCAGAAGTTGATGAAGAATTTGAACTTCCAACTGACACTGAGAATGCTGAACCAGTACCTGAGAATCCTGAACCAGTACCTGAGAATCCTGAACCAGTACCTGAGAATCCTGAACCAGTACCTGAGAATGATGAACCAGTGGGAGAAACTAATGAAGAAACACCATTGAGAAGAACATATGAAGACACATTTATGGAGGATATTCGAAATCTAGGACCTGTAAGGCAGCGAAGAGTTCCTAACAGATTTAGAGATGATGATTGTCTAGTGGTTGATTCTTTAACTTCAGAAATTGATGAACCTAAATCAGTTGATGATGCTTTGAATGGTGAACATTCCAGTCAGTGTAGTGAAGCCATGAACTCAGAATATTCATCCTTATTAAAGAATGAGACGTGGGAATTGGTGCCTCCACCGAAAGGAAAGAATGTAGTAGGATCTCGATGGGTCTTAAAAGTCAAGCGTGATGAAAATGGTTCAGTAGATCGTTTTAAAGCTAGACTGGTCGCATAAGGGTATTCACAAACGAAAGGAGTAGATTATGACGAAGTGTTCTCACCAGTAGCTCGACATACATCTGTCAGATCGTTACTTGCACTAGCTAATGCACATGGTCTTGAAGTGCATCAGATGGATGTGAAAACTGCATTTCTAAATGGTTCATTAGATTGTGAGATTTATATGTCACAGCCAGAAGGATTCGTCGATCCTGACAGACCTGACCACGTCTGTAAATTGAAGAAGAGTATTTACGGACTTAAACAATCAGCTCGTTGCTGGAATGTTACTCTCGATGAACATTTGAAATCAGTCGGTTATCGTAAGAGTAATGCAGATGGTTGCATATATGTTAAGTCTATCAAGAATGCTGATGGACATATCAGTTTTGTTATACTGGGAGTATATGTAGACGATATAGTTCCAGTATCTAACGACATTTCTTTGCTGGAAACAGAGAAGGCATCATTATGTCAAAGATTCGAGATGGTTGACCAGGGTGAAGCACGATATCTTCTTGGAATGTCAATCAAACGAAACAGGGAAGCTAAGACTTTGTCAATAAATCAACCAAGTTACCTTGAAAGAGTGCTTAAACGATTTGGCATGGAGAAGTGCAAGCCTGTCTCCACTCCTCTTGAGCCTGGTAAAATATTTCAGCAATTGTCAACAGATGATAAATCTTTTGATACTGAAATGTACCAACAAGCAATTGGATGCCTGACATATGCATCAACTACAACCAGACCAGATATCGCTGCTGCAGTTGGAACTTTATCCAAATATATGTCCAAACCAAGTAAGGATCACTGGACGGGGGTTAAGCGTATAATGCGATATTTGAAAGGAACATTGAACTATGGTCTTAAATTCTCTGTTGGTAAGAAGGAAGCAGAGTTCTTTGGTTTTTCTGATGCTGATTGGGGAGGAGACATCGATACACGTCGCTCTACATCTGGATATGTGTTTCAATTTGGTAATGGTACCATTAGCTGGTCCAGTCGAAAGCAAGCTACTGTGGCAAAGTCTTCTACCGAGGCTGAATATGTTGCATTGAGTTCTGCAGCACAAGAAGCTATATGGTTACGTCGTTTGATGAGTGATCTTGGACAAAAGATGGATATACCAACAACCATTTACGAAGACAACCAGGGAGCTATTGAACTGGCTAAGAATCCCAAGTATCATAAGAGAACCAAGCACATTGACATTTGTCATCATTTTATTCGTGAGAGAGTTATGTCGAATGAAATCAAAGTGATTTATTGTCCTACTGAAGACATGGTGGCAGATATCATGACCAAAGGATTACCACCAAAACTTACCTTTGAGAAATTTAGAAACTCATTAGGTGTTTATGATGTTGTTTAAATATGTTTGTATAATAAAATAGCATAATTATCAAGTGGGAGTGTTAAGAATTATGATAATTTATGCTATATCACTGTTAAGTTCTTATTGGTTGTATTAGTCATGTGACTCCACGTTACCATGACTACATCGTACTTTTTCGTTCTTGCTACGTCCGAACATGCGGTCGAGATATGCATTGTATGTTTTTTGTATCTGTTATGTATTTATTAAAGGATTAAAATAAATACGAGAGAGTGATTATTTTAACATTTTATACGTAACTGCTACCACCACTTGCTCACGAACTCAGATAATTATCGATGACGACGTTGGTCTGGTGTACCTTTGAATAAGGCTGTCTCTTACCCCAACCGTCTTTACTGTCAATATCTTCCTGTGATATCTGCGAGCTTGGCGGTTTCCAAGCAAGTTGAACTCTCGTATCTTCTTTTCGCCTAACAACGATGACCTCTCTCTCCCCAAGACACTTTCGGACTCTCCTTTTTATCTAAAGCGTTGGCCATTTACATAAACTTGACGTCTGACAACTCTCTAAGGGATTGTCCTAATTATAATTTTACTTATTTACATGCCTTTTTCTAAACTTAAGCATAATTAAAATACTATTTAAATTACTAATTTTCTACTTCGTCACATCTTCCCCCTTAAGACTAGTATTATTACGTTAGGAATATAATAGTCCTATTCTAGCGTTAACAATAGCTAAAAAAAATAAATTTTTTTTGACTTTAATAATAAATCTTTTAAATGTTCTCTTTCGGACCAAGAGCTATAGAAACAGTAGACGGATTGAAAGGGAGATTTCTATCCTACCCAAACCAACTAAGGATATGAGCCCCTTTTTCCTCTTTTTTTTTTATCTCGCCCTACTCAAGGCATCCACATTCACATGCTCACTCCCTCTCTTGTGTTGCATGATGATGTCATACTCTTGTAAGGTTAAACTCCACCGAAGAAGTTTTCTACTATTTCCTCGTGCTTTATGTAACCAAATTAAGGGATTATGATCTGTCTGAGGGGTAAACTTTCTACCGTATAAATAATACCTGAACGACTCCACCGCCCAAACTACTCCTAAACACTCTTTCTCTGTGGTGGATAATCTTTCTTCTCGCAATACTAATTTTCTGCTAGCATAAGCGACGGGATGCTCCTCTCCACTGCTATTGACTTGACTTAAAATAGCACCTAAGCCTCGATCCGAAGAATCTACTTGCAAAATAAAGGGCTCATCCCAATGAGGTGGCCTTAATACTGGTGCTGTCTGGAGGGCACTCTTTAAATCTCTAAAAGTTTCCTCACAGGCTTTATTTCATTCTATTTTGGTAGGTTTCTTTTCCTTAGTAAGATCAGTTAAAACTAATGGTCTCTCCGAAAATGCTGGAATAAACTTCCTATAATAACCAACTAACCCTAAAAATGATCTCACCTGCTTCTTAGTTTCCGGTCTAGGAAAATTCTCTATTGCTTTAACTAAAGCTTCTCGCGGTCGAATACCATCATCTCCAACATTATGACCAACAAACTGAGCTACGGCCATGGCGACCTTGCACTTAGACGGCTTTGCATGCAAATTAGCTTCCCGTAATCAGTAGTATAGAACTTGAGGCTATGGGCACACTTTTTTTTATTTTGCCAAAAACAGCCCCAAAATGTTGGAATTTAACGGGAAAGGATGTTTGAAAGGGGTAACTCTTTTTTTCCACTTTTCAAAGTATAAGCAGACGGGAAAATGAGTTTTTAGGGATACGGAAAATTTTGTTGGTGTCAGAAACGCTTCAGAACGATCAGGGTTTTGGTTTTAACGTGGGGTTTAGTTAGTTTCCGGTTTATGTTCAGCTACTTTTGTTTTGTGTTGGTACACATGTTTACGGGAAATTATTACGTGTAATAATTATTACGTTCTGTGTTCGTTTACGGGGAATTATTACGCGTAATAATTTTCATGAATAAGTTATTACGTTCTGTGATCGTTCACGAAAAATTATTACGCGTAATAATTTTCATGAATAAATTATTACGTTTCACTTAAGTGTGATCGCTCATGGGAAATTATTACGCGTAATAATTTTTATGAATAAATTATAATTATTACGCGTAATAATTTTTATGAGTAAATTATCGTTTTACTTAAGTGTGATCGCTTATGAAAAATTATTACATATAATTCTTCACAGTTGTAAATTAAATATTCTTATGTCCGTACGCGTAGGAATTAATCCCGTTTTCCAGCAAGTATCTTTTATCATCAAAGCATGAGAGTGACACCTTATTAATTTCATAACTACCCATCTTATGTTTATCACTTCGGATTGTTTTCATTTTCTGAAACATTTGTTTCTTACCAAATAGTGTGTCTTCGTAGTTTTCATGTTTGACATTACCAGAAATTTGGGTCATTTGTGCCGCTGCTCTCGGTCAGCGGCTATATTCGCCTAATAATATAATTATGTATTCTAGAATTTCTAATGAGTGTGATTCTACTGTATTCTAGTGTTTCTCATTATTCAGGTCATCGAGTTCTTTAGAACTCGCCTAAATCGTGCACGATAAGGACTGTGAAATCAAGCAAGTTCAAACGCTTTTGGAAGTACTATGCTAAAGACAAATGAGTACTTTTATGTGCTCTCGAAGTAGACTGACTCATGCCGAATGCAACGCGAGTCGGGCACTTCGCATCGCTCGTAAGGTTGTTGGTCAATTTGGCCAATTTCTAGAACCTGTTTGCAAAGATTACTATGGCTAACACTATGGATAGTGGCGCTTTCAGTGCAAAAATAAGACGAGCTAGGGATGTACTTTGTCGTCGAAGTAAGCAAAAGTTTTTTAGTTATAACTGTTTCTTAGTCCATGCTGAAGTCAACTGGAGTCGGGCAAAGAAGAAATATGTAACCGTTTAAGCAAAATTTGAATTATTATGTGCTCTCCTTATTATTTACTGTTGAGAATCTCCATTATTATGGTCCTTAATACGCACGCGCGCCACCGTCTTGTCCCAAATTTCTGGTAATGATTTCTTTCTTGGTGACACTCTTTTTAATTCCCTTCGGGGTTTTACCGCCTGTTCCATTGTCTTTTAGATAAGAATACATTTTACTTCTGAGACCAACGGATTCGGTTATGGGAACGCCAGCCGATTCGTCCTTCATCTTCCCAATAACCTTTTTGTTCGACTTGTTGTGATAAACTGAGCTCTCTGGATAATCTGAGTTGTCAAAAATATCTTTGTCAGCCCAGAAGTCTTTATAAACGTCTTCCGCCTCAATCTCATATGTTAGGCTGTCCGTGTCTGTAAACAACAACTTAGCATCGTTTCCATATTTTTCTAATATGTAGTTGTAATGAAAATCATACATCAGGGTTTTTGACAGATCCAAAATACACATACCAACGTACGCCGGTCGGTTTAACGTAAGAACTTCCTTAATTTTGTGAACGGCGACAAGGTTTTCGTTGAATATTTTGGCGGACACGAAGGTTGGTTTGGAAACTAACTTCAACATTTTCTCCTCACACGTGACCAACCGAACGTCCACACGCTTTCTCAGGTTTTCCATCGTCTTACCGAAAACGCTGTTATTCATCAGCTTGAAGAAGTCCTTTTCGAAGGCGTTCCTGGCGGCGGTTCTCTTCACCGTGTTGAAGTCGATGTACTGCTTCAGCCAAGGGGATTGATCGAACAACAAAACCCGGTGGACTTTCCTCACCTTCATCCCAAGCCTGACGTACAGCTCTAGGTTTCTGTAGTGGACGACATACCTTTCCTTCCCCATCAGGTTAGTTACTAGCTTACTGACACCACCAACGCTGACGCCGAACTTCTCTTTGATTTTGAGACAATAGTCAGACAGCATTTCTTCCCGTATTTCCATCTTTTCGGGAGCTAATGGGTAGTCGTTGTGTAGATCGTGGAGTTCAGAGGGATATTCAAGATCGACCTCAAGTATCATTCCAGTTCGACCATCTTCAGGGAGTTTCCCCAGGTCCAGGTTTTTCAATTCAGCTTCACTCATCCATTTAAATCCACCAGTTGGGAGGCATTGACTCATGACCCAACCATATAGATTGTTGGCGTCCAGATACATTATATACTTCACAGCCTCGTCCTCACTATACCCCTTCATGTATGGGTTGTTTGCTTTCCCATATCTGTTGGCTATATAGCTAACCCCACCTCTCATTCCTTTCTCGATGAACTGGAACATGTCGATGTCAGTCATTAACTCCAACGTAATCCCAGTCATTTTCAGCATAGCGTCCCAGGCTAACCCAGGTGAGGTGAAGTAGTGGCAGGGGTCCAGCTTATAGTATTGAACACAGGTCTTTCTAAAGTTCTCAAAGACGTCAGCTAACAACAGCACATACGATTTCAGGTACACGTCATGATAGTCCCCCATCGTTCTCATCTCAAACGAGGTCCAAACCTTCTGAGCGTGTTGGTAATCGGTGTCTGATATTTCCTCATCGTTTAGTACGCTATAAAACTCACTCTTTGGTGGTAACCCCGTTTCCTCAAACCGACTGAAGCTGTCCATATAGTCATAGGGGTAAACACCCTTCTTCCTCATCAGGTCCAACCTTTCACCAAACTCCTCAGCTGTGTATCTGAAGGCGTCCCCCGGGAGATTTCCAACCAATTTTTCCAATGAACTACTCATAAACTGAAGACTGTCCAGAAACACAAGGTTCTTACCTAACATGAAGGCCATGTACTTCTCCATATTATTCGGAATGACGTTAATCTCCTGTCCGAACTTCCCAATCTCACCCATGATGAGATGGCTATCATAACCCCTTAGGTTGTGTAAGATGACTGGTATCTTATCAGTTAGTCTGTGATTTCTGTTACAAAGCTGGTGGGCCGATCCCCGGTACCTTCCTGTTACATGACAATGATCCCGGACCCTAACGTCCTCTGCTGTGTACTCCCGACCACAGATATGACACTTTCCAGCGTCCCTAAAGTCCGCCCTGTCGGAATCAGTCAGAATCTTGTCCTGGTTGAAGTGTTCTTTTTTTGTGTTCTTACAATACTCCACTTCTTCCAACATCTTTCCGATAAACTTGTTGACAGCACCAGGACCTCTGTACACCTGGACAGGTTTGCTGTATCTATCGTCATAACAACAGACAACCTTGTACCCTTAACCACAATCAGTATGTCTCTGGTACTTCTCCATGTACGGTCTCTTATCTTTCTCCTCCTGGTCTGACCCCAACACCTCCGGTTTGTCGACCTTTTCCGTTATCGCCTCGAAGTCAGCATACACAACAAATGGAACATTTAACTGTTTGTGAAAATTACTATACTTCAACACGTTCTTACCGGGGTCAGGCATCCTAACAGCCTGTTTACCGTTTACACTGATACACACAGCCTTATGCCTATCCAGAACCTCCGTTGAACTGAAACATTGGAGGCAGTAAACACAGAAGTGTTTTCTCCTCTTATGTTTTGTTTTGTTGTACATAAACCTATCAAAGTCCTTGATGAGGACGTAATGTTTGTTGTTCCCGTTGGTCATAATCAGGAGGTTCATGAGGTCGGTAAATTTCTCCTTTGATACGTAAACCGGAAAGGTTGACCCGTCTTCATAACCAAAGACGTTGATACGTATCTCGTTTTGTCTTTCCACCCGGTTGTACTGTTTCTGACTCACTGGAAAGCTGATTCCACTATAATCCAAGTCGTCAACATGGTTCCGGTATTTTGTGACCCTTTGTTGGGTTTTCTGAGACGGGAAACTTATGAGCCAGATGACACCACATAAAACACCTATCATCATTATTCTTAACGTTGATCAGCCCCTTCCGACTATGTCTTAACTCTTTAGGAAGGTCAACATATGACGAGCCTTCCAGTGGACTGTACACAGTCAGATTGATGTAGTGACCGTCTACTGAGTTTACTGTCCAGCCAGATCCCTCGCTTATCCGCCGGGCTATCCTAGCCACCACCTCCTCATTCGCGACGTCGATATCCTGACCGATCTCATTACCGTTGATTATAGTCTTGATGTGGGTGTTGAAGTGAGCCGTCTTATAAGTTCTCCCACCAGACACCTCCTTCTCAAGCGTTACAACCAGCGTTTCAGCGAACTTCAACCCCCTCATCTCAGCCAGCTCCCGACGTAGTAATCGTACAACATCATTCCTGAGGGCGTTTACCTGTTCCAGTGGGTGCTGACTTACTACAGCACAACTGAACGACTTGGTCTTACCCCTCAAGGCTCTGTCTAACTGATTTATGTCGTAACCGACTAGTCTTTCGTAGAGACGGAGGTCTTCGTCGGAATAGTCGTCATCCTGGTGGATCATGACATCTGGATCCATCGTTATAACAGGGGTGATCACATTCCGTTAGGTGTCGTTCCAACCACTCGGTGTGGAACTTGTCCGGGGTATGATCCTAACCAAGTTCTTTATACACAATCCCAAACAGATTGTTATCGAAAAAGTCCTTCGTTTTCCCCTTTTTAAGATCCTTTAGGTTACCCAGTAACTCAATCCCTCTTCTTGAGCACAATCTGATGATGTAATAATTGTATCTGGATAGGTTACGACCTCTTATCAGACCCTTACTGTCCATCACTTGGAGAACCTTGGAAAAGTCGGCTAAAACAATATCAGCGGCTGTATCCCTGACAACTCTGGTGAGTCTCTTTCTCATCCAATGATTTGTCGAATGCTCACTTCTATGACCAACAGCCGCCCGATATCTCCCGACAACATATCCATATTCTGTGCCACCACATCCTGGACAGGAATACATCTCAGTGCGCACCTTCACACGGAATCTGGAACAATCCCCACACCACAGTTTCATACTACGTCCGGGCGGATCCCGGGTCGGGGGTGTCAACTCAATCCCCATCTGCTTACAGACCCATTCAACGCTTGAAGACCCACAATCCTTCAGCCCCTCCGATAAGTCCGACCAGGAAACAGACATTATAACTAAACCCTAACAAATCCCCTTAACCCCTACAAAACAAACCTAGACATCAGATACCCACCAACCAGACCAACAGACCCAATAAACAAGGTCTGATAATCTTTCATTTCACTCGATGGTCTGTAATAGTCAGACAACTCAGGCTTTGGCTGGGACAACCCAACGGCCTCAACCTGTCTCAACCTATCCTTCAACAGATCCAGAGCGTGGTTCGTTGTGTTGATGTCAGCGTTGGCGTCAGACAGTTCCTGTCTCAACCTCTGTATCCTATCCTTCTTATCTACCTCACTTTCATACCATTTCTCCTTCGCCCTGGCCAGCTGCTCAAGGGCGTGGTTGTGTCTCTTAATCTCAGCCTCATATCCGGTGTGATTTAACTTTGAAAACAGGAATCCAGCACCCGCGAAGGCCAGGGCGTTAAACAGTCCACCAGCAACTACACTAGCCATATATAAACTAATAGATATTCAGTGAATCAGTCCGTTATCCACCAGGAATTTTCTAACTATATCGTAAATTTTATAACTCTATAGCATGGGATCCTGAGTAGGGGGTAGTTGTGTAGCCTAGCGTAATTATTTTTCATTTCATCGTGTCGTTTTAGTTTCTCAAAGCGTTTTTCAGCCTCTTCCGCGGTCATACTCCCCCACCGGGTAGGTATGAAATGTTGTTCACCGTCGTACTCAATCAGTAGGAAACCACAGCCCACAGGTATCGCGAAGTCATACCTCAGTAGACCACCACCCAACTCGGTTAACCCATCAAGCGTCTTCTCCATAATGTATCTGATTATGTAACCGCGTAGGGTATCCTCGATGTCTCTCTCTCCCTTAGACCCACGACTTTTCTTGGTGACAACTTTTGTTTCGGTTATGTATCTACAATCAGTGACAAATAAACGTGGGACACGTTAACTAACAGCCCGTACTATTATAAAATATTATAAATTAAAGCGTTTAACCCCCCTCCCCCTTTCAATGTTGCAGTGATTCAAGGAGAAATCCGCAACAATGGTACGGTGACATGGAAAACATATTTTTGCACATTCAACATTGAATAGGGGGGAGGGGGGCGCAATCATTATTTCCAGCGCAAATGTCCCGATAATTGTGTCACTGATTGTCTGAAAATTACTTTACGTCTACGCCTAATTATTTTAAGTATAACTGCAAAAGTACAAAAGATAATTTTTTATAAAATGACAGGACACGTATATGATAATATGTGCATCAATTAAAATATATTTTTTCCAAAACTAATCAGTTAAATGACGTCAATAATAGCGTATTTTTTAGCCTATGGAAAAGGCGTTGTTTGTGCGGAACCGTATGAAAAAACGTCTGGCCCGTATTTTGCACGCTTTATACGTCGTCATTTCCCTATCCTTTTCGACATCGCCGGAAAAGAGGAAGACCGAAAACTATTCGTCATGGATAATGACCCATCACAGACTTCAGCAATTGCAAGAAATGCACTCCGTTCTATTGGTGCAAAAATGGAGACAATTCCACCAAGATCGCCTGACCTGAATCCAATAGAAAATATGTTTCACCTATTGCGCAAACGTATGGAAGCAGAAGTAAAGGAAAAAAACATCATTCGCCAGACATGGGATGAATTTGTAAATAGAGTTAAATTCAATATCTGGTCAATTTCCCGAGAATATATAGACAAAACAATCGTTAGTATGCCAAACGGAATAAAAGAAGTCCTTCAAACAAAGGGACGACGTACCAAATATTAATATAAAAATCCGTCTTACTGAACATCAATAAACACTTTGTTTCTCATATGACGTGTTGTTTGCTGGTTTTGTACGCTTGAACTGCTGTCCGCCGTTGTTTTTCTAAGGTGTAGCAGGCTGAATTCATGAAATCGTTAAATATAAACGCAAGCCATATGTTTCAGTTGCAAGGTATCACACATGCAATCACACACAGACGTTTTCATTGAAGAACTTCAATAGTAGCACTATAATTAATTGAAGGATTAGTTACATAATATAGTTTGCGTCCTTCTCAGGTTACCCAACGTTAAAATTTTAGGAACAGGTTTTCTACAAGAATAGCAAACAAATGAAGAATTTCAGTTCACTGACTACTTTATGCATGCGAATAACAAAGTATTTATCTACAAATCGCTACAAGTAACCACAAGTTACCACAAGTAACCACCGATGAAATAAAAATAAGAAATGATAATCTAATTTATATATTTTGCCATGGTTACTTGTGGTGACTTGTGGTTACTTGTTCTAACTTCTTTATGCTAGCATTTCGACCATGGTTACTTGTGGGAAAATGGTAGAAGACTATTTCTAAAACCTTGTTCGTCCGTCAGTTTAGTAATATTGGTCCTTTGAATGTTTCTAACCAAGGATTAAACGAGCGAAGCACGCTGAACAAGGTGCGACTTCCTTTTGTTTTGCTTGCGGGATCTGTCTGTTGAAATTAAACACTTTCCATCTCACTGCCATCATCTTCGTTTCTCTCTCGTCAAGAATGTTTTGCCACAGTTCGCCGGACCTGTCAACATAATGTTGCGAAATTTCCCCCGGCCTTTCTCCAAAAGCTCTTTCACACATTTGGCAAAAGTGTCACATGAAATGCCGTTGCTTGTAAGCAATTCCGATGCACACGTGTGCCACTGCAATTCGGGTACACATATGCATTCTCCCTCCTGCGCTTCTTGAATAAGTTCCATTCGACTCTTCTGTTTGCGTTCTTGCGTCGCCTGTGCCGATTCCATCTGCCATGCTGTTGCGATGAGTTCGTTAACGACCTTGCTCCCCCGATTTATAACAAACTCTGCCAAGTCAGTCTTCCCTTCACCTCTCTGCATGTTGGCAAAAGCTAAAAGGTCCGTTCGATTTCGGAGTCCCTTGCTTATGATTGTTTCCGCAACTTCGTAAGCGCTCAGGCGCGGTTTTCGTTTCTTTTCCTTCTTTGCCGTCTCAACTTCCATGTCGTCACCATCGTCCTCCAGTACTTCCTCATCGACATCGCCTTGTTCCTGCAACTCGCGTTCTAAACGACGTTTCTTCCTTAGATTCCGTTTTGCCTCATGTGCTTTCATGGTGGAAGGTCCTACACTGCCGTTTAGATCCGGGTGGTCTTGGCATTCCTTCCTTTGTCTATCCTCTTTTGTCACATACTTCCAAGCGGTGTAATATTTTGCGTGCTTACTGGAAAAATGAACAGATATGCCGTGATTGTCGCTGAGAAATTTCTTTGAAGGGAGCCACCGCTGGTTCCCGTTTAACTTTATGCACATATGGTAATGCACGCCTGACTTTTTATGTGACTCTTGAGAGCAACACCACTGTACAACCTTTGAGGAACCACCAGAAAAAGACATGACAACTGCTTCAGCAAAGGACATTCGCGTAGGAAATTTCTCGGTGTCCGCTTGGCTATAAGTAATGAGATAAACCTGTCGAATTTCACGCGAACCCAGCTCGCCTTGGTCACAATCAGCTGAGGAACAGTCGCTTTCGTAGTTGGATATCAGATCCATTTGCCCAAATAAAAATTAATGTGATAGTTACAGTAATACCGAGATATAAAGACAACCGAACGAGATGGCGTACCCAAACTCTTCACTGACGAGTGTAACCTTATCCTTGACTCAGGCCAGGCCTCTATATTTTTTACATTTATAACGCCATCACAATTCACAATTACAGAATCATCCTCAGAAACATTTTTCGGTTGACTTTAGCAGTGTAAGACATCATGAACAATTCACAATGTAGGTGGAAAGATGTGACACATTCAATTACAACACATACTTTCATTTCTGTGGTGGTTAGCGTTTTCAAAACCAATAAATACATGAGAGTGTAGTTACGTTTATAAGAGGTGCTTGCGTTTCACTGAAAAACTATTTGGGAAATGTGTTTTTTCCAAGAATTTCCTTACAAAAAATACAGCATTATAAATTCATGTCACCAAATGTCATTCTGCAGGTCGAAAATGTCACAGCAAGTGATTTATCACTAAAAAATAGTATCATGCCAAGTAAAAACCTTTAAATTGTGACAACTTTCGTAAGAATTAGCCCTTTTTTTAGTTCAGACAATCAGTGACAAATAAACGTGGGACACGTTAACTAACAGCCCGTACTATTATAAAATATTATAAATTAAAGCGTTTAACCCCCCTCCCCCTTTCAATGTTGCAGTGATTCAAGGAGAAATCCGCAACAATGGTACGGTGACATGGAAAACATATTTTTGCACATTCAACATTGAATAGGGGGGAGGGGGGCGCAATCATTATTTCCAGCGCAAATGTCCCGATAATTGTGTCACTGATTGTAGTTTCAGTTGTTTCAGTCTTCGTGTATGTTGTAACGGTGGATTCGCGTACTTCATGTATTCCGCGTACTCCGTGTACTTTCCCACGATGTCTTCTCATATCATTTCCCCTCGTGAACGTCCTCCCACAGTCCTCACATCTGTAATTTCTTTCCCTGTTGTGAATTTGTCTGACGTGTTGGTTAAGGTTTCCCTTAGAACTAAATTTTTTTTCACAGATCCCACAATTCATTTAACTTCTGGTCCCAACTTTTCCCTAACCTGTTTGAGTCAGTCCAACCCATGAGTGTTTACTTTGTTTTGAACGGATCAACTGGTAAATACCCTTTCGACTGGGCATACTTAATCCCAACTGTGCTGATTCCAACGGCTAGGGCTAGCTTGACAGTACCTTTTACCGACTCAGGAGTACCCAAAGGTTCCCTCAGTATCTTCTTCGAAACCATAGAAATCGCCACAGCTCCGGCTGTTGTCAGGAGAGAGTCGTAAAGCTCGTTCAGCAGTTCTTTTCGGTCGGTTGACATTATACTAACACATATTTCACTCATCGAAGGTGTCTAAAACCGGGGAAGTCCGAACGGGGTTCTGTGGCTCGGATCCTTCCATTACCCTTTCCTCATCAACGGTTTTCAACCTCTGAACCGCCCTTTTCTCCTGCCCCATAGTGTAATAAAGTGAGGCCCCACCGATAATCAGTCCAACGGTTCCGATTATGTAGCCATAATAAGCTGACCGACCCCCACCAACCCCGAAGTCAACCGCCAACCGCTCCCTGGCTTTCCTCTCCTTGGCTGCCTTCGATATCTGGGCCAGTCGTTTACCAGCAGCCACCCGTTTCGGATCCTTGACTCTCTCCGTCTTGACCACCGATGTTATTTTAGGGACTTCCAGGGTTTTCTCAGATGTTTCGTCAGCCATCTATACACTAACCTATATTCCATCTGTGAGGAATCTGTGAGGTTGTCTCTCAGTTAATCTGTAAGGTCGTCTGTAGGAGTCTGTGAGGGATCCGTGAGGTCATCTGTAGGAAATCTGTGGAAGTGTCTGAGACTGTCTTTAGGGAATCTGTCAACTGATTTGTAGGAATCTCTGGGGGATCTGGGACTGTCGGCCAGACAACAACAGATTCAGTCACGTAGTACTCTCCCCTACGGTTTCTCCTAACACAATGTCTCATCACCCTGATAGCTCTTCTGAGGGCGTGGAAGATAATCAGTATGGGCCGTCTAAGTCTCTTTGGAATCTTCATATAAAATACAGGAGGTCTAAGTCTATACCGTATACCTGGAGTATAATGACCAACCCAAAGTTCGGTGCTCGACTGATCGCCCTCGACGGAAACATTGGTGTGGGAAAGACAACGCTCGTGAAACCATTCGCTAAGGGGAACGGTTATTGTTTCTTCAGAGAGCCAGTTGAAGACAATCCATACCTAGAAAGGTTTTACGCCGACCCCGGGAGATGGACGTATGAGATGGTGACCTGGTTCCTCGGTGAGAGAATCGACGCTTACCTGAGGGCTCTGGAGTTAATCAACGAGGGGGAGAATGTGATTATAGAGCGAACACATCACAGCTGTATGGTTTTCACTAAGAACTGTTGGCGTAATGGGTGGATAACCAGCAAACAGTTTTCTGAGTATTCCCAGGTCTTCCACTCACTAAACAATTTACTCCCAACCCCTGATACCCTACTATTCCTAGAAGCCTCAGTTGACACTTGTCACGGCCGAATGCTTAGGAGAGGTCGGGAATGTGAAGCCGGTGTAACTAAGGATTACCTCAGGTGTATAGAGAGGTATATGGGGGAGATGGTTGAGGACATAACCCTTAGTGGAACTAAGGTGATTACCCTCGATTGGGAAGACTTCGGTCCGGATGAGTCGGAGGTAGTCGGTACTCTTGATAGGATCCCTAACGGATTTCACGGTTGGATGGCTCGTGTGAACGGTCGGGACGTTTACATACCAGAGATAGTCAGAACCGTTAGCCAGGCCCGGCAGGCTCACGTGAGTCTTACCTTTTGTGATACCGTGTGATCATACTGTCGAAATGTGGACAGACCTCAGTCACAATGTCGTCGAGCACACGGACGTCGGATAGGAAGACAGTTTCGTCGTAGGAAGCTCCGCGTATGAAGCTTCTGATCTGTGTTAGAACCTTGTGATAGTTGATATGAGCGAACTCACAGTTCTCCAGTCTGCCAGGCATCCCCGACTTGGTCATATACCCTTGGATCAAGACGCCAGGACCGGCTATAGTTCCGAGGATCAGTGGATTAGCTGTAACACCACCGGCTATTCCCCCAATCACAGTCAATCCAATAGAGACCGTCTCAAGGATCATCTTCAATCTCCTCAACCTGGTGTGTTTCCATTTGTAACAAGTCGCTAGCTTATGATAATACGAATAAAGTCTCTGCAGTTTGTCTACTTCAGCCGATTGAAGGTTTTTACCAATGTGGTTGAAGCTGATAACGCTTTTTTTCTTCATTCTAATTACAGGCCATATTCAACCGTGGTCCTGTTACAGATCTTCCCAATATCTGCGTCCCCAAGACGACCCTCCACAATCTTCATACCGTAAAAGTTGATGTCTGAGTAATACTCCTTAAAAAGGTTCAACCCAAACACATTCAGATAAGGTTTTCCTATTTGTTCAATATTACTGATGAAAAATGAGTCTCTCAGTATCTCACCATTTATCCTGACGTGTGACACTCTAAGCCCAGATAGCCAGTGAGCAGATACCAGGATCTTCTTTCCGATGAACTTCGCTGGAATCGTACACTCGTTAAGCTTATCCGGTGACGATCCATCCACAAATAGTTTGTCATTCACCCCAGCTTTAAACCCAATGCTTTTACCGAAACTGTTGTTACTGCTGAAACTGTTGTCACTGTTGGTAACGATTACCTCCCAGGTATTTGACGCCGGTCTTACGCTGTTTCTCTTTACCACAACGAAAACTGAGACATCGATGAACATGAATCTGGGTATGCTAATGTGAAAGGCTGTTCTTACCGTCACCTCAGGGTAAAGGAAGTGGTGGTCACCGGTGGTGCTCAGCTGTGGGTTGATACTAGAAGGTCTCCAAAACATGGCTGAGTGGGTCTTACCATCCCTATCCTCTATGTAGTCAACAAAGGGAGAGAATTTGGAGATCGCGTTCTTACTGGATCTGGTTACGTTCAGGTCGAAGATGACTCTGTGGTTGTGGGGTTTCGCGTAAGCTTTTAGTTTATCGTTGAGCTGCTTTAGATCACTGCTGAGTTGCTTAGTGACCTGACTAGGGGCTCCTTTTTCCGGTTTTCTGTAACCATAAAACAGACTCATATACTATAGGACGTATTTACTGAACAAATACCCAAACGCGGCTGTTAGGACCAACAAAATCCCCAACTCACTGTCCGGCTTTGGTTGTCTATCAGGCGTATGGACGGTTGGTTTGTCGGGTGTGTGGGCAGCTGGTTTGTTAGGTGTGTGGATGGCTGGTTTGTCAGGTGTATGGACGGTTGGTTTGTCGTTCTGTCCGTCACTGTCGTCTAGTGTTTCCAGGTGTGGACCGTTTTCTTGGTGTAGCTTCTTCGGTGGCTGTTTGTGAACACCTTGGTAGTTGACCTTAGAATTAATACCAAACCTCATCACCTTAGACGCACGCCGGAGTAAGTTGTTGTATCCTATAATCTTCTCCTTTAGTATCGTCAGTGAACCCGGCACTAACCACGTGTCAGGGCTTATGGCTAGGTTCTGGGTGACGTCAGTATCTGATATTGCCCTGTTCATGTTCAGAATCCAGGTACTGACAGAATAGTTAACGATAGCATCCTCCACAAGGACTCTAAACTCTTGCTGTGCTTCGAGACTGCCAGCACCTTTGTTAACAATGCTGATCCTTGTTTCAGCCTGTGAACCAAGAACAGCGTAGACATAAGCCTCAATGGACTCATTCAGATACTGTAAACCTACCCTGGTGAAACCATTTGTCCGTAAAGGGATGAACCTTCTGTAGTGTGTCTTATAGTCGCTATTGAGACGCCACATCCACTCACGGAACGAACGGTTGTGTTTGTAACCAGACTTCTGATTAATCAGAAACTTTTTTCCTCTAAGTATGTTCGCCATGTTGTCAATCACATCATGCCCAACGTCGAACTCTCTCATTAGGTCACTCCTCTTTTCCGTTATCAGACGTCTTAGTATACGTCGTGTGGTGAAATAAAGGTGGAAACGCATGATAGAGGAGACCACTGGATATACGTCTTCTGAGAATTTCAGATGTTCTATCCCAACGCCACAGCAGTATGAACTGAGGTAGACAGCAAAGATGAGTTGGTAATAAGGTTCATTGTTATTCCACCATACCGCGATGTCCGTCCGGTTTCCTGGGTTCAGGACTGGTAATTTTGCCATAAAAAAGTTTTGGTCGTTAACATAAATCCTGAAATTGTTAAGGTCGTAGTCTATAGCGTTGTCTGACAGATACGTGAACTTTGAAAAGTCATATTTCCCCTCAATGTCCCTCTTCCAGTGCCGTTTACCCTGAACTTTCTGTACCGTACCACCACCAAGCCACACCCTTGGAAATCTGGGCGGTGGTTTATTTATTGTTAAATACTTGGTGTAGTTTTTATTGTTCTTAAAATCTGAATCGCCAGTGTAGATGTACGTACCATCGATAGGTCCGAAGAATATACCAGGTTCTGACTGACCGAAGACTGAATCAGTTATGAACTTGGTTCTATCGGCGTATGGGTATCTAATGAAAAACTCTCTCAGAGTCTTATCCATATATCATAGGTTAGGTTATATGGACGCGGACGTCGGGTTGGAACAGGAACTGAGAAATATTTACTACAATCCGAAAACAGGATATCAGTCAGCTGAACGGTTGTACCAGAAAGCATTGGACGCCTGTCTTGATGTGAGTAGGAAGGCGGTAAGGGACTGGCTGAAAACGCAGGACACATACACGAGGTACAGACCGGTTGTGAGGAAACATAAATTCAGACAGACGTTCGTCAGCCACCTCGGTGAACAGATACAGATGGACCTGGTTGATATGGGAAAGTACAAGAACCAGAATAAAGGGTATTACTGGATTCTGACGGCTGTTGAGATTCTGAGTCGATATGCTTTCGCCATCCCCGTTTACAGGAAGGACACAGGTAACATGACTAAGGCTGTGGCTGAGCTGTTGGAACAGTTCAAAGACCGATTTGGTGACTACCCCGACCTGGCTCAGTTTGACGACGGGAAGGAGTTTTACAATGTTGGTGTGAAAGGTTTGCTGAAGGAACGTGGTGTTGAGTACTTCAGTACGTTTTCGGACAAGAAAGCAGCGATCGTCGAACGGTTCAACAGAACACTTAAGACTGCTATGTGGAAGTATTACTACACCAAGGGGACTTATAGGTGGATTGATGTCCTGGACGATCTCGTTGAGGGTTATAACAACACAAAACATAGTGTCGTTATGCTGAAGCCCAAGGACGTTAATGAGTCAAACGAGAATCAGGTTTGGAATAGTTTGTTTGGTCATCATTTTGGTGAACACCCTTTACCCAAGTTCAGGGTTGGGGACACTGTAAGGGTGTCAAAGTATAAGAGCATATTTACAAAAGGTTATGAAGCTAACTTTACTGAGGAAATCTTTAGGATTACAAAAGTCATTCGTGGTGATCCAAACGTTTACGAAATCGAGGACGTTGAGGGTGAACCGAATATCGGAAAGTTCTATGATTCGGAGTTGTCGCCGGTGGATAAGAAGGATGACGTTTATAGGGTGGAGAAGGTATTGAGGAGGAAGAAAGTCGCCGGAAGGAAGATGGTGTTGGTCAAGTGGTTGGGTTATGACAGTAAGCACAACTCATGGATACCTGAAAGTGACGTACAAAACCTGGGTTAATATATACTCTGAGGATGAGGCTAACATTATTCATTGAAAACGGTGAGAAGACTGTCTACTTCGAACAACCTATCATGGTGACAGGTCTGAAACCACAAATAATGCTGAAGAAAGCGACGGTATACTGGAACTACAACAATGTGGTTTCAGGTCTGAACGATTCGGTGTCGTTCGACGGTGTTAAGACATCCACTCCTGAAGGTTATCTGAACTTTGACGCGATAGAGACGTTTGTTAAAACTCTAGCCGGGGGTCTGTTGGGGACGGTTGAGTTTGGGAAGAATGTTTACAACGGAACTTCTAAAGTGAAAACGTCGGAAAAGCTAAAGCTTGGCAAGATGGGCCTTCTCTTAGGGTTTAATGAGAGTGATGTGATAGATGTTGGTGGTGGTGGGTGGACGAATAGTCCGAATCAGGTGGACATCAACAGAGGGTTGAGGTATGTCGGGATCTCGTGTGACGCTGTTGAAAGTGAGAAAAGTCTGGACAATGGGAGGAGGAGTAATCTGATTGGCACTCTTCCAATAACCTCTGAACAGAGTCTGAAAGGGAGTGTACAGCACTACACAGACATTGAGTCGAAAGCTGAGATCCGAAAGGGTGTTTATAACACGATGACCTTTAGGGTTCGTGGAAATAATGATCAGTCAGTAGATCGACCGGTTTGGATTGGGGCCGTTCTGCTTGAATTGTACATAGGTTAGTATATAATGGCTGAAGGGGAAGAAGGCATTGAGATGGATAATCTTGGTAGGGAAGAGGAAGAAGAAGAGGAAGAAGAAGATACCGACGAAATGGACCCCACCAATGAAGATCAGGGAACGGTAACGATAGGTCGGACGCCTGGTAGGGATGGTATAACCCGCGTAGCGGATGGGGTGCCCGACATTGGTAGTGATGCCGGGTCAATAAGAAGGTCTGTCACATATGATAAGAAGGAGATCTTCCGAACAAAGTTAAATGCCAAAATAAATAAGGGAGACGGTATATCATCTAAAAACATAATAGAACAGACTAATTTTACTTTTGACAAAAAGGGCCGCGTCAACGGAGCATTTTTTAATGGTGTAAAAGTTTTAGTGTCTGATAGTGGTGGGATTAGGTACAGTGGAAACAAATCAAAAAACATAGCCGAATCCGTCAGACTCTTCAAAGAACTGTTAGAAAAAGCCAGAACTGAACATTACAATACGGCTGAGGGAGCGGTTGAGGAAATTACCGACGACCCAATACTTTCCAAAGAAGTGGTGGATGATATAGCCTCACGAACCAACTCAGCGATCAGCGATCGGGTTGAGGAAAGAGAGGAATATCTACAAAAACTGGCGGAAGGAATATTCCTAACCAAACAGGAAGTAAGAGAATTTGCTGGAACACTCCACCCACAAGGTACGGATGAGGTGCAGATTGAGGGTCTTAAAGAACAGGTCGATCACTACAGATTAGAAGCATTAAGAGAGGCCGACCCTGTTAAGGAACAGTTCTACAAAAGCGTCAGAAAGACAGCGGAATTAAAAGCAGACAGCATAAGAATCAGAATTGGTGAGAGACCTAAATATGAGGAGGCTATGTCTGTCTTAGAGAATGAGGTAAGAAACAATGACCTGAATAGGTTGGAACGTTTTAAGAAGTGGGCTAAGGAAAATATGGTTGGCCTGTCCGCTATAGCTATCACCATAGCTGGGATCATAACCACAATAGTTGTGGCGAGCAGAAATACTGTTTCGGGGGGAGCAAAAGCCGTTGGTGGTTTCGCTAAGGCACTCGCTAACCTGGGTAAGAGTTTGGGACCTCTGTTAGCACCACTGTTCAGTGTGATAGCGCAGGTTCTGACTTGGGAGCAAAAGGAATAGCATGGTTAGTCAACAATCTGTGGGTTCTAGCCATAGCTATGGCGTGGTTATTGTATGACTACTGGAAAAACAGAAAATAAAATCTGTTATGTAGTATATGGCCAACAGAAGTCAAACAGAGCTGTTACCTGGATTCAGACGGGCTAAGATGTCGGAAATCAAGGGAAGTAGAGCAAGACATACGATCACCATGAATCCCAACAAAGTCAACCCTGGTGAGGACCTCTACATCGACATACCAAAGCTAAAACCTGATAGCTGTTTGGTCCCGGGTAGCTTTCACTTACTGTTCGACTTTAAGAACGCTAATACCAAGTCGTGGTTCCTAAACAATCTTTCTAAACTCCTTGTCGAAAGACTGGTCGTCAAGTTAGCCGGTGAGACTGTTTACGACAACACAGGTGAAAGTGTCCTCGGTGTGTACAGGGATCTCTGGCTACCAAAGAGTGTGAGGGATCAAATGGTTGGGTATGGAATTGGTTCAGAAAACCTGAGAAAGCTGATGTCTAAGGACGATAGTGGGGCCTCCTCTGGGGACGCTGAGAAGGTAGCTGACGCTCTGATGCTCACAATCCATGGAGTGAGGATGAAGGTGAGATTGGATAAGATCCTCGGGGACCATGGACTCTACGCTCCCTTTGAAATGTACAACAACCTCCGCTATGTTATTAGCCTACCGAAAGCCTCTGACGTTATGGTGGCCCAGTCAAGTGAGACTGTTGATGGGTACACACTGGAAAACCTTGAACTGGAGTATGAGACGATTGATAACACCGACATCGCCAGTGAAATAACCTCGCTGTACACAGCTGGTCGATCGCTGTCCTACGAACACGTTACGTTGATGAAGTCAACTGAATGGGTGGCTGGATCAACCCTGATCAACGAACACATTAACCTCCCACGAAAGTCTATGAAAGGGATTGTGATGATGTTCACAAATAAGATCCGAACTGATAGTGAGAAATACGTCTATCCAAACATCGAAAGTGTTAAGCTAACAATCGAGGGTGTACCCAACGCTGTCTTCAGTCAGGGGATCCCAAAGAGTCGGTTCTATGATGAGGCTAAAAGACTATTTGGTGGAAAGGAAAATACAGATCAGTTTATGACAATTCAGAAGTTCTACAAGAACGCCTTTGCTCTAGCGATTGACCTGAGAAGTATTGAGGATCGTGATAGTGTTGGGACTGGGAAAAGAATTGTTAACACACAGTCCGGGGTCCTGATTGAGATTATCAAAAAGGTGACTGTAGCTAACGTAGTCTGTCGGATCTTTGTGCTGAGTGATGGTTTGGTAAATATGGTAAACAAAAACCTAAAATCAATTCAGTATTAAATGGATCATCCGTTCAATATGTTGGTCGTTGGTATGACAGCTTGTGGGAAAACCTGGTATCTACTGAAGATGTTAGAAGATGAATACTTCGGGTTCTTCGACTACATCGTTCTGCTCTGCCCAACGTTCAGCTGGAACAAAACCTACACTACCTGGAAATACACCTCCGACCCGGACTTCATCGCTGTGGATTGTAGTCAGGACGACGTCGAAATTATACTAGAACACATCGTTAGGATATTCAAGGGATCCAAAACATTGATAGTCCTCGACGACTGTGTCAGTGGACAACCCGTAAAGAACAGAACAAGTGAGTTGGTTAAATTAGCCTTCAGCGCCAGACACTACAATCTGTCAACTATCGTAATCACACAACAGCTAACAGCTATCACAAAACCTTATAGGGAGAATATCAGCAAGCTAGTAACGTTCTACAACCCCAACAAAACCGATATGAAGGTCATCACTGATGACTACCTGGGTGGTTTAGACCGTGATGCCGTCATAGGGATAACTGAAAAGTTAAAATAGAACAAATACGCTAGGCTTGAAATTATGTTAAGGCATCCGTACGCGTATAAGATGGTTATCCCAAAATCTGGTCTGTAGTAAGATGGCCGAAAAGAAAACCAAAACGGTGAAAGTTGGGAAAAAATCAGGGTATCCGCTGTGGAACCAGCTGAGACATCTGTTGGGGAGCTAGAAATGGAAATACCTACTGAAATCCACAACCTCGTAGATGAGCTCGTCAATGATCTGAAAAAGACTGAGGAAACCAACCCAACACCTCCACCAACTGATGACACCAATAAGAAGAGAAGTGAGCTGATAAAATTATCAGAGGATGGTGAGGTAACTCAGTCAGTCAGCTACATCAGAAAAGCGTCGGTAAAGGTTGTGGATAAGCTATATGCTGAATATGAGGCCAGAAGGATGGAAAGAGCTAATGAATTTTTGACTGATATGCTAATCAGTAGATTCTCTAATGTTCTCGGTGGTTTGGACGCTGTAGAAAGCTCTGAGGCGTTAGACAATGAACTACAAAAAGACAAACTGTTAAAGAGTGACGTTGGTAAAGTTGTGGCCATGATCACACCGTATATACCATGTCAGGGACTGCTATCTGGAGGTATAACTGTGGGAAAACATGTGTACCAACACAAAACAAAAGTAGCTGAACATAAACTGGAAACTAACTAAACCCCACGTTAAAACCAAAACCCTGATCGTTCTGAAGCGTTTCTGACACCAACCAAATTTTCCGTATCCCTAAAAACCCATTTTCCCGTCTGCTTATACTTTGAAAAGTGGAAAAAAAGAGTTACCCCTTTCAAACATCCTTTCCCGTTAAATTCCAACATTTTGAGGCTGTTTTCGGCAAAATAAAAAAAAGTGTGCCCATAGCCTCAAGTTCTATACTACTGTAATCGTTGCAACACTTGTTCAACTTCTCTCAAATGCTGCGGAAAGGATGAAATTGTATCAATCTCTACATCATCTATATAAGCGTCTGCAAAATCTTCTAAACTTTTCAAAACTATTTCCTTCATCATTCTCTGAAACGTAGCTGGAGCTGTCTTCATCCCAAATGGCATAACAACAAACTCAAATAAGCCTCTGGCTGTAATAAAAGCCGATTTTGGTATAGTTGAATTCTCGAGGGGAATTTGCCAATACCCTTTCGTGAGATCTAAAGTGGTAATGTATTTTGCCTTGCCTATCTTATCTAGCATTCGATCCATACGAGGTATAGGGTAAGCATCCATTTCTGTTATGGGATTTAATTTTCGATAGTCCACGCAAAATCTTATACTACCATCAGGTTTCGGAACTATCACGACTGGTGAGGCCCACGGGCTGGTAGAGGGTCGTATTATTCCCATCTCTAACATGTTATCGATTTCGGCATTGACACCCATCTCTAACCGTTGTGGCACTTGGTAAGGTCTCGAGCGAATTGGCGGAGATTCACCCGTATTGATTTTATGGGAGATAACGTGCGTACGACTGGGGATCCCTGAAAACACATCGCTATATTTCTCTAACAAAGTCTCAACTTCATTTCGTTGCAACAAATCTAAATGACTAGATATTGCAACATCCCTCCATGATTCCTCATTATTCACCCCAGGCAAATTAACTTCATGGGATAACAACTCATCTCTCACACCCCTTGACATAACAAACATAGCAGCTTCTTCTCGGCTCTGCCATCGCGACAGCAAATTGATGTTATATGTCCTAAGTTGTTTCTTAACTTTTCCTGTGTCCAATTCATATGATTTTCCGTTATTCATAACTCATATGGGCCAAACCATTTCGGCTCTATCTTACTTCCTTGTGTCGGTAATAATACTAGCACCTTATCACCCACCTGAAACCGTCGTTCCTTAGATTTCTTATCATAAAAACTTTTCTGCTTAGCTTGGGCCTTTTCTACATTCTTCTTAACAAGTTCCTTCATTTGTCCCATTCGCCTTCGAATATCTATTACATGTGTGATCAAATTTTTATCGGAACTGGTCTGTCCCAACCAACTTTCTTTAACAACAGCCAGGGGCCCCCTAACCATTCTACCATATAACAACTCAAAAGGCGAGTATCCAGTGGTTGGGCAAGGTACCTCTCTATACGCGAACAATAAATAAGGTAGATACTTATCCCAATCAGTCACCGAGTCACCTGCAAATTTCCTTAACATCGTTTTCAAGGTGCCATTAAATCTTTCAACGAGACCATTGGCTTGTGGGTTATATGCCGAAGTTTTAATACTTATTATTCCCAATTGCTCATATAACTGTGACATCAATTTTCTAATTAGATTTGTACCTTGATCAGAAACTATTTCTTTCGGTATACCAACGCGGACAAACAGATTAATCAAGGCATCGGCTATTGCCTTCGAGTGAATTTTCCGTAAAGCAAAAGCCTCTGGATACCTAGTCGCATAATTAACAATCGTTAAAATATACTTATATTCAGTTTTTGTGGCTGGGAGTTCCCCAACTATATCTATGGCAATTTTGCTGAACGGTTCAGAAACAACAGGTACAGGAGTTATGGGTATTCTATTAGCAATTCGTTTTCGAGCAACTAATTGACATTCCGGACAAGTCGCACAATATTTAGAAACATCCTCATGAAATTTCGGCCAGAAGAAATGTGTCCCTATGCGATCCCTAGTCTTCTCTTGTCCCATGTGACCCGCTAAAGGAATGTCGTGTCCAAGTCTTAGAATTTCGGGTCTGAAAGACTCGGGTACAACAACCCTATCTACAAACTCAGTTCCCACATTAACATCTTCAGATTTTTTCCGATGCATTAATAATCCTCTATCTATATAATACCCGTCATCATTCAAAGGAGCTCCTTTCGTTGCGCCTCTACGTATCTTTTCTAAAGTAACATCCGTTTGTTGATCGAGTATCAAGTGTTCTCTTTTCCTATCTAATATATTCCCCTTTATATAACAACCTTCTTCGTCACATGCCCTACAGAAGGTCGACTATGCTTATGTTTTTGCTCCCCGCCAATCTCCTGCAGACTTGTTGCAGTTGTTTGAGGATCTATGTTATTTCCGAACAATTCTCTCAAACCCACTTCCGCATCAATCTCAGATATATTGTTAAGTTTGTTAGTTGCTAAATAAGGTACCCGCATATAATTTTCTCGTTCACTTAACTTTTCCCTTCGATCTTGCGCTTTTTGGCGTAGAGCCCGACCACGTCTTATCACAAAAGCTTCACCTAACTTCCCACCTAAAACCTGCTTATCCAGTCTCTCTAATTTTATAACTCCCTCCCAATGTTCAAATAAATCCTCCCGTTGAAGGGTTCGTCCATATGACAAGCGTCCCAATAGACAATCTACCGGTAAACTACTCACTACGCCCACCAATTCTATATGTGTACCATGTTTACTTTTTACTTCTACTTGAGCTAAAGGCACAACAACTCGTTCGCCATTTGCCATCATAACAGTCATCTTCTCATCAGTATCTTTACTCCTAGGAACAAACTTCCGATTAACTAACGTCCTTGTACATCCCGAATCTACAACCATATTTACTAGTTGCCCATTAATCTCACCCGAAATATTAACACTAGGGGAACTACTCTCATTCTCCAACGGTTTCATACACAACAAACCATCTCCTACTTGTTCAGTTCTACCCCGACCCTTTTTACATCGACTGGCATAACGTCCTTTCTCATGGCAATTGAAACACTCAACTTTCAACATGTCCTGTTTCGGATCATTACCCCTAACATTGCCGACGCTTTTAGTATTAGCTCCACTAGCTCTATTATTTGGATTTCCCTTTTCACTATTGTCTGTTTCGATCTGTTTCTCTGTCTCCGTTATGAGACGTCTCAGTATACGCCGTGTTGTGAAATAAAGGTGGAAACGCATGATTGAGGAGACCACTGGATATACGTCTTCTGAGAATTTCAGATGTTCTACCCCAACGCCACAGCAGTATGAGCTGAGATAGACAGCGAAAATGATTTGATAATAAGGTTCATTGTTATTCCACCATACCGCGATGTCCGTCCGGTTTCCTGGGTTTAGGACTGGTAATTTTGCCATAAAAAAGTCTTGGTCGTTAACGTAGATCCTGAAATTGTTAAGGTCGTAGTCTATAGCGTTGTATGACAGATACGTGAACTTCGAGAAGTCGTATTTTCCTTCAATGTCCCTCTTCCAGTGTCGTTTACCCTGAACTTTCTGTACTGTGCCACCACCAAGCCATATCTTCGGAAATCTGGGCGGTGGTTTATTTATTGTCAGATACTTGGTGTAGTTTTTATTGTTCTTAAAATTTGAATCGCCAGTGTAGATGTACGAATCGTCGATAGGTCCGAAGAACACACCAGGTTCTGACTGACCGAAGACTGAATCAGTTATGAACTTAGTTCTATCGGTGTATGGGTATTTGGTGAAAAACTCTCTCAGGGTGTTATCCATATATCATAGGTTAGGTTATATGGACGCGGACGTCGGGTTGGAACAGGAACTGAGAGATATCTACTACAATCCGAAAACAGGATATCAATCAGCTGAACGATTGTATCAGAAGGCGGTGGAGGAAGGTCTTGATGTGAGTAGGAATGTGGTAAGGGACTGGCTGAAAACACAGGACACGTACACGAGGTATAGGCCGGTTGTGAGAAGGCATAAGTTCAGACAGACGTTCGTCAGCCACCTCGGTGAGCAGATACAGATGGACTTGGTTGATATGGGGAAGTACAAGAACCAGAACAAGGGGTATTACTGGATTTTGACAGCTGTTGAGATTCTGAGTAGGTATGCTTTCGCCGTCCCCATCTACAGGAAGGACACGAAAAACACGACTAAGGCTGTGGATAAGCTGTTGGAACAGTTCAGAGGTCGCTTTGGCACTTACCCCGACCTGGCTCAGTTCGACGATGGAAAGGAGTTTTATAACGTTGGTGTGAGAGGCCTACTGAAGGAACACGGTGTTAAGTACTTTAGTACGTTTTCAGACAAGAAAGCAGCGGTCGTCGAACGGTTTAACAGAACACTTAAGACTGCTATGTGGAAGTACTTTTACACCAAGGGGACTTATAGGTGGATTGATGTTTTGGACGACCTCGTTGAGGGTTATAACAACACAAAACACAGTGTCGTTCTGCTGAAGCCTAAGGACGTGGGTAAGTCAAACGAAAATCAGGTTTGGAATACGTTGTTTGGTCACCATTTTGGTGATCATCCTTTACCCAAGTTCCGGGTTGGAGACACTGTAAGGGTGTCAAAGTACAAGAGTATATTTACGAAAGGTTATGAAGCTAACTTCACTGAGGAAATCTTTAGGATTACGAAGGTCATTCGTGGTGATCCAAACGTTTACGAGATTGAGGACGCTGAGGGCGAGCCGATTATCGGAAAGTTCTATGAGGAAGAGCTGTCGCCAGTGGATAAGAAGGATGACGTTTATAGGGTTGAGAAGGTGTTGAGGAGGAAGAGAGTCGCGGGAAAGAAGATGGTGTTGGTCAAGTGGTTGGGTTATGACAGTAAACACAACTCATGGATACCTGAGAGTGACGTACAAAACCTGGTTAATATATACTCTGAGGATGAGGTTTACATTATTCATTGAAAATGGTGAGAAGACTGTCTATTTCGAACAACCTATCATGGTGACAGGTTCAAAACCACAAATAATGCTGAAGAAAGCTACGGTATACTGGAACTATAACAATGTGGTGTCAGGTCTGAACGACTCGGTGTCGTTTGATGGTGAGGAGGCATCCGCTCCTGAGGGTTATCTGAACTTTGACGCGTTGGAAACGTTCGTTAAGACTCTAGCCGGGACCCACAGTGGGGTGGTTGAGTTCGGAAAGAACGTTTACAACGGAACTTCTAAAGTGAAAACGTCGGAAAAGTTGAAACTTGAGAAGATGGGTCTTCTTTTGGGGTTTGATGAAAACGATGTGATAACTGTTGGTGGTGGTGGGTGGACAAATAGTCCTAATCAGGTGGACATCAACAGAGGGCTGAGGTATGTCAGGATCTCGTGTGACGCTGTTGAGAATGAGAAAAGTCTGGACAATGGGAGGAGGAGTAATCTGATTGGTACTCTCCCGATAACCTCTGAGCAGAGTCTGAAAGGGAGTGTACAGCACTACACAGACATTGAGTCGAAAGCTGAGATCCGTAAGGGTGTTTATGGTAAGATGACCTTTAGGGTTCGTGGGAATAACGATCAGTCAGTAGGCCGACCGGTTGGGATCGGAGCCGTTCTGCTTGAGTTGTACATAGGCTAGTATATAATGGCCGGAGAAGGAGTTGATATTGAAATGGGTGAGCATGGTAAAGAAGAGGAAAGGGAAGACGGTATCAACGAGACGAGTTTCATAGGTGGTGACAATGAGGACTTCAAATCGGACTATTCCATATTCAGACCCTCTGACCGCGTGACCCGTATTGAGGACGGGGTGCCCGACATTGGTAGTGATGTCGGGTCAAAGAAAAGGTCTGTCACATAGGATAAAAAGAAGACCTTCCGCGAGGTATTAAAGGTTGTAATAAATAAAAAAGATGGTGATGCATCTAATGAGTTAATAGAATGGACCGAGTTCAGATTTAACAGAAAGGGTCTCCCCAACGGAGCGTGGTTTCATGATGTACTAATCATAGTGTCTGATGGTGACGGGATTAGGTACAGTAATGACCAATCAAAAAAGGTAGTCGAGTACCGTGAGCGTTTCAAAGAACTGTTAGAGGAAGCCAGAACCGAACATTACAATACAGCTGAGGGAGCGGTTGAGGAAATCAGTGGCAACCCATTACTCTCTGAGGAAGTGGTGGCTAATATACTCTCACGGTCCAGCTCAGCGATCAACGGTTGGGTTGAAGAAAGAGAGACAGACCTACAGGAACAAATGGAAGGAATATTCATACCCAAACAGGAAGTGAGAGAAATCTCTGGAATAATCAACAAACAGGGTATGGATATGGATACGATTAAGTCTCTTGAGATAGAAGTCAACCACTACAGGAAAAAGGCGGAAAATGAGGTCAACCCTCTTAAAAAACAACTCTACGACAGCGTCAGAAAAATTGTGGAACTAAAGGCAGACAGTATAAGAATCAGGATTAATGAAAGACCTGAACACACAGAAGCCATGTCTATTTTAAGCGGTGAGGTGGAAAACAATGACCTAAATAGGTAGGAAAGGTTTAAGAGGTGGGCTAAGAAAAATATGGTTGGCCTGTCTGCTATAGCCATCACCATAGCTGGAATCATAACCACAATAGTTGTGGCGGCCAGAAATACTGTCTCGGGGGGAGCAAGGGCTGTTGGTGGTTTCGCTAAGGCACTCGCTAACCTGGGTAAGAGTTTGGGACCTCTGTTATCACCACTGTTCAGTGTGATAGCACAGGTTCTGACTTGGGGAGCAAAAGGGATAGCATGGTTAGCCAACAATCTGTGGGTTTTAGCTATAGCTATGACGTGGTTATTGTATGACTACTGGAAAAACAGAAAATAAAACCTGTTATGTAGTATATGACCAACAGAAGTCAGACAGAGCTGTTACCTGGATTTAGACGGGAAAAAATGTCGGAGATCAAGGGAAGTAGGACAAGACACACAATCACCATGAACCCCAACAAAGTCAACCCTGGTGAGGACCTTTACATCGACATACCAAAGCTAAAACCTGATAGTTGTCTGGTCCCGGGTAGCTTTCATCTATTGTTCGACTTCAGAAACATGAACACCAAGTCGTGGTTCCTAAACAATCTCTCCAAACTTCTTGTCGAAAGGCTGGTTGTTAAGCTAGCCGGCGAGACTGTTTACGACAACACAGGTGAAAGTGTCCTCGGTGTGTACAGGGATCTCTGGCTACCGAAGAGTGTAAGGGATCAGATGGTTGGATATGGAATTGGTCCAGAGAACCTGAGAAAGCTGATGTCTAAGGACGATAGTGGGGCCTCCTCTGGGGACGCTGAAAAGGTAGCTGACGCTCTGACGCTCACAATCCATGGAGTGAGGATGAAGGTGAGATTGGATAAGATCCTCGGGGACCATGGACTTTATGCTCCCTTTGAAATGTACAACAACTTCCGCTACGTCATTAGCCTACCGAAAGCCTCTGACGTTATGGTGGCCCAGTCAAGTGAATCTGTTGACGGGTACACACTGGAAAACCTTGAACTGGAGTATGAGACGATTGATAACACCGACATCGCCAGTGAAATAACCTCACTATACACAGCTGGTCGATCGTTATCCTACGAACACGTCACGTTGATGAAGTCAACTGAATGGTTGGCTGGATCAACCCTAATCAACGAACACATTAACCTCCCACGAAAGTCTATGAAAGGTATTGTGATGATGTTCACAAATAAAACCCGGACTGATAGTGAGGAATACGTCTACCCAAACATCGAAAGTGTTAAGCTAACAATCGAGGGTGTACCCAACGCCGTCTTCAGTCAGGGGATCCCAAAAAGTCGGTTCTATGACGAAGCTAAGAGACTGTTTGGTGGAAAGGAAAACACAGATCAGTTTATGACAATTCAAAAGTTCTATAAGGACGCCTTCGCTCTAGCGATTGATCTGAGAAGTATTGAGGACCGTGACAGTGTTGGAACTGGGAAAAGAATTGTTAATACACAGTCTGGGGTTCTGATTGAGATTACTAAGAAGGTGACTGTGGCTAACGTAGTCTGTCGGATCTTTGTGCTGAGTGATGGTTTGGTAAATATGGTAAACAAAAACCTAAAATCAATTCAGTATTAAATGGACCACCCATTCAATATGTTGGTCGTTGGTATGACAGCTTGTGGAAAAACCTAGTATCTCCTGAATATGTTAGAAGATGAATACTTCGGGTTCTTTGACTACATCGTTCTGCTCTGCCCAACGTTCAGCTGGAACAAAACCTACACCACCTGGAAATACACCTCCGACCCAGATTTCATCGCTGTGGATTGTAGTCAGGACGACGTTGAAATTATACTAGAGTATATTGTTAGGATATTCAAGGGATCCAAAACATTGATAGTCCTCGACGACTGTGCCAGTGGGCAACCCGTAAAGAACAGAACAAGTGAGTTGGTTAAATTAGCCTTCAGTGCCCGGCACTACAATCTATCAACTATCGTAATCACACAACAGCTAGCAGCTATCACAAAACCTTATAGGGAGAATATCAGTAAGTTGGTAACGTTCTACAACCCCAACAAAACCGACATGAGGGTTATTACTGATGACAACCTGGGTGGTTTAGACCGTGATTCCGTCATAGGGATAACTGAAAAGTTAAAAGAAAACAAATACGCTAGGCTTGAGATTATGTTAAGGCATCCGTACGCGTATAAGGTAGTCATCCCCAAATCTGATCTATAGTAAGATGGCCGAAAAGAAAACTAAAACGGTGAGAGTTGGGAAAAAAATCAAGGTATCTGCTGGGGAACCAGCCGAGGCATCTGTTGGAGAACCAGAAACGGAAATACCTACTGAAATCCCCAACCTCGTCGATGAGCTCATCAATGATCTGAAAAAGACTGAGGAGACCAGCCCAACACTTCCACCAACCGATGATACCAATAGGAAGAGAAGTGAGCTGATAAAATTATCAGAGGATGGTGAGATAACTCAGTCAGTTGGCTACATCAGAAAAGCGTCGGTAAAGGTTGTGGATAAGCTGTACGCTGAGTACGAGGCTAGAAGAATGGAAAGAGCCAATGAATTCCTGACTGATATGATAATCAGTAGATTCTCTAATGTTCTCGGTGGTCTGGACGCCGTAGAAAGCTCTGAGGCGTTAGACAACGAATTACAAAAAGACAAACTGTTAAAGAGTGACGTTGGTAAAGTTGTGGCTATGATCACGCCGTATATACCATGTCTCGGACTGCTATCTGGAGGTGTAACTGTGGGAAAACATGTGTACCAACATAAAACAAAAGTATCTGAACAGAAACCGGAAACCAAACGAAACCAAAACCAAAACCAAAACCAAAACCAAAACCAAAACCAAAACCAAAACCAAAACCAAAACCAAAACCAAAACCAAAACTAAAACGAGAACTTTAATTTATGGGTCAAAAGATGATTGGCCGTCCCCTGTCACCTGCACATACGGAATTTACATACGACTCGCCTGCAGTTAACCCCCAACCACCCGTATGAGATCTGTTGTGTTTTATTATATCAAATCCGACAAAAGCGTTCGGAAAGGGGGAAAATCTCCCGTACTTCCCAAAACCCATTTTCCCGTCTGCTTATACTTTGAAAAGTGAAAAAACAGCCCACCCTTTCAAACATCCTTTCCTGATGAATTCCAGCATTTTTTTTTTGGTTAAGGTCTCTTTCCCTCCCGTTTGCTTATACTTCAAAGAATTTTTTAAAACAGCTTACCGTTTCAAACAACCCTCCTCGCCGAATTCTAACATTTTGGGGCCGTTTTTGGCAAAAAAAAAAAAAGTGTGCCCATAGCCTCAAGTTCTATACTACTTGCCGCGACAATGTCCTCTGCTGTTGTCTCTCTACTCTTTGTCTCGACAATTCATCTTTTTTCTACGTCCCTCGGTCACGCTGCATGCAAGGAGGTGAGGTTCATTGGCTTATTGGACTGCTCAGGACATGGGTTGGGGAGTTTCCCAAATGGAACAGTATACCCTTGGGTGAAAGTGATCGACTTTAGGAAAAATCAAATCTCTAACGCTGATGAGAGCAAACTCAAAGGAAGTTTCCCTCACTTGGTTTTGTTGAATCTGAGAGAAAATCCTGTAAAATGCCCAATTAACTTTCACACAGTGAGAGTTATCAGTGACTGTTTATTGGTGAGGTTGGAGTCTACAATACTATTCACATATTCAACGTAGTTCGATTGGCTATTTGGGGTACCAGACAAAGTCCGGTGGCGATGGAACCGCAAAGAGAAATGCAAACCTACGTTGGGGATACAGATACAATCGCGGGCGAATCATTCTCGATGGGCACCAGCGACGGAGACGATACGGCTGTCTACGAAAAAACAGAACTATAAACAACAGGACTAAAGAGAAAAAAGTATTCCGATGTAGCAATGTGTGTAATGTGATTTAGTGAATACGACGTCGACTGCTTTCTGTTTCATTGCTTCGTCCATCGTGTCTACGAACGATTGAGTCATTGAAAACAAGTTAACTTCTTTTGATTTCGGGGAGATTTTATCAAGGTAAGGAAGTAATTACAACTTGTACTGTGTCACATCAATGTTAATCTCCATGGAACTTGTGGAAACATGATGCAAATTGCCTGTTGTACTGGGCTATCTTTTTATAGGTCGTATATATCATGATAGACTTATCACTCACTCATGAAATAGTTGTTTGAAAGGAAATATCTATTTGCAGTTGTTTTAATTCTAATTCAATGCATTTTGTCCTCAACGTTACTGTAAGCCCGACAGTTACAGACAAAACAGTTTATCGTTTCAAAAATAAATTTAGAAAGGATACGCTGATTCATTTTACGGGATTTTAATACTCTGAAAGCCATTGTCGCATTTATACTATGCGTCAAAATAGTATACACTGTACTGTAAGCTTATATTCTATTAAATGTGCAACTGTACATGCTATAAAGCAGTTCAACCAAGCGATCCATTTCTTCAAAAATGGAATCAAATTAAACTCTTAGTAAATGCTCCTACCCGATTATTATTAACAACACTTTTTTGCTTCATAGATACTTATATTCTTCCCTAAATGACCTAATTTTTTGTTTTCTGTTTTGACTGACATGTGTTTGCACAGGGACCAATCTGTTAGTGGTGACATTCTGATCGGTCGTTATCTGTGTAGTGAATTAATATCACATAACTCAAACTAAACAAATTATTAAATGAAGCGTGTGTAGTATGTTATATATTATAGTTGTGCGTATATACCTGTAGTACGTTTAAGCTCGTAAATGTACCACATACACTACATGTATACGTACATGCACAACTCATCAGATCACTTTAACTACATCTCATATGCAAACGCTACCACTTAGGAGTGCATGACTATGAATTTGCAACCTTAGCTCTCCATCTGAGCCTCAGTGGCTCAATGTTTAGAGCATCTAACCAGTCATTAGAAGGTTGCAGGTTTGAACCCTGTCTGGGGCTCAGAAATCTTTTCTGAGTAATTGAGTTTGACGAACATCCACCAAATGTCTGTTATATATTGTGTAAGTATATTGCATTATTACTGAGGAAAGTAAATAACATTGAGGAAAAACCTGGACCCATTGTTTATATAATTGACCAAGGTCAAAAATCTGCTAGTTTTGGTGAGGGCAAACAATCTGTGTCAGTTTTAGCTGCTGTTGACTGCAATGATCATATGCAGACAAGATATGACCAGTATGTAACTTATTATGACAGTATCATTTCCGCATGTGTATATACATAGTAGAAAATTCTCATGCTAAACTAGTCAAATATCAACAAACATTCTGAAAAGTTCTTAATATGTATTTTAGTAAATTAAATTGGCCATTTCCTGATTTGGTATATTGCTATGTCCTCTGTTATATAAATTACACATTTGCACTGCCTGCCAGTGTCTTTGATGATTATTTCAACCAAAGGCCATTCACATGATCTGATTCACCACCATGTTTGCTTTAGCAAGGGTATTAGAAATTAACGGAAATCAACTAAGATGGCGTTCAATGTCACGTGATTGCAAACAATGTACACTGTAGCCCTGAACGTAGACGCATGTATGCATTGCGTACCTATTTTTGTGTTAGTTTGGACGTAAGAATTTGGTTTATTTAATAAGGTATCCAACGGTGACATGTATTATTAGTTCTAAGTACCTTTTATTAGCTCGTTTCACCACTTGACTACAGTCTACCTTCACTTTGTCGTTCACCCTATACCTCGCAACATATCTGTCGCGTGTGCTTGAGGATTCTGCAGCAAAGAAGAAATCACAAGAAGAAGCTTGACGATCTGGACGACAATCTTCTGCGTCAGTACCGCGATAAGGCAGGAGCAAAGGGACTTGCGATTAAAACAAAAGCGACTGCCAAGCGTTCGTTGGCGTTTGTTGATGAAAGCGAAGATCCGTCGACTTCATCTGGTCACCGTATCAATCGCGAAGACGAAAGCACAACCCGCTGTCCGACAGCTATTCACTTTCAACCGACATCAACTTCGACACCACGAAGACCAAAGCCGCAACATGAAGTGGAAAATATTTCAACTGTCCAAGCTACCGTTGTATCAGTTAAAGTTCAGTGGCTTGGCGCTGTGAAAAGGTCAGAGAACAGATAATCCTGTTGTCTTTGAAGGAGATCGATCGAGAGTGTTCGAACATGTGCTCGAAGAAGAATCTAGTATTCTGCGCAAAACCAGCAAAGAGAACATTGTTAACTTTTCGTTAACAAAACTTGACAGAGAGTTGAAAGAGAGGACACCTCTACTGAGGAGTGTTTTGATGGCAGCGTCTATCCGCAAGAGCAGCCTGGAAAGAAGCAACCTATTCTGGATGCCAGCTGTATGTATGGCCTCATCCATTTGCCTCAAGAATAGATCGCCTTATTTGACTGCCGTTTAACTACTGAATACAATTTTTATTCAGCACTCAGGATTAATGGTTCGTATAAGAATAAATTATGAATTATAAATAACCACTACATGAGGAATTAATAATTATTTTCTTTTAGTTTTATCATAGGCAGCCCAATAAATTATGCTTTCAATAATAAATATGAATCGAATAAAGGTATCCTTCAGTAATAGTAAACTATTACAAAAATATTACTATAAATATGATACCATGATCGCCTTGGATTCTTTTGTTCTCCGAGGGAATGTAAACCTCGTATTTCCCTCATCACTCATGCAAGAGGGAAATTTATCCTTTGTCTTCTAATTTTCCCATGCATGTTGATGAGGGAAAATTAGAAGACAAATAAATCCTTCTAATTTTCCCATGCATGTTGATGAGGGAAAATATTTCTTTGTCTTCTCCTAAATTTCCCGTTTGCATATATTTTCCCTCATCAACATGCATGGGAAAATTAGATGCAACTTCTCTGATCAACCGTGTAAATTTCCTGTCGGTAAGATTCTCAAAGTTTTCCTCGGCGATCTTATTATTACAAACTAATACAGTAACATGACTTTTCGGGAAATTATCAATTAAATTTCCCCTTTGCCTCAGTGGTGGGCAAATTTAATCGCTAATTTTCCCTCAAGTCAGGTTATAACTTATAAATATTTTGAACTTGTGCACGAACCTCATTTGTGCATCAAGTTTGAAATATATATTCACTCTCTTTCCGGTTTGCCTCATTGTCGGCACTTCAAGTGATTGCCTGAGCTTTATTATATTCTTAGATAATATAATAAAGTTCATGATCACATCATCTTGTGAAGCACCGACAAAGAGGAGAACAGGAAAGAGTTTGAATATTTGGAAATTGATACACAAATAAGGATATGAACAAGTTGGTTTTAATATTCATACTTATTGTTGAAAGAATAATTTATTGGGTTGCCTATGGATCTTTAAAAAAAAGTTGGATTAACACTTTATAGCTCCTAAACCAAATGCTGGGTACTCAATATGTTTTATATTTTTCATTTAATTTTAGGCAATTTTGTGTCGATTGAGGGTTCTACGACTTGTTGTGTCTCAAACATTTCTTTATAAGAAATTAGACGAGTTTGGTCAAGACCACAATGCAAAGATTATGGAGAAGGTGAAAAATGAAAGTGCGAGATTGCTATCTATTTGGAGTAATGATGATGCAAGTAATGATCATGCTGATGAGGTTGCTGCAACTGTGAGCCATCAGGCAGATGAAGGAAGAAAGATTGTTTTCGACAATTTCGATTTCAACCAGAAAGTGCATCATATGTCAGAATCCCACCAGAACATTGATAGACATTGGGTAGCACATATGTACACTGAGAACAGGGTATCTGGAAATCATCTGAGCATGGAGGAGAGATCCAAGAAGACAATTTTGGACATGGATAATGGCAAGTGTATTCCAGACAGTGCAGAACACGTTACCCAGAGAGAAAACTATGCCAGTTTAGTGTCTCGAATTGTTGTTGATAGCATCAATTGCCTTGGGTTCCTCAAAGAACATACTGTTCGCCATATTAAACATATGTACTCAAGGGAAATGGCCAAGCCAACTGAAACTGTAAGTATACATTGTTAGTTTACAATTATTTTATAGATCATACACTCACTCAATTTTCCTTTGTGGGGGTGTGAATACATGTTTGCAGATTGTCCGATTTGGTCAAACAAATGGTTCAGATTTTTGATCCAGCAGATATTTTTAATGGATTGGATGATCCTACAAATACATTGGATTGTGGATTTATACAATATTTTGGCTCAGATTGTGGATTTTGTTTGTTATTTAGTTTTGATCCTGGATCACATCTTCATATCGGCAGATGTGGCTTCAAGATTTGTATACCCCTATTCACCGTCCCTGTAATAGTCATACTGTAGTAAATCATTATAGTATGTAAGATATGAAGATATGAGACAGCTGTGGTTTAAGTAAAATGGTATGCCTCGTGAAGCACAAATCTTTTGTTTCAGCATTATTAATATTTGAACAAGATGTTGGGTGATTGAAGCCACACATTTCTGTTCACGGATAACTTTATCATACTAAATATACCATGCATTGCATGACTAATGCACTTGTCAATTGAAATCCCAACCCCTATGACTATGTATTAATAATATATTTTAAATAATATAACATCTTAAATGATTATAATTATTTTAAATAATATATTTTAAATAAATTACTTTTTAGATGTTCCTGGGCATGATATTTGAGAATGAGAACACAAATGAAGGGATGCAAGCTGTTATAAATGAAATCCACTCTTATGTCCCTCGCACGGAAACAGAAAAACATGCGATGGTTGCTGAACATAGTTGGTGATGTTCCCGGCCAGGTTGCAACAGAAAAGTATGTGAGGTTTGCTGGACAAGGTGTAGTTGGTGACCAACTATCGGTGGAAAGGGGTGTAAATTCTCTGATGCAGATTGCCAATGGTCTCACTGCAGATGACAGAAAAGATGGCATACATTTTGAGGTTGCAGATTTTCATTCTCAGATGAAATTTTTACAGGTAAAAAATGCCCAGGATAGTCTTTGTGCTTTTTATGAGGAGTCAGACATAATACAGTCCTGAAAAATAGTGTATAAAATAAACTCTATGAAGCCAAGGTTTTAACACTTTACCTCTAAGAGGCAGCTGAGTACTCGCTTGACTACTCCCTTAGTGTTTACAAGAATAAAATAATTGTTAAAGTGCACCTGTACCCCTTAATGGATTAAGAGCATTATGATGGATGGTTAACCAGTAAGGGGCAAGTGCACCAATCTGCTGAATAAAAATTGTCTGGTGTTAGCCTGAATAAAAAGACCAAAATAGCCAAAAATAATGTTAAAGTGCACTTGGTGAGGCAATCACCAACTTTACTATTTTCCTCTGGCTAACACCAGGTGATTTTACTTGACAAGGGGAGAAGCCTCAGTCCCTAAGGAGTTAATGATTGATAGAGATTTTTCTCTGCTATTCAAAAGTCAAAATAAATTGGTAAACACCTCCATTGTTGACAAATTTGTTTCAATATTTACAGGTTGCCTTTGACCATTTTTACAATACAAGTGCATCTTCAGACAAATGTACGTTGTATTCAGACCGAAACCCCATCAATCGAAGAAATGTTACAACCGAAGTCGACAAGAGCAAATGTACGTTGTATTCAGACCGAAACCACATCAATCGAAGAAATGTTACAACCGAAGTCGACAAGAACTTTTCTGCTTGTAAGCAGTTCTTCCAAATGGAAATCGAAGCAAGAATGGTTGCTGCCACTCTTGATTTCATGCAGATCACCTCCCTAGATGACACTCCCTCTGAGGATGTTTTGCCATCGTCTTTAGTTGATGCAACAGCTGAGACACAGAAGAAATTCCTCAGAGATCTGGAATTTCAAATTGTGGACGCCTATGTTGTCAATGAGACAAACATAAATGTCCTCATGGAAGAGCTGCAGAAGGAGCGCAGAGCTGATGTTGGTGTTTTGGCAGATGGTTGTTTTCGATGCAGGTTTCCTGGTTGCACAAAGTCTTTTGCCTTTGATGGTAAAAGACGTATTGTGCATGAGAAGACCCATGGGTTGCACTCGCATCCTACAGCTTCCACCTCCACCCCTGTTGCCAAGGATGATGTCCGCAATTATCAGCTTGCCCTACTTGAGTATGGTATGCTATTTTAAAATTTTTCTGATGCCATATCAGAAGCTGATGGGCTACGTATTTTAAGGTGCTGGAAATTCTTCCTGATGTTTTTGAAAGTGGATGGAGCACGTAGCCGTAAGTATGCCTTGGAAGGGCTACATCTAATTTCTCAGGTTTATGCCATGTTACCACCACGGGATGCACACAGACTTATTTGGAATAGGTCTATCAAATCCAAGTATGGAATGGGTGGAAACATACCTCTTGACCTGGCATTGGAACATTATAATCGGGTGCTAAAAGAGGTAATTAAGAAAATGGGTCCTATCTGTGTGCGTATCTGTGAACAAACAGCTAATGGACAATTTTGACCTGGATTGTAAGGTTCTTAAGCAATCAGGTTTACATGTACAAAAGAAATGTTTAGGTGATTTTAAAAAAATTGTTCAAGAATTAGTTGTTAATAATGCTTTTAAATGCTCTGCAGGCAGATCATATAAATATTTCAATGGTTGTTCTCCAAGCCTTCTAAGTAATTTTTTTTTTTTTTTTTTACAACTTTATTGGGTATTAGCAAAAGTAAATACTACAATAATAAGACTAAGTTATAAGATAAAGAAAATGTTATAAGAAAATGAGAAAAATAGTGTACCCAATAGGGAATTGAATCGATTGACCTTCATGGAATGTTCAAATGGATCAATGAACACAAAAAAAACATTTATTTAAATAGGACTGCTAGATAATTGTTAAAACACCCTTAGTATGATTTATTGTAGAGCTGTGCCCATCAGTCCATATTCGTAATCAATTAATCATTGACAACAATCGATTAATAATCGATTAATCGTATTAAAAAATCAACACGTGTTGCCATTGTTTGTCCCTTGAAATAAAGGGGTGCTTTTAAGATTTTTACAACTTCCTTAGTAGATATAAGAATCAAAACAAGTTGCATTCGACATTTGATATGCAATATAGCTGTTTTTAACAGGGTGAATGTCATAATGCCATCCCATATTTCCACAACTTTTTAAGAAAAACTCATTTTAGTATCACGCTGTTGACTTTTGTCAATGATTCGATTGTTGTTAACGATTAATCGATTGCTGACAGAGTCGATTAATCGGGCACAGCTATAATTTATTGTAATTATAATGGCTCTTTCACGTGAGTTAGTCTTGATACAATTTTCCTGTAATCTGGTTGGTTTTTGCACTGTCTTCATAAACTTGTATTATAGTAAATTTATATTATCTATTCTGGATGGATAGTTTGTTTTTTGAATAATTATATTAACATTAATATAAAATAGTATTATGTTACTATTGACAGGCTGTACAATAAGTTACTGACCAAGTTTCCCCTCTTTGATTTGTGGCATGAATTTGTGAAAGCAAAGCTCAAGTGCCATTAGTGAAGAGGGGAAAAAATGAGGATCTGTAACTTACTGTACAGCTCATACAAAAAATGACTAACTACAGTTAGTAGATTACAATTTAGTTTAGATATAAATATTACAGTATGTAAAAAGTCCTAACTAATAGGTTTTCTAAAGCTACCAACATCAGGTGCTTCTCTTAAGGCCGATTTACACAATACAATTTTCGTCTTGGTGTATGTGATCAACTGTACATGCCTATAAACAGTGTTTGTCAACATTCACCATTGAATCATAAACAAGAATTGTGTCATGTACAAACAATTGCATACATCAGAATGACAATTGTATATGACAAATCATATGTAAATCAGCCTTTACATAATTTGGTAAATTGTGTACAGTAATATAAATTACACGGGCATTAAACTCTGAGTGATAATGAAATTTTGCTCTTTCCTATAAAATATTAACCCATTGAGGAGCAAGTGCACACTTCAACATTTTTATTCTGGCTGATTCAGCAGATTTTATTCAGTTAAGTGGGGTGCTGAAATGTGGCCTTGTCCTTCAATATAAAGGTCTTTAATTAGAGTACATCAAACGTGTATCTTTACAATCAAATTTTTCCACTGGGTTAACCATATAGTTTATATTACATACTATTGACTAGAGTTCCATATCTTCAGTATTAATTAATGAAGATACTTCAGTTGCAATGTTCCTAATCACAAAACTTGTGTCCAAGGGGTTTCCTACCGATCTATCTAACTCACTCATTTCCTGGCTAACTTGTAAGAAACTGCTATCCTGACATAACATTACATTCGCTGAAGAGTCATCTCTAATATCCAACCAATCTGAGTCTACTGTATTATCCATATCACTATCATCCAAATCAATATTAAGCTCTCTAATATCAACATCACCAAACATTAGTGAAAAAATATTTAAAACACCATGCGCATGCTCACTTCGCCAAATTTCAACACAATTCATAATGTCAGAAATAGAAAATAGCTTACTTGCATTATTGATAATTTGGAAAATCTGAAGAGCACCAAATTCCATGTGGACATTTGGATACGACACTTGCTTTGGGGCTTCACTCCTTAAAACATCCTGATACTCATGCAGTTTCAATTCCAATAAGTTTTTCTGTTCCTTTGTGACAGTTCTATGCTTGTCATACTGGTACGACTTGTGATGACTGGAGAAATCTAGCAACAGATTTTTCGAGCATTCACCTCTTAGGCCTGTGCACAAGCAATCTTGAGCACAAACATTACAGCACTGACAGCCTTCTACCACAATTTCATGATTGCCAGGGAAATGCTTCAGGATCTCTTTTCGATGACATTTTTGTTCACTGATCAGCTCCTTCATGTCATCAGAGCAGCGAGATGCCAAAAAGCCAGTATGAAGCAGAGTGCACAAGCTCTGTCCACCATCCCGGCCAACACGTCCACATTCTTGCAAGTAGCATTCTGTTGTTTGAGAGGGACCAAAGTGAATGACCTTGCGTGCACCTTTTAAATCTCTTCCCATACCAAATGCAATGGTGCAAATTAGCACCCTCACATGACCATCAGGAAGGGATGGAGACTTTAAAATATGCTGCTTGGAAGATTCTGGTGTTCCAGCATGGAGCATTTCCACTATGCAGTCTTTTGGCGACATAGTTTCACCAACATACATATCCTTGCCAAATGCCACCTTGAATGTTCTCCATATGATGGCAGCTTGCTTCCTTGTTTGACAGTAAACAAGGGTCTTCGTACATTTAACTTTTCTTTGCTTGACTTCAGAGATAACCTCATTGAATACATCGCTAAGTTCCAAATCATTATCAATGACTGTATTGAATGGAATAAACAATGTTTGAGCGCTCAGGACTTTTTTCAATGCTAAATGTTTCCTCTTTCTTGAGATCTAAAACCTCAAAGATCTTCCTCTTGGTAGTCATGGTTGCTGTGGCAGTACAAACAATCAGGTTCAGATCTTTAAACAAAGACCTGAGTTCTCCAAGATTGCCATACCAAGTTCTGAAAGCAACCTTTGGTCCTGCCAATCCCCTATAAACACCAGGTAATATAAATTAACTACAATTACATAGATATTTTATAAATATAGAAGTGACTTGATCAAGAGATTTTAATACAAGATACTTGACTATAAAAATTTAGCAATTTCGAGAGTTAAGTACTATATTAAACAAGTACCTTACCATTGACTGATGCAATGAGCTTCATCTACAGCAACACAGACACAGTTTTCCACAAAGGTTTGGGACTTCCACATTTTCCCCCAGCGTTTGGTGGCCAACATTGACTCAGGTGAGGTGAAAACCAGCGAATATAGGCCATTTTCAACATCCTTCAATATAGCTTCATCTTGGCCTTGAAACACAGCAGCTGCATTGATTCCTAATTCATTCATTTTACTGACTTGGTCGAGCATCAGTGAGACCAGAGGGCAGACTACAATCGCTGTGCTAGTTCCAATAACTTGATCAAGCAGGATATCGGCTAACAAAGCAATCGATTGAAACACGATGGACTTACCATATCCAGTACTGGCACAAAAGAAAACGTTGTTTCCTTTAAAAAAGGCTTTAATAGCCTTAATTTGATCTTCAAAAAGGTTATCGACTTTAAAAAATTGACAAACTAGTCGTAGAGCATCTTGAAAACATTCACCTTCTAACTTCGCCTCCTCGACAAACGCCATGTTTACTTGACTGCTCTGGCTAATTTGAGATAATTAACTTTATATTCCATAAATTAACAAACAACCAATCACATTCGGTTCCCACTTTTTTGGGAAAATCCACGTGACCAGAACAAGCTTTTGGCTTCCGATGCGCAGACACTTATACGTATTAATCACCGGAAATACAAGTGTCTGCACGCAGGCTACAAACCACTTGACCAAATTCGTGTCGGTTAGCGCATTTGGCCATGGGGAAGTAACCACATGGTGTGTGACCTTTGTGCTCAGCCTCTGGCGCTTTTTTTTTTTTACTTCTCTTCGTGCAAAGTCTTACTTTCTTTTACGGCCTGACTTTCCTGCGTTCTTTCTGTGAAGGTATTTCGGATACCGCTTTGTTAGTCCCTGGTTTTGTCTTACTTCTGTCCGGAACGTAGCCGAAGTGTTTGCCACCCGAACAAAGATAGAGTATATTTAACATATATTACCAGGGTTAAGTCACGTTGGCCTGAAAAAAAGAGAAAAATCTTCTCGACGTTTCGAGCGAAGGCCCTTCGTCAGGAGAAATTAGTAAACAACTCACATGTGGTCACGCGTATTTATAGCAGAGCTACAATGGGAATCACGTGAACACATGTAAGCCAATAAAAACAAAGTAAACAAATAAATTAATATGTAATTTTAGCCTGTGTGCAGGTGCTGACCTAATTTGTGGGTCAGCTACCTGGAAATAGGCAAAGAAACAGGTTATAAATTACTATTTAAATCATCGGAAAAAGGTTAAAGAAAAAGGTGTGGAATATGGTGGTGGAGTGAGCTAAATGAAAGAGAATCGCTCATTGAGACCGTGAGGGTGAATGGTACCAAGTTTGTAAATGAGACGCATTTCTTGTTTACGACGAGTATCGAAGTGCCAGGCAACAGGTTGCCTGGCAACAGGCACTTCAACAGTGCCAACCACTCCTTTTCCAACATGAAAATCTGTGCCATTCAGCCCATTACAGGTTGTAACGATACTCGTCGTAAACAAGAAATGCGTCTCATTTACAAACTTGGTACCATTCACCCTCACGGCCTCAATGAGCGATTCTCTTTCATTTAGCTCACTCCACCACCATATTCCACACCTTTTTCTTTAACCTTTTTCCGATGATTTAAATAGTAATTTATAACCTGTTTCTTTGCCTATTTGCAGGTAGCTGACCCACAAATTGGGTCAGCACCTGCACACAGGCTAAAATTACATATTGATTTATTTGTTTACTTTGTTTTTATTGGCTTACATGTGTTCACGTGATTCCCATTGTAGCTCTGCTATAAATACGCGTGACCACATGTGAGTTGTTTACTAATTTCTCCTGACGAAGGGCCTTCGCTCGAAACGTCGAGAAGATTTTTCTCTGTTTTTCAGGCCAACGTGACTTAACCCTGGTAATATTTGGATTTCAACCGTGGCCGACGCTGTCCTAGAAGCTTTTAACTGTATACCAACATACAGCGACAATGGTAAACCGTAAAAATTTAAACCGTAAACTTCGTAACGAAATGGTATGTTATATTTCACTATTTTCATCGTCTATCGCCAAACCTTCTCTCCGCTTTTTCGATTTAATTCTTAATAAAACACGCTTCTGTAATCACATTTCTTTCTTAAGCCGTTGCCTACACCACAATGTAGTGCCCAATGGTTTTAAATCTTCTTTTAATTTTAATTATTTTAACTCACAACACGTGGTTAGAAGTGTCATGGCGGCTTGTCATAAACACAGTCGTCGTCTTATGCGTATTACCATTCACTCAATGTCCCAACACGTCAACAAAATTGATTCTGATATTTTGAACGTTAAGACAAACCTCTCTAACGTTTGTCCCACCGTCATATATTCAGGCATCACCCAGTTTATTCGCTCGTTGAACTCGAAATTTTACACGTTTCTCAAGGCGAGTAAAACTTCGAAATTCAACACTCTTGTAGGCCCTCGTCCCGTTTCGAATTCTAACCACACTAACTCCACCAGTAATGTCAATTTAGTGGTCACGATTCCTCCTGATTTGCCCTTGTCTGACCCTGAGAGATCTGTCCTTGCGAAAGGTCTCAAATTTGTTTCCAACCCTGGGCCCATAGATTCCTTCTCAGTGAAGGAGGACACCGAAACTTTCTTTAGAAGACTAAGACTTAAGGCACATTTTCACAATAATTCCTCCATCCAACAAAAGGATGTTGTTGAGGCTGCTAATCCTAAAAAATCTTCCTGGTCTCCTCCGGAAGGCCAATTTGGCTCCCTTGATCTTTTCATTCGACAATGTCGACATGATATAGATCAGCTCCCACCTTTTAGGCCCAAAAGGCCATCTAATCTCAGCTCTAGTGAATTAAGTGCTCTAAAATCATTGCGTAGCCGGAATGATATTGTCATCAAACCTGCTGACAAAGGTGGTGCTTTGGTTGTCTGGAGAGCTGATTTGTACCGCGAAGAGGCTCAAAGGCAACTAAACGACACTGCTTTTTACAGCAGAGTTGATGGTGATTTGACATCCCAACACAACACCACCATTCGATCCACCGTCAACAACCTCATCACCACTGGGGAATTGCCTGATACAGCAAGCAATCTCCTAACCACCACTCCACGCACACCTGTCATGTACTTCCTTCCCAAAATTCACAAACCCAACAACCCAGGTAAACCTATAGTGTCTGCTTGTGGTTGCCCTACCCAAACCATTTCATCCTACCTTGACCACATCATGGCGCCCTTGGTTAAGAATTTACCTTCTTACATCAAGGACACCAAACATGCTCTGAAAATTTGTGACCACATTAGTTTTCAGGGTTCACATCATTTCATCTTCACCATGGATGTTAAATCACTCTACACTGTCATCCCGCATCACGATGGTCTTCAAGCACTTAAAAATTTCTTTGATCAACGCACAACTCGGGAGCCATCGACCACTACTTTGTTACGCCTGGCCGAGTTAGTGCTCACCCTCAACAATTTTTCATTTGGTGGTGAGCATTACCAACAAGTTAGTGGTGTAGCCATGGGTACCAAAATGGGCCCTAACTATGCCAACTTATTTGTTGGTTATGTGGAAAAACAAATCTTTGAACAATACACTGGTTTCCTACCTGACTACTATGGTCGGTTCATTGATGATTGCTTAGGCACTGCATCATGTTCGCGCGCTGACCTGGTTTGCTTCATTAACTATGTTAATGACTTCCACCCAGCACTCCAGTTCACATGGGAGATCAGTGAGACTAGTGTGTCGTTCTTAGATATTCTTGTCTCCATTAATGGTAATAAGCTGAGCACTTCTGTCTTTTACAAGACCACTGACTCTCATAGCTACCTCCTCTTCTCCTCTCATCATCCTTAACACACCAAAACTTCCATTCCTTTCTCTCAATTTCTTCGTCTTCGCCGCCTCTGCAGTGAAGATGACGATTTCAATGCCAAATGTTTGGAAATGAGAAACTTTTTTGTTAATCGCGGTTATCCTTCCCACCTCTTAGACACTGCCTTACACAAGGTCTCCAACATTTCCCGTTCAGACACCTTAAGCGAACCTTTGGCTACCATTTCTAATGAAAAAGTACCTCTAGTTCTCACTTTTCATCCCTTCAATTTCAAAGTAAGGGACATCATTAACCGCAATTTCGACCTCATTAAAAATGACCCAGAAACATCTTCCATTTTCTCTGAGAAACCCCTAGTATCTTTTCGGCATAGCAAAAACATCCGGGAAAACGTTGTTCACAGCTCACTGCAGCAAGCCTTGGTATCACATGTTGGCACCAGCTCTTGCTGTCGTGGTAGGTGCAACACCTGTAAATATTTAGACTCCTCAATTTCAATTTCGGCTCCAAAATGTAGTTTCAACATAACCCACAGTTTCACTTGCACTTCCTCCAACCTCATTTACTGTATCTCTTGCAGTAAATGTCCCATGCTTTACATCGGAGAAACTGGAAGACGTTTAGGTGACAGGTTTGTTGAACACCTTCGTGATGTCAAATACAATGTGCAAAACAAACCTGTTGCCAGGCACTTCAACAGTGCCAACCACTCCTTTTCCAACATGAAAATCTGTGCCATTCAGCCCATTACAGGTTGTAACGATACTCGTCGTAAACAAGAAGTGCGTCTCATTTACAAACTTGGTACCATTCACCCTCACGGCCTCAATGAGCGATTCTCTTTCATTTAGCTCACTCCACCACCATATTCCACACCTTTTTCTTTAACCTTTTTCCGATGATTTAAATAGTAATTTATAACCTGTTTCTTTGCCTATTTGCAGGTAGCTGACCCACAAATTAGGTCAGCACCTGCACACAGGCTAAAATTACATATTAATTTATTTGTTTACTTTGTTTTTATTGGCTTACATGTGTTCACGTGATTCCCATTGTAGCTCTGCTATAAATACGCGTGACCACATGTGAGTTGTTTACTAATTTCTCCTGACGAAGGGCCTTCGCTCGAAACGTCGAGAAGATTTTTCTCTTTTTTTCAGGCCAACGTGACTTAACCCTGGTAATATTTGGATTTCAACCGTGGCCGACGCTGTCCTAGAAGCTTTTAACTATATTTAACATACCTTGATTGCTGTACCCTGCGCTTGGTGACAGTGCTTTACCTGATGTCGTAACCAGGAGAATGCTACTTCAATCGCTCCAAAGATGCGACAAGAGTCGGAGCCGGCGGTTATGGTCTGCTTTCCCCGCGGTCCAATCGCTTGCTTGCGTTACCACTTGGCTTAACGGCACGTATATAGAATTCTCCTTTTCGCAATTTTCTTTACTTCTTGTATTCTACTGATACTCCGCTATGTCTTCGCTGTGCCGTCAAAAGGCGCAATGATCGGCCAAGCGTGGTGTGCCTCTCTTATTTAAAATGCAATATGTTCGCCGTTAATGTTTTCCTCAAATAGCCAGTATGCCGACTAAAGGCGTAATGACTCCTTGTTGGCCAATGCACCTCTAGTTATCAAACACTCTCACGCCGATTCTCCCCATTCTCCGCGCGCCGTTCCTTGGCTGTTAACCTTGGTTATTGCATAACCTCATTTAAAACATATCGCGCTAATTTTTATAACCAACGGGACGCTTTGTTACTTGCTCTGCGCATTTTGCTGATCACTGTTTTGGAAGGCGTCACGGAAGGGGCAAAAGATGCGAGCCTTCGTTGCCTAAAAGATTACTTAAACCCGTCAATATGAAGATATCGTAAATATCGTCGAAGAGAAGCCAACGAAGAGTATAAATGCACAAACTTGTTATGACAGCTCATGTTTCATTATCGGATGAAATGCCATGCACTAGATATGAAGCCCTAAAGAGGTAAGTTGGTTATGTAAGGTAAATCTCAATTTTTCCTGAACATCATAACATGTTTATAAACTGTTTATACGCCGAATGAAGAAACCCGTACCATACAAGAATGTACGCAGATGCGCGCAAGAGAATACATTGCAGTTTCACAGGTAAATGTACTTCTGCGCGCCGCCGCTGTAACTGACAGTATTCAAGAACAATATAATGCATGTAGTTTGTTTTGACAACCACTCAACCAGTATATTTTAATTTTAGGGTAGTCTACTGGAAATCGAAAGAGAAACTGAAGAAGGTTCAGTTATTCAAAACAAAGAATAGTTTAAGTAGAAAGACGGCAGTACTATAGTCAGATACAAAAAATGGGCCAAGCAGTTAGTAGACAGTTTATAAACAGATAAAAATGTTACATATATTCATGATATATATGATTATAATAAAATACAACTATTGGTAATGTGACAATGACGTACTTAGATTTTATCAATTATATGCAGTTCTAGTTGTTAATACGAGTAATACGAGTTTGATTCTCTTTATTGTCCAAGCACTGTTAGTTTTTTCCGGCACGGCTCCAATCTCACAAGCAGCAAAGAGCAACACGAACACTTTAATACACCTAGAAAACATTCGCTTGTTCTGGAAACTACACAATCGATGATTCTCTCAATAATAAGATTTTAATAACTGCGTACCATGATTGCACTGGGACTTCGCGCTTTAATAAAACGTCTTGAAAATTCCTGCTGTTCTTGTTGTTCTCTTGTATTCTCCTTCGTATTCTAAAATTATGTGCGCTTCCTCTGGTGCGCTTCTTCCTCATATAGTCATTACAAGCGGCTCTAGCTCGTTGTCAAACACTTTATTGTTGACCCCATCCATACCAGCAATGTCCGCATAAAGTTCGCTTTCGCTGTCAGAGTTTCTAGAACTCGACTCGGAAGGTGAAGACGTTTTTAACAAAACAGGTCAGAGGCTGGACAGCTGCCGCAAAGCATGATGGTCCTAACGCTAAAATTGATAAATTATTGATTCATTTGCATCTGACCACCGACGAGGAATGAACTATGCTCGGTGGACTCGGTGGACTAGATGCGCAAAAACTTTTGAAAACTCGTCACAGTTGATCCAGAATTGTTAAATCTGGTGGTCAGAAAAATACGAGAACAATTCGCGGTTATCATAGACAATTAATATGATCAGATTGTGCTTTATTTGGCGTATATTCGTGACAATGGCGTCATGGCGGATGGGCATTCATGACTACTCAAGTTCCTTCGCATTCGACGCATTTTATGTTACAAATAATGAAACAAATCAGAAACGAACTAGATGTTTACAACAAACAAGGATTTGGTTGTACCATGGATGGTTGTACTGTGCAACGTGTGATTCGTTACAACTGGAGAAAAGCGTGAGGTGAGAAATCAACATTATTTGTTGTTTAGTGGTTAATGATTTCCCTCTCAAATTTTTCCTATTCTATAAACCTTATGATGCATTTTGCGTGGTTTAATGTTTTGCATTCTGCAGTATTACTGTAAACTTCTATAACTGTTGTGTGTAGCAATTATCTGGATCAATTAGATACAACTTAGTATCATCCTTGGGTTTTCCCCCGGATTTTTTAAGTCTTGTTTCCTTTTATACTTACTGTACTTGTATCCCAAATTTTATAAAATTGTGAATAAAGCCAGCTTAAAATTTATTATTCAATAACAATCTTGTATTTTTCTTTATAATTAAGGTGAATTAAAAATCGAGATAATTTATTGAATTGCCTCCAGAATCCATTGATAAATTTGGTATATAACTGGACTGGTCAAATGCTCAAAGTTTACAGTATTTCCTGTATCCTCAATATATATGTAAATAAGGAACTTGAATAAAATTAAAATGTTTTGTCTCAATATTGATCTTGGTTACTTCTAAAGCACCACTGTATTGACACTGATACAGGTATTCAATCAGGGGCATTGTTAACATTTTAACATTGGTCCAACATGTTTGCGGTGAAGCAACCTGCCCCCCCCCCCCCCCCCTGCAAAGAAACATTTAGAGAGGGCATAATAATAATAATAATAATAATAATAATAATAATAATAATAATAATAATAATAGTAATAATATCTTTATTTAAACTGTTAAAAATCCATTCAGCAAAAGCTGGTCTTAACTGGATGAACAGCATGACTACAATACAACTAATAATCTAACTACAATAATAGATACATGAAAATGTTATAAACTACAAATATGACTATCAATATCGTCTCCTTGTAGATATGTATAAATTACATTTTTAAAAATAGTATAAGAAGAAAGTTCTCTAATAGATTTTGGAAGAGAACTCCAGTCTTTAGCCGCAGCAAACTTAAAAGTAGTTTGACCGAGACTAGTTGATAATTTTGGGATATCCAATAATGATTTGTCACGTAAGGATCTTTCTCGTAATGAACTCCTAAAGATTAGAGTATTTTTAAGTTGAGAAGGACAATCCACATTATATACAATTTTAAAAACTAATAAAAATCTTTAAAATCTTCTCCGATTAAATAAGGATAAAATGTTTAGTTCGTTACGCATATCTTGGGAACATGTGCCACGGTCCTTGTGTAGTATTATTCTCATAGCACGATTTAGAAGTTTTTCAACTCGTTTAGATAACGTTGACCCACAGTCGTGCCAAACAATACAGCAGTAATCAAGAATTGGTAGAATAGTTTGTTTATAAATTCTTAGTGTAATATGCTTGGGCAGAAATGCGGAGACTCGATTGAGAAATTGAAGTTTTGGGTATATCCTTTGACACAAAGTAGATATTTGGTCATTCCAGGAAAGAAAGTTGTTGATACGCAGACCAAGATAATTAAACGTTGTAACTTCTTCAATAATTTTATTATTCAAGAATAGCTGCAAACCAGGCACTTTTTTTACGGCTGGGCGGCTAGCTATAGTCATAGCTTTGGTCTTTTTGGTATTAGTAATCATCTTATTCTGATTGAGCCACCTGTCAATTTGCACCAACTGATTATTAACCGCATCCTGAGCAAAAGTAAAACTTGAATTAGAACAGTGAATTTCTGTGTCATCAGCATATAACGTGGATAAGGACTCGTCCAATGTATCCACAATGGAATTAAAATATAAACAGAATAACGACGGCCCCTGAACAGAACCCTGTGGAACACCGCGAGTCAACAGTTGTAAATCAGAATAAACCCTGTTGGAAAGTACATATTGGTGTCTTTACGCTTTAAATATGAGGCAAACCAATTGATCTCAGAGACTCCACAACCAAGATTTCGTAATTTGTTTAACAATATGTCATGGTCAATGATGTCGAATGCCTTTCGCATGTCAATGAAAAGAGCAATGGTGTATTTGTGATTATCAACAGCAAATTTCCAGTTATCGACAACTTGTAAAAGAGCAATAGTTGTTGAACAATTTTTGGAATAAGCGTATTGGCTTTGTTGCTTTAGATGTGGGTGATTGTTTTCATGCTCTTTTAATTGTTGGTTTACAGAGGTTTCACAAATCTTCGAAAGGCATCAGAAAAGTTACTGTATTTAGACATGTGAATGAACTATAAGACAGACAAAGTCCAGCCCAAAGGTGTCTGTCTTAGACATAGTTCACTGTTTATCAGTAGGTACATGCAGTAGCCAGTAGCACTCAAAGGCAAAGGGATGAATAATATCCAGGGATGAATAATATCCAGGCATCTGTCTTAGACATAGTCACTGTTTATCAGTCTGTACATGCAGATAGCCAGTAGCACTCAAAGGCAAAGGGATGAATAATATCCAAGTATTTAATTAGGCTTTGAGACCCAGGATTTGGATTGTATAATAATATACAAGACAGTACTTCTGTGTTAAAATTTTAATAGTTATGTCCACAATTATTATGCATTGCCTTATGTAATTATACAACATGACAACATGCAAAACTTCAAACTGAAAATTATTTGAATGATGTTTTTTAGTAAAAGAAAATCCATGAATTTATCTTTGTAAAAATCCTTTTCAGATCGGTACCAAAGAAAGTTCTTCCAACACTGATATCTGTACTGTATCTCTTCACTTCCTGTAAAAATACAATGGAGTTATTATTAACTCTTTCATGTCTTAAGAGTTGACTGTACAGCCATGCCTAACTATTGTATTCACTTCATGGGTGTACAAACCAAGGGGTGGACACAGGGCACATGCCACACCCCACCCCACCCACATCATTTACTTCCCCGCCACCCCATCAGCTTGCTTCCTGGGGTGAAAGGGATAATAAATATTTGTATACTGAAAAACAATACGAACAACAAATTATAACAAATTAACAAAAAATAAAAAAATACTACAACTACAATATATTACTCACAATAACAATGACCAATAATAAACTACAAATAATCCACACATCAATTTTAATAATCATACTGCTGTTGTAAATATCTATACATATCAGGCCTATATAGCAGATCTTTAGGAAAGTTAAGTACATTCTGTAATAATATTTACAGAATATATGTGGGCCTGGTATTTATACAATTTTTACAGAATGATGGTGTTTTTATACAGCGACGTCAGCGTTTTGGACCATAAAAACAGACAAATACCAAATTTTACTCCTTAATAATTGTCCACCACTCATTCTATACTTACTCTAAAGAATAAAGCTCGAAATATTATGAAACTTCCAAAATTCTTGAGAAAAAAACAAGCTTTAGTGGCGAGAGGGTCTCTTAAATTATTAGGCGCCATCTTAGCAAAAGCCGAAATAGCATGGTCGGTTCAGCGGCGAATATCTCGAAAACGGTTGAGGGGGGGGGGGGGTGGTCTTACGGATAGAATCCAAGATTAAACATTTCTTCAACTTATTCCGCAAAAAATTAGAGAATTCGAACCATGGGAATTCGAGATTTTTTGCTTTGAAGATTGTTGACAAACCGGAAGTGGGGTCTTCGCTTAGCGCGACACGACCCACATAAACGATCAAAATAAAGTAGAAAAAATACATTTACCTTGCAAAATCCTGCAGATATGGATAGTCCAACAATATATGAAACGATATCACTGCTTTTTTAAAGAAAAAAATGAATGACAACAGCGTAAAATTCGGTATTCGACGTCGAATGCAAAATTTTCAGCCGATCAACGATAAGAAAATAGCGCAATTTCATTGGTCGACAATATCATGTGACAATCACATGACAGTTGTCCGGCCTCCTCTGAAAACAGGTATAACAAATTGAACAAATCAACAAGACGTTCTCTATATCACGCGTTTGTGTTGAGTAGATGACGTCAGGAAGTAGTACCGCTGACAGATTTCGCGGACTCCAAAAACGCAATATGCCAAATTATACGACATTCAATCGATGTTTATGCACTCAAATCAACCTTAAAGTTGCTTTTACTCTTATGTTCGTATAACTTCTAAGCATAAGAAGTGATTAAGCCGCAAAAATCGTTAACGATTTTCGGTCGTACTGCCACTTTAATTCGACGCGACGACAATTCGTAGTGTAACTCGAACACGCATTAATCGTTCATCAGATCAGTCGAATTTAATTCGTGTGTGCCAGCGTGTCGAATTTAATCTAGTTATACGTCGCAGTTTCGTAGAATAAAATTCAAACCTTTTTTTAATTAGCGCAGGCCTAAGCTTTTGTCGCATGCACTATTTAAATAAACCAAATGTGCCGTGTTGCAGAAAGTCAAAAGAACAAGAGTTAAATGCAAACTTCCTTAGCAACGTGACATCTAATCAAAGAAAACCACATTTATAGGGTTGCAATTAAGTTTAAGACATGTCCAACAACAAACACGTAGACTTGACCCCAATCCGTGCAGAATAACGAAATAGGAAATTCTGTTTCACTATATGTGCAAATATTAGAAAATTTATCGCGTGTGTAAATATTGGAAAATTCTATATTTCTATTTTGATATTCTTTACATGTCACCCAAGCATAAGAGAAACTAAGAAATGATGTCAAAGGAGTCAGTTGATTATCCTTCCGTCATTGTCTGGTTCATAACAAAATTATTGACTCCTTCAGCTGGCTTATCTTTTTGACGCGTCACTGCGTGAACGGAAATACGTAACCAAGATGATATAAGCTCGAGGTGTTTGGATAAAATAATTCATTGTTTGTGACTGTGAGACTATGCGAAGGTGGATTGTGGTTGTGAATCAAAAGTTATGACCTACTTGCGAATGTGTGGGGCTTTCTGTAAACGCAGTCTGTCTATTTTCCCATATTGCTGGCACTTCGGACGGGATAAAGTTGAAGAATTATCATACCTGAAACGACGACAGCCAACGTGGGGCAAAGTTGAAAGCTTTTAATTTCGTACAGCCTGACAACGAATTTCTCAGTTATATAAAGCAGCCGTGGATATATAGACACTGTGAGTTCATTGGCATTACTATCATTGTAAGTACGATTAGTATATTTTAGACGGTTCGACTAAAGAAACCGAATTCGTATATAGGGTGAGATATGAAGCACGCCTGATGTTTTAGCGAACAATGCTAATGGTGTATTTAACGACCAAATCACTTTGATTATTTCTGCGAAGGCTAATTGTAATAAAGTATAAATAAGGTACAGTAAATTCCGAGATTCAAATTGCCAGTACATGCATGCAGAGACTGTCAGACTGGCTAACATATTAATATTACCGTAACTCGTGTCACGAGTAGAATAGAATCAACGGTTAGGCTTTGTTTGCATCTAAACTAATTCTTTAAAAAGCTTGTCCATAATTAATCGCGTTGACGAGCAAGTACCAAAGGGATTTTTACTATTTATTCATTTCATAGAATACCCTTCCACTTTTGAATGTGTCTTTATAAACACAAATACAAGCCAGGGACTTTCCATAAAAACTCTTTTAATGTAAAGCTGAAGGTTTAAACTGTATATGAGTGTTAGGCCGTGGGCCAACCAAGGAAAATTGCTCTAGAAAAACGATTCCGTTGCACATGTTCGGGAAATAAAATATTTTCGCATGAACTTACGTTTTGAAATGTGCTGAGTTCCCCCAAAAAGTTCCCAAGCCTGAAACCTGCCAGTTTTTTCGTAAATGGCTATTCATTTTCACTAATTTCATGCGAAATATGAGTGAATTCTGCCATTGTTCACCGATACGGAAGGATGACGATACTAGATAATATTACTCAAAAGGACCTTCTTAGGAACCAGTCTCTCACGTGCGTTAATATTGTTAACTAACAACAGTTTAGCTCGAATCCTTTTGAGATATGTAACTTAACACCCTGCCTGTAAACAAACAGAGCTGCTGTGTTGATTGTGGACATGGTTCGAAAGAATATAGATATTACTTTCTAAATTTCTGATTTATGGCTATATTTATATGAAATCAAAAGGATGTTGTTGCTTAGTCATTGGGTTATTTATCTGCATTGTTTTATAAGCGATCGCAGTGTTCAGTTCAAATGCGTAAGCCGTAAGCCAACGTGATATACCAGCATTTCAATTTCAAATATCGGTTTAAAAGCCTGAATTCAGAGGTAATATTAGTTTATCATTGACCTAACATAACGTGTATGTCAGTTATTGCTTTTTGCCAATAAGCGAATAGACATCTATCTATATGTACGTCAGAATCGCCACACAATTAGCACGTGGAAGTCTTTCTCCAGTTCGTCGTGGTTTTACAGAGCTGATAATCTACATTGGTACAGTTTCTGTTCTCTAACGTTCGCAGACTTCCTTCCAGTTTGAAGTTATGTGAGCTCTGATTGGGCCGGTTGATCGTTTTTAAAACTTTCTTCCTTAATCCAGAGCAATAACCCAATACCTACACAACAATATCCTTTTGTTTTCATACAAATATAGCCATAGATCAGGAATCTAGAAAGTAATATCTATATTCTTTCGAACCTTGTCCACAGCCAACACAGCAGCTCTGTTTGTTTACAGGCAGGGTGTTAAGTTACATATCTCAAAAGGATTTGGGCTAAACTGTTTTTAGTTAACAATATTAACGCACGTGAGAGACTGGTTTCTAAGAAGGTCCTTTTGAGTAATATTATCTAGTATCGTCATCCTTCCGTATCGGTGAACAATGGCAGAATTCACTCATATTTTGCATGAAATTAGTGAAAATGAATAGCCATTTACGAAAAAACTGGCAGGTTTCAGGCTTGGGAACTTGTTTGAGGAACTGAGCACATCTCAAAACGTAAGTTCATGTGAAAATATTTTATTTCCCGAACATGTGCAATGGAACGAAACGTTTTCCACTTGTGGCCCACGGCCTATGTTGTTTGTCATGAAGTTGATCATGTAATATATCATACACGAGGAGGAGTGTTTCATCAGGATACCACCGATATCCAAACCACCGACACGGTACTGATTTCCTTTGTGTTTTCCTCATGAATTATTAATGAATTTGAGATGTAATACATGAACAACGAGAGCGAGTGTTTCACCGGGATATCCAAACACGAAAAAGCAATGTATGAAAACACGAGCGCCAAGCGCGAGTGTTTTTGTTAATTGTTTTCGAGTGTTTGATATCCCGGTGGGACACGAGCCCGAGTTGTTCATATGACTTCTCAAATGAATACGATTTTAATAATGTTCAATAAACTCTCGTGGGATGGTGATAACCAAGGTGTACAAAATTTATTCATACCGAGTTGTTTGTCAAGAAGATGATGCATGGTTGAAGCCGCGTATACTTGACTTTGTCGTCTTTCAAATGGTTGAGGATGTTTTGGCTATATTTGAAAACTCAAAGAAGTTTGAGAAGCATTCAGTCAAGAAACAGTTCGAAGTTTTCGACCAGAAAAGGAGCGATAAATACCTTAATTTTATCGTTACCAACACACCGTGACTGTCTGTAGCTGAGAAGCCTATCTTCTAGCTTATTAGCTCACAAGCCTATCTTCGCTTGGCTGTTTTACCGATTCGTTTTCTCGTTCAACCGTTGTTCTTTGAAAGAAAATTACTATAACCAAAGCGATCTCGCGATCAAATGGGCCTTTATTATTGGTTGAGAAATAATTTTGAAGAAGGAGGCATTGAATAGGATGAACTTTTCCCAATCTTTTAGGTGCTGATTACATGACCGTTAACTGCATGGGCTCACGCGATTGATTAGGATTTTACTGTGGTTTTAAAGCTCGCACAAACTATATATACAAAGAAGAATTGGTTTGATTTAGATGTAAACGAATCCTAACGTTAATTCAAATTTTCTTTTGTGGCCGAGGAAAGAATTTCGTGACACGAGTCAGCCATTAAACGGGCTATATATAGCCCGGCTCATGTGAACAGCCTCTCAAACTCCGTTCACATGCACGAGTCCCAAGCGAATTGAAAGCGGCGCTAAAAAGTCTTCAAAAACTTATTAATAATTCATAAGGAAAACACAAAGGAAATCAGTACCATGTTCGTGGTTTTATATCTGATAAAGAAACCTGCTGATTTACATAAACTTTAGCTTTGATTTTCTCGACTTAGACAACGTTATTTTTCAAACTTACTACGCCAATGAACTTACCAAATGGGTCGTTTTTGAAGCCATTTAAGACATTCGCAGTACGTGTTTTATCAGTTCTAAAACACTCGGCTATCGCCTCGTGTTATAAATCTGATAAAACACCTCATGTTTTAAATACTACATAAAACGCCGTTGCGTTCACACGGCACCGGTTGAAATGGCGGTGTTGTGTGAAAATATATAAGATCCGGCACTTTTTCGCTCCGCTTTAGTATCCAGTTTCTAAACCAAACAGCTGGCGTATTTTTCAGCGATGGAAAAATGTATTTGTCTTCTCGATTTCGGAAAGCTTCTGCTAAGAACCTGTGCTGCTGTTTGAACAATTATAACATTACAACAATGATGACTGGCCAGTGTAAATAGAAGAAGATTAGTTAAGTCAATAAGGAGAGTTCCTAACAGAAAGACTAAAATTGTAAACCTTAGAATGCACTATAGTCTATACACTTCAGTGGGATAATATTCTTTGAATTGCTCCTGGTTTCCATTTACTTTTGACAAGACATGGCTATTTAAACAGTGCACAGCAATGAAATACTGGATGTACACCAGAAGGTTCCAGACTGTCGTGTGAACACCTTTAAACAAGACGCCTGCTCAGGCGTTCACTCGGGCTACTGATTTCTGAAAGCATCGCGTAGCCTGTGCGTACACTAGCAAGACTACATGACAATGGCAATGCATAATTGCATACATTTTCACAAATAGAACCTATGGTCTTATATGAACTGCTGCGGTGCAGGAAGCGCCGAAGGCTTGTTAAGTCTAAACAAGGCCGTTTTTCTGAAAATTAAACAACGGATCTAATATATTTAGTAGATAAAACCTATAGTGTCGGATTCGGCAAATTCAAGCGATCATTTTGATATAAAATTTATTTAAATTCGGACAAACAGAAAATATTTAAACATGTTTTAAAACACACATTTCCAAATGTAATACGACACGCAATATCTAGACATGCACTGAACATGTTCAACATGTTGATATCTTACCGGTATTTGCTCTATTCGGTGCTTATTATTATACTTGCATTTTGTAGTTGTCGGACTATAAAGCAGCAAAGCCAGGACCAACCTGTTTTGAAATAGCTCGTCATCTTTTACGTACTAAGTCTACCGTGATCGCCGGCGTGTCCAGTTGACATGTAAACATTGTAAAGCCTTTGTAAGCATGTTTATGATGAATAGTTATGAATAGGGGAGTTCAAGGTTTTTTTCGCCATATTGCAAGGGGTGCAAAACCATTGGGGTGAGCGCACGGCCATGCCTATTTATCCTTGTTAAAATCATGGCGAAACTCGCGAAGCAAGAAGGATATCGCTTCGGTTTTTATCGAATTAGTCTTTAATCGTCGTTTGGATAGCTTTTCTGTGGTCTGGTATGTTCGTTCTTTGATTTCAGACCATCATCGCTGATAACCAACGCGTAGAAGCGCTATAATACGAAAGTTTCCTCAACTGAGGGGTGGCTGCGCCATTGTGGCAGACACATTACCAGAAATTTGGAACAAGACGGTGGCGCGCGTGCGTATTAAGGACCATAATAATGGAGATTCTCAACAGTAAATAATAAGGAGAGCACATAATAATTCAAATTTTGCTTAAATGGTTACATATTTCTTCTTTGCCCGACTCCAGTTGACTTCAGCATGGACTAAGGAACAGTTATAACTAAAAAACTTTTGCTTACTTCGACGACAAAGTACTTCCCTAGCTCGTCTTATTTTTGCACTGAAAGCGCCACTATCCATAGTGTTAGCCATAGTAATCTTTGCAAACAGGTTCTAGAAATTGGCCAAATTGACCAACAACCTTACGAGCGATGCGAAGTGCCCGACTCGCGTTGCATTCGGCATGAGTCAGTCTACTTCGAGAGCACATAAAAGTACTCATTTGTCTTTAGCATAGTACTTCCAAAAGCGTTTGAACTTGCTTGATTTCACAGTCCTTATCGTGCACGATTTGGGCGAATTCTAAAGAACTCAATGACCTGAATAATGAGAAACACTAGAATACAGTAGAATCACACTCATTAGAAATTCTAGAATACATAATTATGTTATAAGGCAATATTGCCGCTGACCGAGAGCAGCGGCACAAATGATCCAAATTTCTGGTAATGAAGGGACGCGGCTGTTTGTCTATTTTTATAGCAGAGACAAAACGCTTCGCTGTGCAGTGGGATACTGCGATAACAACAAACGCAGTCTATGTTGGGTGAAGAGGTATTATCTTAAAATGTTGGTCCTTAATAAGCGGCCAAATCACCAGATTTCGGCAGAAACTTGGCGTAAGCAAACATTTGTCTAGATCGTATATTAGCCTTCAATGCCAATGGTGTCAAATTTCCCAAATAAAATTGCTTCGTTCTTCAAAATAATTACACGATTTTTAATTCGACAAAAATACAATCAATATGTTACTATATGCTTGAAGTTCGAGTGATTTACAAGAGAGTTGGAGATAAAGTCATACAAAACGTTGCTAAAATCGTCAGTCGACGTGCCCGTCATAACAGGTGTCAGGGCGGAGACAACGTGTTTTTTACTCTCCGCCATTATCAAATTGTTTAACGCACTCAGTGTCTATTTATCTGACTATTTTACAACAAACTAAATAGTTAAGATGGATGGTATCCCTGAGCAGTCGTTAAATTCGTGTAATACTGATAAAGAGTCAAGTTCTGAGAGCGATGTTCAACAAGCCAGTCAAGTCAAGTCGGTTAATATTTTAGCGGACGAGTATATTGAAGCTTCTCAAAAGGGAGCTATATATTTCGTCCAAGTTCCAGACGAGGATCGCTTGGACAAATGGATTTTGTCCCTTAAATTACACTATTGGATAGATTTTGGTAATCGGGAAAACTACAACGTGGAATGGTTGAGAAAACTAAATCAGAGTAATGATCTGGTGGAATTATTGATCAAGCTAAATAAATGCAATGATGACGACCGATGTGATCTACTGTTTTCAATTACCGTCTACATAACAAAAAAGAAAATCATGATCCAAGGAAAGTATCATAATCTGTGGAAAGAGAACGAATTTCAAAAACTGAAAACTTTAGTGTCAGAACTATGTCTGTGTGATGACATGAACCAACACACAGTCGAACAACAATATGACAAGGCATTTTATGATCAAGATTTGCCTGGTTATAAACTTAATCTCGACAACGTATCCCTAGATATATACGCCGAATCTGATGCTGAAGGTAACGATATACAAGAAATCAGTGAAACTGATGATAATGCAACCGATAACAAGGCCCCGTTAAAGCCAAAGGTAAAGTCCCCGAATAAGGCGAGACGCAAATCATGCAAGATTGGCGCAAGCAACTCAACACCGATAAGAAATAAGAAGCGCGTCAAAACTAATCCGGATATACAAGATCAAGGTTTGCAACAAGTATCTGATTGTTTGAATGCGTGTAACAAACGCATTGATAATCTAGAAAACATAACAGCTAAATTAGACAAAACTTTAGCCAATTCTAATCTTGAAGTAAAAATTGTAAATAGCATGATTTCTGAATCTAAAGATGAACTATCAAAATCCATCGAAAGTCAATTAAAGCATGAACTATCCATCATCAGAAAGGACCAAAACACTTTTACAAATGAAATTCATGAAAGAATTATTACTGCAGAAGCGGAAGTTAAGCGTTTACAAGGTCGAGTAGGGTCGCTAGTAGAAGAGAAAGCTAACCTTTTGAAAAGAGTTAAATCACTAGAACAGAACAATAAGAAACTCGAAGAAGAGTTATGTGCACTACATAAGAAGGGTGAGAAAGATGTTAGTTTTACGAGCGAGGAAATCAATGCAATTCCTGTTTTGTCAAATCAAATTGTTGATGAAAGCTCGAAAGAATCAAAAAATACTGACAAAACAGATGACCAAGTTCAACAGGATATGGAACATATCAAAGAAATCCAGAATGAAGATATTAATAACACCAGAATATCCAATTCAAAAGACAGTTCCGACAAATCTGCCATCAATGACGAATTTTGACTTTGTTATGTTGTGTGATTCAAATAGAAAATTTATAGACATTAAAAAACTATGTTCAAATAAACATAGCAAAATGATTGCGTGTAACACAACGAGCAAAGCAATAGATATTATAAACTCTCCGAGATTTACGGTAAATAAAGGAATTATTATACATACCGGAGTCAACGATACGGAACATTTACCAGCGGAAGAGATTATAAACTCTCAAGCTGAAATGATTAATATGGCAACTAGAAAATTTCCAGGCAAAGAAATTATTCTATCAAGTATTACTCCAAGACGAGATGAGTTTGACAGAGAAATCCCAAAGATCAACAAAGCAATCAACGAAAGAATTAAAGATATCCCAAATGTTAGTCACGTATACAACGGCAATTTAAATGACAATCGCCTATATTTTGATGACAAACACCTGAACAGGAAATTTGGTGTTCCTGCTTTGGCGAAAAATATTAAGAGAGAATTACGAGAGATTTTTGTATCTCGCCGAAGTCAAGATCGTGCAGTCCAGGATCGGAGAAATCAAGATCATACAGTCCAGGATCGGAGAAGTCAAGATCTTACAGCCCAGGATCGGAGAAGTCAAGATCTTACAGCCCAGGATCGGAGAAGTCAAGATCTTACAGTCCAGGATCGGAGAAGTACCCTCCACAATGACTCAGCAAGGAGCCATCAAGATGTACCAACTGATTTACAGTCAAGAGACACCGTCGGTAACAATGTACCTCAACCTGTGATAATTGGGATGCAAGACCAGCTGAAGAATATATCAGACTTATTGAATCGACTGATTCAAAACAATATTAGCATTAATCAGCAGCAGCATTATCAAAGGGTAATGTATCCACCAATTCCTTCATTTTTTAATAATAGACTTGTTTAATTAGTTTACTCAAATAGTTCTTTAGTAGTTAAACTTCAATTAATGGCAAAAAACTTTCTCCGGTTTGCAAGTTGGAATATTGAAGGTCTGTCTAGTAAGCTTAATGATACAGACTTCATTTCAAAATTACAAAACTTTGATTTAATCTCACTAGTAGAGACCTGGCTTCCCTATGGTCACAATAATATTAATATTGATGGTTTCTTTTCGTTTTCAAAATGCCGAAAAGAAGTTTCTCAAAAATCACGTAGAAGTTCTGGTGGTATTACAATTCTTGTTAGATCATCTCTTAGAAAAGGGATTAAATTTTTAGATAAAGAGAGTAGTGAAGAGTTTGTATGGTGGAAACTGGATAAAACGTTTTTCAACCTTACACATGATATTTTCATTTGTACTGTTTACATACCACCTCAAAACTCCTCCCGTGAAACACGAATTAATATTGATCATTTTGAAAATCTTCAAGATAGTATCTATAAATTTTCAGTTTTGGGTAAGGTTATTTTATGTGGAGATTTCAATGCTAGAATAGGTATCCTAGATGATTTTATTGATGATCCATTTCTTGAGGATGAAAATTATACCCCACTCACATTAGATAAGCGATCCTCAAGAGATTGTCATGTAAATTCTTATGGGCGATCTTTAATTGATTTATGTATTGGCAATAGTATGGTTGCACTAAATGGTAGAACCAACGGAGATCTCATTGGTCAGTTCACTTGTCAAACTTATAATGGAGCAAGTGTTGTTGATTACGTTATTGTTTCACAAGACCTGCTTTCATCTATTATTAGCCTTACAGTAGCCGATATCACTGAATTTTCTCATCATTCCTATTTATCTTTTGTGATGAGAATTAAAATCCCCAAAACTCCAGATGATGCATTAAAATTAATGCCTCATCCTGTGTCTTTTGTGTGGAATGAGAACCAGAAAGATTGTTTGAGAGAATTTATGGTCTCGAATGAAGTACAAAATAAATTAGATTCATTGTTTCTCCAGCCTACATATAGCGAAAAATCAATCGATGTTGATATGCTTGTAACTAATTTTTCCAAAATATTATGTGATACATCCCAAAAAGTATTATATACTAAGAAACAAAAGAAAACGAACAATAAAAACAAAACAAAGGTGAAACAAAAATGGTATGATACAAATTGCCATACTCTTAAAAAGAATTTGAGAAATTTAGGAAGTTTACTGACAAAATATCCTAATGATGTCTATTTACGTCATCTATTTTTTTCAAAAAGAAAGGAATATAAACGCATGGTTAAGAAACAAAAAAGACAATTTCATAATTCTATACTAAATCAAATTGAAATTTTATCAAATAACAATCCTAAAGGATTCTGGAAGCTAGTTAATTCTATAAAAACACGTAAATCATGTACGTCTAATGAAATACCATCATCGGAATGGTTTGATTATTTTAGAAATTTGAACAAGATAAATTTCAACACTGAAAAGATAAGCAACGAAGCTCAAATTGTGAAGGATTTCAATATTTGGGCAGCCTGCAAAACGATACCCTTGACAAACCAATCTCACTTGAAGAATTGTGCAAACTGTCAAAGAGATTAAAGAACAAAAAAGCCAGTGCCGGTGATTCACTGTCCAATGAGATCATTAAGTTAGCAGTCGAAGTTTTACCATCCTATTTTGTAAAATTGTTTAATACTATTCTATCCTACGGTGTGTTTCCATCACATTGGTCAAAGGGTTTCATAGTCCCAATATATAAATCAGGTAGTACAATTGACCCGAGTAACTATAGAGGAATTTGTATAGGCAGCTGTCTAGGAAAATTTTTCACATTGATTATGAATACTCGTTTAACTAAATTTCTGGAAGAGTGCAAAATTATAAGTAAATGTCAAATCGGTTTTCGGAAAAATTGCAGAACAGCAGATCATTTACTAGTTCTTAAAACTTTAATAGATGTTTATAAGTCAAAACGAAAACCAATTTTTGCCTGTTTTATCGACTTTAAAAAAGCCTACGACAGCGTGTGGAGAGAAGGACTTTTCTTCAAACTTATTCAATATGGTTGTAGTAAGAATTTCATACGTCTAATGCTAAGTATGTATTCCTCAGTTGATTGCTCGGTAAAATTGGATAAGGGAAGTACTCCTTTCTTTAAGTCCCATATTGGGGTAAAACAAGGATGCAATCTAAGTCCCACCTTATTCAACATGTTTATCAATGATATACCTAATCTATTTAACAGCTCGTGTGCCCCAGTAAAACTTGATGAAACTGATTTAAATTGTTTACTTTACGCAGACGACTTAGTTTTACTATCCGAGTCCAAGTCTGGCTTACAAAACTGTCTCACAAAGCTTGAATTTTACACCAAGAAATGGAAGTTGAACATTAATTTAAAAAAATCAAAAGTTTTATTGTTTGGAACACCAACCCAAAGACGTGCACACTTCTCATCAATTTGGTCTTTTGGGAATATTGCTCTAGAGCAAGTTGATGAATATTGTTACCTTGGTATTACTTTTCACTTTTCCGGTAATTTTAAACGAACACAAAAAATACTTTATGGTAAAGCAATACGTGCCTATCATTGTTTATTCAAAAGTTTTTCAAACGTGGAGAATGTACCAATAAAATTACTTTTAAAACTTTTCTCTTCAACTGTAGTTCCCGTTTTACTGTATAGCTGCGAAATTTGGGGTCCATACTTACTGGGTAAAATAAACTCTTTTGCGATGTTTAAAACCAAAATTTTTAAATTAACAAATGATATAGAAAGACTACATCTAAAATTCTGCAAAAGAATCTTGGGTGTGCACTCAAAATCTACTAATTTAGCTGTCTATGGTGAACTAGGAAGGGCACCCCTAATTATACAAATAGCTACACTTATAACAAAATATTGGTTTCGCATCAAAAGTTCAACTTTTACAGATACCCTCGCTGGTGAAGCAGCGAGAGTCTGTATGGACTCTAATTTACAACCAATATTATTCACAAAATATTTACTACAACTATGTAATATAGAAGTTAATAATTTTAAAAATTTTGTAATACCACCCGAAGAACAAGGAAATTTTTGCCATTACTTGAGGAATAAATTACATGAGTTTTATACCGAATACTGGAAAGAGCAGATTCAACAAGGTGGAAATAATGGCAAATTAAGAGTCTTTAAAAAACTGAAAATAAATTTTGGCTTTGAAAAATATCTTTCTTCAATTCGCAACTTCAAACATCGTCAAGCGGTTACAAAATTAAGAATTTCAGCTCATAAATTACCTGTTGAAACTGGTCGATACGGAAATGTTTCATACAGTGAAAGATTATGCAAACATTGTGATCTAAATGAGATTGGGAACGAACAACACCTTTTAATGTCATGCAGAAACACAAAGTTCGCCGATCTTAGAGTTAATTTTATGGAAAGTCTCTGTAAAATAAATAACTCGTTTACTAAATTTAGCTACCAAGACCTTTTTATGTATGTCATTGCTATGCAAGACAAAACAATTATGACTTTGGTAGCTAAATACTGTTTTAATGTTTTAACAAGTTTTGAAAGTCTATACAGTAGTTGAGCACGTAGTTCAGTTTATATGTTATATGTATGTATCTTATATACCAAATCTGGTATTTATGTTGTTGTTTGAATAAATTTAACAGCGCAGCCACCCCTCAGTTGAGGAAAATTTCGTATTGTAGCGTTTCTACGCGTTGGTTATCAGCGATAATGGTCTAAAATCAAAGAACGAACATACCAGACCACAGAAAAGCTATCCAAACGACGATTAAAGACGAATTCGACAAAACCCGAAGCGATATCCTTCTTGCTTCGCGAGTTTCGCCATGATTTTAACAAGGATATATAGGCATGGCCGCGCGCTCGCCCCAATGGTTTTGCACCCCTTGCAATATGGCGGGAAAAAACCTTGAACTCCCCTATTGAAGACAATTATCAGCCGAATTACTGATCAAATAGTAACTTGGTCACTTGCAAAGCTATTCAAACAAGTAAACAACTGAGAAACAGTGAAATGTCTTGCAAATATTAAAAAACATCGATAAAATGGCAATAAAAGCTTCGTTCAGAAGAGACAACGGCCAAACGTCGGTTTCGACGGTTAATTATTATTAAACATGACTGTTCTCTGACGTCCTTCACTCCTTCAGCTTAATCCTTTCCTACCCTGGGTCCTTAGGGGGTCCACGTGACACTTTTCGGACAAACAATCTCAGATGGAACATCGAACACTGAGAAAACCGCACAATAAGAGTGGTTAAAAGATGGTCTTAGAGTGCTGTAAAAGTGATTCTCGACACCCAGAAAAGCTAAAGAGAAAAGACAAGACTAGGCTGCTATATTTCACCGTTTCTTCAGCAGCGAAAATGTAGAGAACGGAGAAACAGTTTGATAATGCTTTATATATTAAAAGCGTTAAAATGTATTGAAAGCGTATTAAATTCGTTGGCGTGAAAGTCATCTACTGTACATCTACAGACTTCGTTTCATGCGTTAACATGATCTAACCCTAACAGCAACTATCTGGCGGTACACGTAAGGTACAATTTGTAGATTTAATACTGAGACGCGATCATGATATATGGTTAATGGTTATAACCATTAAGTTTGCCGCCTTTACGCAGATTGTTTAGAAATATGCGCGATTTAATAAGCGTCAACGTCATCAAACCAGCCAAGCTTTCATTGCCTACGTATCATGCAAGATTGAGGCGAAGTGCTCTTTTCACGAACAACTGCGACAAGCAGACAAGTTCTTCTTGCACTGAAACATGACACTGACCATTTTAATATGCCATCATCACAACAACATTGTATCCCGCGGCGTGTATTTTTTGGCGTGCTTTTTGTTTGAATGACCAAACCGAACGTTAAATGTATGCGCATCAACAATGATTCCACAGTAGATTTTTCGTGATTTGTTGTAAGTCATTCGTCATGCGCTTTCTTGTTTGTCGCTGACTCTCGCTTGCTATACAACTGCACAACATTCGTATAAATATTACCTGTTCAAACACGGCAAGACACTAATCATAATTGTCGCGTTTTAAAAAAATCTACTTCAATCGTTCTGGGTGTCGAGAATCGCTTTTACATCACTCTAAGACTATCTCTTAACCACTCTTATCAGGGGCGGATCTAGGAATTTTGATACCTTAGTCAACTTACATTTCTATGGGGATCCGAGGGCATGGTCCCCGGAAAATTTTTGAAATTTGGATCTCTGAAATGGCATTTTCCTGCATTCTGACAGCACTTTTGAACAAAATTTTAAATGTTTTAAAACATGTTTTGAATGGGACATTTTATCATTTTCAAATTTGTCCAAATTGGACTTTGATATTTTCTTGTTGTCTTAGAACCCTTGTGACAGTTTGCAAGTGTGTATGACTAAGTTTTTCCAGGAATGGGGGTGGGGAAAGTCATTAAACAGTAGAGAGATATGTGGTCAAATTCTTATATAAAAAAGTTGTCTGTTTCACCCAGATAAGTTCATCAGCATGCATGCCAAGGAAACACCAGCTACATTGTTGCGGTCAGTGAATCCGACATGGTCAGCCCAACCAACACACAAGTGAAGTTCTAACTGAATTTATTGTTCTGTTTAACCCAGAGCAAGGGGTTTGAAATCAGAGTTTTCCTTCTCTTAGGTGGCTGCCTTCCATGGCTGTTGAGCCCCACCTACCTAGAGCTGTCTGGTTTTCAGATACCTGATACTCGCCTTTTACACCTCAACCCAAGCAGACAATGTCTCGTTAGGAGTCAGAAGCTTTTGTTAATGACCATAATGGGACATTTCATAGACATAGAGGAGCTCAACTCTCTACATTATCCTGGTCATTCTAACCCCCATCTAATACACCGCTACCCATCCCCTACTAACCCATGTTACGTACTACTTGATGGATAACGATAATACATGAAAATTTGTAGGAACGTCAAGTAGGTATTTATTGCTAGCTTTCAATCTGTTTCCCCAGACCTTATTACTTATATGTTTAAAAGTAATATGTTGTTACTTATAATATGTTATATACTGTATAGACAATTAACTGACTCGTAATATGAACTGAGGACGAATGTATTATGTAAACTGTACTGTGGAAAGGCAATCTGACTCTACATCATGATTATGACATACTAGTGAGTATCTTGACTACTTAGTAGTGTTTATAGTACTACATGAAGCGTAATAATAGCGTTGGTTATACCAGTGTGCTCAACGCAGATTATGAATATGGAACGGATATCAACAAAAGTTAGGGAAGTAACATGACAACAGACTAACATCGATATATTATTGAATGCATATTGATAAACTACTGTGCCTATAAGCTTACCTTAGGGCGACATATGGCTTGCTCTTGTCCACCTTCATGTGCTGTGGTAAATAGGCCGTCTTACCACCGATATCTCGGTATATAAATGTCTTCCCAATCTTGGGGAAATGCTCTCCCGCCGTCAGTACTCGACAAGCACTGATTCTCGCAAACAAATCAACATACATTTGCCGGCAAAAGGACATCATCGTTGCTTTTTAAAGCACACAATCTAACAAGCTTGTAGAAGCCATGATCGAACTAATACGGAAGACCTTGCAGACCGCATTTTGCAGGCTTCCGGTACGGCATACTTTCGGCAAAGCAATCAACCAATCAGATTCAACGATTCGCCTCATTTTGGCCAATCAGCCTAGATCCTGCAAAAATCTAAACCAGTCAGCGCTGGCGTTTGGGCTGTTTTGGACCAATGAGAATGGCTAAATCCTGCAACACGTAACGTTACGTAATGTTACTTCATTATTTCTAAGCATAAATATAATATAAAATACAATTTTCGGTTCACAATTTTCACGTTAGTCATCTGACTTATTTGACTAACGCTAAATCCGCCCCTGCTTATTGTGTGGTTTTCTCAGTGTCTGAATGCTCATCTGAGATTGTTTGTCCGAAAAGTGTTACGTGGACCCCCTAAGGACTCAGGGTCGGAAAGGTGGATTGAATACACCTCGATCGCTGACAGTTCGACTACTCTGACATATTTGTTTGAGACGACTGCTGGGTAGTGTGCCAAGAAATGTGGAAATATTCAAAAACATCGATAAAATGGCAAGAAAAGCTTCGTTCAAGAGATTTCAAGAGACAACTGCCATGAAAGTGAAATCTCGGTTTCACAAAGCCTGCTGGGGCAATATCGCGACCCCCAAAAAACTACCAATAACACGACCGAGTAATTATGACGGATTCGTGTAAACGTAACCACATTTTACCGTTTATTTTCTATACCGGCGGATTCGTGTGAGCGCAGTCTCAGACGTTGTAACGCATACTCATCTCAGAACTGATCCCCTAACATCAAGAAGGTTGATGGGACTCACTTGGACGATGAACTATATAGTTGTAGACTATATATATGAATTATAATGAACGCCCTTCAGACTTACTGCATACATCTGTTGTGAAAAATTCACAACAGATGTATGCAGTAAGTCTGAAGGGCGTTCATTATAATTCATATATCTTTCTGAAATTCACAATTTCAGACACCATCAAGCTGTCACAAAATTAAGGATTTCAGCTCATAGATTACCTGTTGAAACTGGTCGATACAGCAATGTTTCATACAGTAATAGACTATGTAAACGTTGCGATCTTAACGAGATCGGGAACGAAGAACACTTTTTAATGTTATGTACAAACACAAAGTTCGTAGCCTGGCTACAAAGTTCGTCGATCTCAGAGTAAATTTTATTGATAACCTATATAAAGTAAATAGTTCATTCGGATTGTTTAATTCCCAAGATATTTTTATGTACCTTATGTCTATGCAAGACAAAACAGTTATGGCTTTGGCAGGGAAATACTCATGGCGAGAAATAATGGTCACGCATGCGCGTAATGCATGCTCACTTACAAAAATTTTGACTAGAAAAGTTCTGCAAGATTAATAGGACTTACATAGAGGATGAGTGAAACAATCGTCGTAGCAGTGTCAATTTTTAAATTATTTCAAATGTTTCCATCTGAATCGTATAGTGCACCACATCTGCGATATAAATATCATGAGCGATATGCCACAGATATTAAATCCGTTGCGGTTTTTGATATACTATTTTGAGCACAAGTCTAACATAAGCCAATATGACGAATACGCAAATTGTACCAACCTTGCTGCTCACGTTATCGAAAATCAAACAGAGGTATACTATTTCCGTACAAGTTTCGATCTGATTCGGCTACTATAAAGATCCGTCTTTTCGCTGATATTCTTCATTTCTAGCCCGTATTTGTCGTTGTTGCGGTTTTCAATATCAAAGCTTCAGTATTTTCTGATCATCGAATGAAGATTTCATCCAACATTGCGTAAATTAGTTGTTCTCTTTTCTTCTGAACCGCGGAACTGTGACGACCGCACGACATAGGTACTAGTTTAATAGGGCTTTAACTCCGCCTCTCTATGTCCACCATTTCTCGAAACGGTTTCGATGTTTTAACAATTTTTGAGAACTTAATGTAGATATTAGAAATTAACTTTATATATATGTAATATGTATGTCATGTAGTCGTAGTTAGTGTCACGTCTGTATCCTACATACCAAAGCTGGTATTGATGTTGTTGATCAAATATATCTGTTTCGTTTATTTGCAATTACCTGCTACAAGGGTCACCCTACTCCATGTAAACAAGGGCTATCTTTTGACTCGCTTCTAAAAGGGTAACCCTTCTAGAAGGGTCACCTTAATGGCTCCCACCAAACAAACACAAATCAGCCTCAAAACTTATCTTTTCATCAGTTAATCCTAAAAGCTTTTTGTTATTGTATTCCATAGAAAATAACATTAGGTCTCACTATATTTATAGTATATCTTCTAACGCCTACTTAATTTCAGTTCAGGACCTAGAGAGGAGAAAGGCTTGATAAACGGAGGTGGAGGAGTTGTTAAACAATTCAATGAAAGCTAAAAACCAGAACCAAAGGCATACCAATTTTTGTATCTGCGCAGCAGATATATTGCTATCGTGTTGTGTGTGTGTATGTATGTGGGTTAGCTTTTTTGGGTAACCACTGACCTGTAGTGTGTGCTGTGCTGTAACAATATTTCGTCCGCCATATCACGAAGTCCTTCGAGGCGACAAAGTTTTGGATTAAAATACTACGATTTTCAGGGTTCTATGCTATACGATTTTTTCAAATTCACATATCTTGTACATAATTTAACGTTCTATCTAACTGTACGAATTTCGTGAATGGTACAAACCTACAGACGATTCGGGAATACTTTAAAATGATTGCGTCTGACCGTACGCCAAGTGATAGCATAATAATGCAATTTGATATTTGCGCTCATCTCAGTTCAAATAGATTTTTCTCCGTTGCTATTCTATACGATTTGTTCTAATTCACATACGTTGTACGGAATTTTACGCTCTATCTAACCAAATGGCACAAATCTACAAACGATTCAGGGATTTACTTTAAATATGACGTGGTTTGACCGTATGTCAAGTAAATAGCGTAATAATGCAATTTGATATTTGATATTTGCGCTCACGTCAGTTGCTATTCTATACCATGTTTTCTAATTCACATATGTTGTACAGAATTTAACGCTCTATATAACTGTTGAAGTTTCGTGAATGGCACAAACCTACCGACGATTCAGGGGTATACTTTAAAAACGCGGTCTCCGCGGGCGGCTCAACTGCAATGAAGATATATCCCAATACGGCTGTTAGCCGTTAAATTCTATATTTCCGACAAAGTTTTTGACTAAAACACTATGATTTTTCAGGGTTCTATTCTATACGACTTTTTCTAATTCACATGTGTTGTAGAGTATTTAACGCTCTATCTAACTGTAGAAGACAGTTTCGTGAATGGCACAAACCTACAGACGATTCAGGGATACTTTAAATATGATTGCGTTTGACCCGATAATTGACATTTGATATTTGGCGCTCATCTCAGTTCAAATAGATTTTTCTCCGTTGCTATTCTACGATTTTTTTTTAATTCACATTTGTTGTACAGAATAAACGCTCTATCTAACGGTATAAGTTTCCAAAATGGCACAAACCTACAGGCGATTCAGGGGTATATTTTAGACCCGCGGTGTCCGGCTCAACAGCTGTATTGGGATATATCTTCAGTTAACCTTAAATTCTATATTTCCGTCAAAGCTTTGCACTAAAACATTTCGCAGATAGGGATATATATTGCTGATAAAACTGGTAAGTATTTTTAACGTGACTTATTGTAAACTTTTGACTTTGATCTACCACAGTTTTTGTGAGTCATGAAAAATTATTTTGGTCAGAGAATTGAACGTGTACTTTCTCTGATCTTTAATTATCTTATAAGATCTCGATAAAATCGTATAAGATCTACGTGTAAAAATCTTATAAGATTTTTCTTAAGATCTTACAAGATTTTCCAAGATCGCACAAGATCTTACAAGATCTTGACAAGTGATTCTCACAGTGGTGGGTATGGCGCAGATACATGTACGCATAGCGGACCTTTTGTTAGACTATTTTTGGGATCAATTTTTGCTGGCCCAGAGGCTAACTAATCTTGTTTAGTAAACGTAACAAAGCATGTAGCAGTGATATCAAACTAATAAGAAGAGATATCTCAAGATGCATGTCCTGCGAGCAGCTCACCTATAGGAAATCCGCATATGCATGTATTCTAGATCTTTTAAGGGATTTTCTGGGGGGGGGCGTTCACAAAAAGGGACTGTTCTAAGGGGGTCCGAGGACATGCCCCCCTGGAAATTTTTGAAATTTAGAGTCTCGGAAATGCCATTTCCTGCATTCTGAGGGGTGATTTTTAAGAACACTGAAGGTTATAAGATGTCATAAAAACTAGTTATAAATACAACACATTTCTGACTGTTTTACTTTGTGTCAGAAGTCATCATCATGTTCACTTTCAAATAGAATATGGAAAATGTTGTGAGGAACTATAAAAAGATTTTTTGTCACCATATACATCTTATCAAAATATAAATTATTTAACTAATACAAAGATTTTTCTATACCCTTGTAACAACTGAAACTATTTAAGTGACTTGCTTATCCATACACATTTTATCCTGGGGCGAAAGGGACTTTTACTGAGGGCCAAAATCAATTGGGGGGGGGGGGGGGCTCAAGGGGGGACTGGGACATCCACCAACATCCACCAAACGTCTTTTATCAACAATCCACCAAACATCTGTTACATTACACCAAGCTCGACATGTATACGTATAATTAACTTATAATAAAAGTAGCGTGCTGCGTAGGCAGTGTAGAAACAACAGTCGAAATATAGTAAGGTTAGATATACTGCCGAAACGGAGAACGTAGGAGTTTAACGTTTCGGGCGAAGGCCCTTCGTCAGAGGGAAACGGAGACTCTTTCGACGAAGGGCCTTCGCTCGAAACGTTAGACTCCTACGTTCTCTGTTTCGGCAGTATATCTAACCTTACTATATTTCGATTAATTAACTTATTTCTCCTCTTACTTTCTTATGACAACACACAGATATATTAAGTTATCTTTTAGCTTTCTAGCTGCTTCTGGCTATTCTATTGTAGGGTGCAGCATTGCAAACAAATAGCTGAAAATAATCAAAACTACGTAAAAGTAACACTTTTAATATCAATTAACCTTCCTGTAGCTTTATCAATATATCAAAATGTCGCGACAGTCTGATCATATCTACCATTGTTCTGTAATTAGGTACATGCTTCTATCATAAGTTTATTTACTAGCTTGTCAACAGTTTTCTTAAAAGCCTTTTCTATTATCCTGTCAGTATGATCTAGGGCAGGCACAAATTTGTTTATGTAAGCTAGTTGAATTTAGCATGATTTTAGGCCAAGAAGAAGCTTCGTAATGTTTACATAAACCAAACGACAACTTAGGGCGATTATTCAAATATGATTATTCAGAGTTGAACTGTTCCATAAATATTCTATATTAAAATATATTAAAATAAAATATTTTAATAGTCTTCCTTATACTTTATGACATCTACTTTTTACCATATCAATGTAGTCAAGAAATATATTAGTTTAATATAAGGAAAAAACTTTTCAAACGTTTTGCCTCGGTACTTGAGATCGACGTACAACGCCTTCATCCAATGCTGCAAAGTATTATGGTCTGATGCTCCTGATTGGTCAATTCTTACACACCTACCAGGCGTAGTTTTCTACACCAGAAAATTATAAAAGGAGCCTCCCTTTTTGGAGTCGATTAGTCGCGAAAAAGACCGATTGAAGAGTGGCCAGCCCAAAAGCAGAGCAGAAAAGCAAGAAATAGAAGAATAAGAAGTAAACGAAGATATTGAACTGAACTGAACTTTAGTTTAAGTGTTGAACTTTATCTTATTATCCTGTGTTGTACATTTGTACCGTCCGTAATAAAGAACATATTGCTACCTGGTCGCTGCGTCGTTCTACCGAGCAAAATACCCCTCACATAACATACGTTTACTAACGATGCCGAGATTTCAATGCAGCCGAAGGACGATAGTCGACACCTAATTTACATTACAGAGCCAGAATTCAACAGGAATTTAAAAATGTTTGCGCTACTACTAAATGCCATTGAATTTGGTAGTAAAATAAATCGATACAAGTATCGCGAGACACACGCTGTTTATAGAATTAGATCTACGCGGATATACAAGTCAAGAGATAAAAATTCTGCAGCTTTGGTCATTGTTATTAGACTATAGCCTAATAACAATGTGGAGTTTTCACCCAAAGAATTGAGATGAAAAAATGAGACGCAAAAATCAGGGGCGTCGTGGCTCAGAGATTTTAGGGGTAGCGAAGAGCACAATTTTTCAGACAAACAACAAGGTTTTTCCGACATATCATATATATATATATATATATATATATATATATATATATATATATATATATATATATATACATAAATTTAATACTGAAATAACAAAAAAGTCAAAAGACAAACCTGCAAAGGATTCGCAGGAGCACCAGCATGTTTGTATGGAATGGCATAACTCAAAAGTGATAGTCATGACTGGAAACCGCGAAAAGCTTATGCCCGAATTCCGACAAAACTGTGTTGAACGACAGGGGGGGGGGGGGGGGGGAAGGAATGGCTCCCCCTGACCCCTCGGCCACGACGCCACTGGCAAAAATTGATCAGAAAATAGTCCAAAAATGGTCCAAAAATAGTCCAAAAAGTAGTCCAGTCCAGGGGCGGATTTAGGAATTTGAAAACGTCAGTCAATCTTGTGGTCCACAGTCCTGGGCGGGTCCGGGGACATGCTCCCCTGGATATTTTTTGAAATTGGGGTCTCTAAAATGGCATTTCCAGCGATCTGACAGCACATCTCAGCATAATTTTGAAACTTTTAAAACATATTTTTAAAGGCACATTTTATCATGTTTACAAATGATTTTGTCCAAATTGGATGTTTTTTAAACATTATTGAGAAAATTATACAGCATTTATACGTATATTTACAAAGCTAACTAAAATATTAGTTAGCGAAACGAGAGAAGCACAAGGCGCAAACACCCATGCTTTCTAAAAATTAAATAATTATTCATTGTCTCAAAGATCTTGTAGTTCTAACTACCGTAACACGATATAAACTTAGATAAACCTGAGGTCATATTTCACGAACACGCCGTTTAATAAATATATCTCATCAGAGCAAGATAGCGAGACTAACAATAATTTGAAAACAGTATTCATTTCAAAATCATGAAAAAAAAGATCCAATTTAACGTTGAACTAAACCTTGGCTTAAGGATCAATTGATCATTTCAAATTCATATAAGTATAATAAGAGCTCCTGGCGCACGTGAAATATGCTAATGCCGCCTTGCTGAATAAGTATACAGTCGCAAAATGATAAATAAATAATACGATATTGAGACTGGACAAAAACACATATATTCGACACTAGACTGTAGATTTGAAATGAAACAAGACGATCTTAACTTTCCAGTCTTACCTTACAGGACTGACAGCAGTGGGGGAATAAATGACTCCGCGCCAAAATTCAGAAGCTCGATCGAAATGCTTCCAATCGCGTCTAAATGTTCCTCGCTTGAAATAAATCGATGACTGTGTAATCTAGATGACAAATCATCGTAGATTTTTCGCAGTATTTCTTCATCGTTGTTGTTAAAAGCAGCTAAAGTCCGTTCGGAAACGCTTACAGAACTCATGACTGAAACACAGTTGTGAGAAGTGAGAAGACTTCAATGAATAAATTACTAGTATCTCAGCTGACTCAGCAATCGATGGTTGCCATGGTGCAGATCGGTCAAAAAGCCCAACATCAACGCGAGAGCCAATCAGGATTGAGGCAAATCGGTCAAAAAAGTGGTTGCCATGGTGCAAATCGGTCAAATTGATTCAAAGCGAACGCTGACCACCGGTCATCCCCTGCCCGGTGTTTGCTGACTCACAGATTACGATAAAAGCGAATTTGAAACCTAATCGTCTTGCCAAGCTTTGGCAGTGGCAGCATAAAATTTTCTAGAAGACTCTTGAGATTAAAATATTGTGTGATTGCGCTATTATCCTTGTGAATTTTTTACGTGGCGGAACTAGGGCATTTAATTTATGAGAAGGTGAAATCATATTCGAAAGAAACCGGTTGCAAAGTACAGATCTTCGTTCGTGTAGAGTTGTCAACTTTGCCCTTGACATAGAATCGATATACTTCAAAGCTGGAAATATAATTCTGAGCGCTCTCTTTTGGATATTTTCAATCTGGTCACTCAGGTACTGAGGGAGGTTGAAATGCCACGCTTCACATGCATATTCCACAATTGGTCGTATATACGTACAGTACACGGAAAGAAGGACTTCTGCAGGTAAGGCATTTCTCTGAAGAAGGCGTAAACCATACACGCACTTAGCAGCTTTCTTATGAATGTAGTCTACGTGGCTGTTCCATTTGAGATCGCTGGAGATCACCACGCCCAACAATTTAGCCTCAGAAACGGTGTCGATAACACAATCGTTGATAATGATCGGAGCGTAAAGAGGAGACTGGAAAGAAAAAGAAACACGCAGTTCCTTGGTCTTAGATGGGTTTATCTTCATGTTGTTGACAAGTGCCCGGTCAGAACATTCGGAAACGATTGATGGTAGACAAGACTGAGTATCTTTTGGGATGATTTCCCACAAAGTGGTATCGTCCACATACTTGACATCATTATCGGAAACCACGAGGTCGTTGACCATGATTAAAAACAATAAGGGACCCAACTTAGTACCCTGGGAAACTCCGGCGTTTACATTCTTCCAGTCAGAAAAATAAGGGCCGACACGGGTTCTCTGTTGTCGATCTGTTAGGAAATTTGCAATCCAGTTGGTCAACACCGGATGGACGTTCATGCGTATCAATTTGTTCAGCAAAATATTGTGGTCTATGCGATCGAATGCTTTTGAAAAATCAAGTAGGCATATCCGTAGGGAGGAACCACCTTTATCCATCGCCTCATACCATTTATGAAGTAAGTGTACAAGTGCCATATTAGTGCTCGAACCCTTTAGCGATCCAAACTGTCAAGGATCAATCTTGTCAGCAACCGATTTCAGGAGCCATTGATAAGGAAATGATTCTAAAATCTTACTGATGATTGGAGTAAGAGAAATCGGCCGAAAGTCAGAGTCAACGTCCAAAGAAGGTGAACACTTCTCAATTGGTGTGACATTGGCAGACTTCCACAACGATGGAATAAATCCTTCACGGACTGATGCGTTAAAAATAGAGCACAAGGGGCGACTTACATGTAATACCTCGGTATTCTCACCGAGTAGCCAAGCAGAAATATTGTCTGGACCAACTGATGAATGGAGTTTGGACGAAAGCAATGCTTCTGCAGTGTCTTCAACTGCAATATAAAAATCAGTTGGAAATTCGTCGACGGTCAAGGGAGACCAGTTCAGAGAAGGAAGAGAGGATCCCACAGTAATAAACTTGTCATTGAGCAAGTTAGCAAGTTCCATGTCTGAGTAAGACTGACCTTCATGAGTAATGGTTGGTAGCACTTTTAGTGGACGAAAGGCCAGCAATACTTTTTACAGCTGACCACCATTTCCGAGGGTTGGACTGTTGGACATCAGCGATGTTATTCCGGTAATAAGAGGACCGCGCTTTCTTATTCCTGTAAAATCTAAATGCCAAACCGTTGCCAACGGCCCATGCAGCCTGACGCTTAGGAATCAGATTCTTTATTTCTGGTGTAATCCAAGGTTTATCATTTGAGTTAACTTTAACTCGTCTCAGGGGTAAGTACTCGTCAATGATATTGTTCATGACAGAAGAGAAGAACTTGTACTGATCATCACAGGATTCCATATGATAAAGCGGAGTCCAATTCACATTAGGAGTTGAGCCCCAACAGTACGGCGATTCGCTGGGCGAGAATCTCTGACCAATCGAACTGACCTTGAACCGCAGTACTTGCTTGTCTGAAGGGGTTTGTACACGACTGAATTATGGTCGGAGTGACCAATTGGTGCCACCACTTCTGGAGGTTTATAGTAGTTAAATAAGTTGTTAAAAATTTTATCCAAAATATTCCTTCCTCTAGTTGCACTTTTAACCACATGCTTCAAATTAAAGGAGTTACATAATTGAGTGTGTCTAAATTGATTAAAATCGCCCCGTTAATATAACACCAGCACCTGGATTAGTGGAAAGATCATAATCAAGAGATTCTGTGAGGTGTGCTAGGAGAGCTTTATCGTCATTTCCAGGTGGGTGGTACACGACTCCCAGTATAATTGAATTCAGGCCACGAGGCAGACGATGAGGTTTTAATAACAGCCATAGGGTCTCATTGTCTTGGTTCTCGAGTTCTTTAAGGCGAATAATGGGTAAACGCTCATTTACGTAAACACAAACACCCCCACCTCGTCTTCCGTCTGATCGATCATGTCTCAACAGTGAAAAACCAGGGAGATCAATGGCCGGATTGGGAACGTTTGTGGACAACCACGTTTCAATGATAGCAACAATGTCAGACGAATACAGTTTAATAGTAACAGACAATTCATCCAATTTGTTAATCAATGATCTCGAGTTAGAAACAAACAGGTTCGGTAAAGATATAAATGAATTGGAGGAAATTGTATTCTTTATGTTAATTGTAACACAATTCGCTTTAATGTGTGTTCGAGTACTTACATTACTCTGCTTGCTGCTATGATCTTTGCGATTTGATAATATTACACGAATCGGCTGATGATCAAATATCACATGAAAAAATTTACACATGAAAAGATGTGTAATTTTCTTGTCGCCAAAATAACACACCTTTTGCCGTGTTTTTTGAAAAGGTGTGTTTTTTTGCACACCAAGATGTGTCTTTTACACACATTAAAATGTGTTATTATAAACGCATTACGCTATATAGGGGTACGATGGCAAACAAACAACACAAAAATCGGCCTAAAAACGAACGACTTGAACAATCGTAAATAAGAAACAGATTTGAAACTGATTTTATTAGTAACAAAAACGTCCTACACACATAAAACTAACATTCATTGTAATGAAAAACTCAACAGCACTTGATTGTATCTGCAGGTGGAAATATCTGCCACCGAGAGACTTCCGTATTCCGCTTGGCTATGCTTGAAAGCTTCGTCTATTTAAAAAGAAGTAACAGCGATTTAAAAACATTACATGAGGTAATGTAGTGTGGCTGATACTGTAATTGTAAATAGTCTTTATATAGAGTAAGTTGTTAAATTGAGAATTCAGTCGAATACAAACAGCAATATATATTTGACAGTTATATACCATGAGCTCGAGTTGTATATGAGCTCATAGCCAACGAGGCGCTTCGCCCAGTTGGCTATTAGTTCGTATACAACGAGAGCGAATGGTATAACTGTTATATTATATAGCCAAGCACTGTACAAGAGACAAAATTACTGCGAAATGTTTGAAATCGAAACAACAAAGTCCGGCATAGGCAACTAATACTTCCGCCATGCGTAATGATGCATTCACATAGAGTTTCTCGCTGAGCTGTTCGGTAAACAGCTTCGAAATATTGTATAAATGTTTCTCGAGAGGCAAAAAAGGGTCAGTTGTTTATATTAGCGTTGCTGTCGTGAAAAAGGTTTTGATTTCATGCAAAAATGAAACTGAAACACCTTCGGCAGTGAAACTAAAATACTTAGTTGGTTGTTTTTGAAAAAGAACATGCTTTTTACTACCCCAAATGCTTATCTAAATAAAAAAAGTCTCTTTACTGGTGATCTCCTAGGAAATGTGTGCAAAAATACATTAATAAATACACAATTTAGCATGTTAAATAGTAAAATTCACCTAAAAATTACGTCTTTTTACTTCAAAAACCCGACTAAATTAACGGGTTGATATTAGTTTGTTGCAAACAAAGAAACTCGCAGTTAAAATCAAGCTTACCTCTGCTCCGCAGAGGCTTTTGTGTGTGCTAAATTATGGCAAAACTCCGGCGGAGAAGGCAAATCCTGAGGATGGGGCGCGCGGAGAGCAAAAGGGAGAACGAATCTTGCATGCGCGAGCAATTACGTCCAATGAGCCGCCCGGAAAACGGCTTATCGCTCTCTAAACACGATTTCAAGGTTATTGTCGCCATTCGAACGAGGGCAAAGATTCTCGGAGGAGCGCAGTCTGATGGGGCAAACACAATATGTTTTCGTATGTAAACATCTCAAAGTTTGATCAATGCATCATGTTTTCCCGCTTATTTTTAATAAATTCAGGTTTGTATCACTTCGTAATTTCTGTACTGTTTCAAGGAAACATGAAAAAAACTATCGCTGTTATTCTGCCATCGGGGACGGCAAAAGAAATGCTGATGGTTTGTTGTGGAAATGCTATGTGCGTCCGTAAGCGAGAAGCAATGGGGAATCCAACTCAAGAGCAACTTTATAAATGTTACAGTTACATATGAATTAATGTTACAGTTCATGACCAAACGTTTCGGCGCTCCGATATAGTGTTAGCATCGTTGTGTAGAAAGGTCCCATATTTATACTCTCAAATAGAACTAATGATGATGACGTTGTCTATTGATGTTGTTGATATGGAACCTTTCTTATCAAATCATTGATAATTCATAAGATGAAAACAAAGGAAATCAGTACCGCGCGAGACGGTGAACTGGATACCCAGTCTTAATTAGCATAGAATTTTACCAACTTTCAACCTGATTTTTTCATAAAATACTGATTTGTTTGAGAAGCTAGATCAAACACTCGAAAGAGTGTTTCATCCCCTATCCAGTCACTTCGAAATTGGTTAATTCACTTCTCGGTGACTGGAGATCGGATGAAACACTCTTCCTCGTGTTTGATCTATTACTTCTTAACGATCACTCTACCCCTGATCAAGACACTAGATCGGAGTCTCGAAACGTTGGATCACGAACAGTAACTTTTTAGAGTAGCGTTAAGCTATGTCTGATATGAAAACATATTGTGTTAGTCCGATCAGTCCGCGCTCGCCACAGACAAGGCAATAACCTTGAAATCGTGCATTTAATGCTTGGTATATTTTTTGTCTGCCTCTAAAGTCAACCGAGGAAAAAGGCTCGTGACGTCAGTGAAAAATCTATATCGCGAGTAATTGGTTTGCTTCGATTATATAAATTAACGATCCTTTTTACTTTAAGTGTAGCATTTATTGAGCTAAAGAAATGTCGTTACTTTAAATTACATAGTTGTGGGGGCAAAGCTCGAAGACATGCAATAACAACCCCTGCATTGATATTTATCTGCTCACTCTGTGTTTATATGGATAGGGCAGCTGTCCTAGGAGGGCAATAGCCCTCAGGGCGTAGAATGCCAAAATATCCAGAACCCCCTGGTTTTCATTACGTCATAATCGACTTGTTACTTATGCTTCCCCCCCAAACCCTAGCTGATACTCAACCCCCCGTGTAATACGTCATAACCGATAGCTCTCCAACTGATTTCCGAAGTTATCAAAAGGCACTCGACTTATATCCTTACAAGTACTAGTAATTACCTTTTCATTTATACACTTTACCCTACTGACAGTCGACAGTTGTGGGACACGTAGACGTACAGAGCATGCGTACGGTAAACTTTAACAAAATAGACGTTCTTTTCAAGGAACTAAAGAGAAATTGATAGAGGCACTTTATATTTTTTATCTGAAACCTTGTCTCGATGAGTATAGAAAGTTTTGAGCAGCCTAAGTGTCTGAATTGGCAGAGCTCGTATAGACTCAGATTAATAGCATAGAATGAATATTATATTAGGTTTAGAACCTAAATATTCAATCACCCTAGAATCATTGCTAGCTAAACCCTTGTTTATAAGTGAAGGAATCGTAAGAAGATAGAATGAGGAGTCAATCTAAAAGCCATAAGAATGTTTTTAAGTGTCAATATATAAGCGAAATATTATTTGGCTGTGGGACGGCTGGAGTATCGACTTGAATTAATAGCATATCGTGACTATTCTATTCAAACAGAGTAAGTCATCACAGAATTATTACTAAACCTCGTTTATAAGCGAAGAAATCGTAAGAATGTGGGGTGAGGAATCACTTCGGGAAGTCAAACTTCAGATATTATGAGGAGTCGATTCGAAAAACTAAGGAGTTTCAAACGTATTGGCACATGGCAACGTAAATCTTATATAGAGAACGCTTAGCAACGTTCAATATGAATATATTAAGACACTTGGAAACAAATCAAGCACAGAATTACTACTAGGTTAACCTAAGTTTATAAGTGAGGAAATCGTAAGAAGATAGAATGGGGAATCACTTCGAGAAGCCGTAAGAAGACACAAATCAATTCGAAAAGCGAAGAGCAAAGACTTGTCGATATATAACTGAAATACATCATGGTTACTAGGCTTTCTGCCAATAAGAACGATATAAACAATAAGATTCTCGCACGTGCAGGACACAAAAGAGAAAACTCGTTAAAGTTACTAATGACCAAAACATAACAGGATTTGCATATAAGTAGAATATTTAATTCATTTTAGGGGTGATCATAAGTTTTGGGGGGATAATAAGGGGCATGAAGAGGTATTAATGCATGGGCAAGTTCAGGCGAGAAAGTCATTAGCGTGTATTTTGCATAAGACAGAATTCACAACAATCAGTTTAAAATATTTATTTAGGCTTTGGTTTAAACATATACATATAAAAAGTTTTAGTAAGGTCTGCTTCTTAGATTATATTTAGGTGTTTTTATTTTAAAAGTAGCATGATAATCTTTCTTGTCCTCTGATGATAATTGGGACACGTCTTCTTTAGTCATGGGTAAATATTTTGATCTAATCATCAATAGATGGTGTTCATACTCTTCTCTTTCATCCGAAGTCATCTTTGCCAAGTCTTTCTCTGTCGACTCGCCCAAACTTTCCCAGTTATGAAAGAAATTATGTTTAAGCGTCGGTTGTTCAACGGTAGGAGGCGATGTTACAAAATAGGTTTTAGGTGTAGCAGGAAAACCCCACGGAAGATCGTCAGTTTCTTGCTTTATCTCCGGTGTCAAATTTGGTGTATTTATCCCTGGGGTAACCCTAAACACCCCCTGGGATACCCCCAATCACCCCTGGGGTAGCCCCAAATACCCCAGGGGTAACCCCCAAATACCCCAGGGGTAACCCCCAAACACCACCGGGATACCCCAATCACCCCAGGGGTAACCCCCAAACATCCCCGCGATACCCCAATCACCCCTGGGGTAACCCCCAAACACCCCCGGGGTACCCCCAATCACCCAAGGGGGAACCCCCAAACACCCCCGGGATACCCCAATCACCCCTGGGGTAACCCCAAACACCACCTGGGGTACCCCATTCACCCCTGGGTAACCCCCAAACACCCCCGAGGATGCTCCAAACTCCCCCTATCATGTAGTCATATAGTTATGTAATCATAATCCTAAGATCATAGTCATAGTCATAATACTAACTAAGAGTATAGTCCTTATCTTCCTCTTATCTTCCTCTTATCTTCCCATTATCTTCCTTATCTTCCTCCTCCTCCTCATTCTCCTCCTCTTCCTCTTGCTCCTCCTCCTCCTCTTGCTCCTCCTCCTCCCCTTTCTCCTCCTCCTCCTCTTGCTCCTCCTCCTCCTCTTGCTCCTCCTCCTCCTCCTCCTCCTCCTCCTTCTCTCTTTCTCCTCCTCCTCCTCCTCCCCTTTCCCCTCCTCCTCCTCCTCCTCCTTCTCTTAAATTGTGTGTTTTGGTAGCGTTCTCCTCATTTAGACACTGACTGTCAAATAGAGATGTTGATCAAAAAGCACATTTTAAGAGGAGGAGGAGGAGGAGGGGAAAGAGGAGGAGGAGGAGAAGGAGGAGGAGTAAGAGGAGAAGGAGGAGGAGCAAGAGGAGGAGGAGGAGGAGAATGAGGAGGAGGAGGAAGATAAGGAAGATAATGGGAAGATAAGAGGAAGATAAGGACTATACTCTTAGTATTATGACTATGGCTATGATCTTAGGATTATGACTACATGACTATATGACTACATGATAGGGGGAGTTTGGAGCATCCTCGTGGGTGTTTGGGGGTTACCCCAGGGGTGATTGGGGTATCTCGGGGGTGTTTGGGGGTTACCCCTGGGGTGATTGGGGGTACCCCGGGGGTGTTTGGGGGTTACCCCAGCGGTGATTGGGGTATCCCAGGGGGTGTTTAGGGTTACCCCAGGGATAAATACACCAAATTCGACACTGGAGATAAAGCAAGAAACTGACGATCTTCCATGGGGTTTCCCTGCTACATCTAAAACCTATTTTGTAACATCGCCTCCTACCGTTGAACAACCGACGCTTAAACATAATTTCTTTCATAACTGGGAAAGTTTGGACGAGCCGACAGAGAAAGACTTGGCAAAGATGACTCCGGTTGAAAGAGAAGAGTATGAACACCATCTATTGATGACTAGATCAAAATATTTACCCATGACTAAAGAAGACGTGTCCCAATTATCATCAGAGGACAAGAAAGATTATCATGCTACTTTTAAAATAAAAACACCTAAATATAATCTAAGAAGCAGACCTTACTAAAACTTTTTATATGTATATGTTTAAACCAAAGCCTAAATAAATATTTTAAACTGATTGTTGTGAATTCTGTCTTATGCAAAATACACGCTAATGACTTTCTCGCCTGAACTTGCCCATGCATTAATACCTCTTCATGCCCCTTATTATCCCCCCAAAACTCATGATCACCCCTAAAATGAATTAAATATTCTACTTATATGCAAATCCTGTTATGTTTTGGTCATTAGTAACTTTAACGAGTTTTCTCTTTTGTGTCCTGCACGTGCGAGAATCTTATTGTTTATATCGTTCTTATTAGCAGAAAGCCTAGTAACCATGATGTATCTCAGTTATATATCGACAAGTCTTTGCTCTTCGCTTTTCGAATTGATTTGTGTCTTCTTACGGCTTCTCGAAGTGATTCCCCATTCTATCTTCTTACGATTTCCTCACTTATAAACTAAGGTTAACCTAGTAATAATTCTGTGCTTGATTTGTTTCCAAGTGTCTTAATATATTCATATTGAACGTTGCTAAGCGTTCTCTATATAAGATTTACGTTGCCATGTGCCAATACGTTTGAAACTCCTTAGTTTTTCGAATCGACTCCTCATAATATCTTAAGTTTGACTTCCCGAAGGGATTCCTCACCCCATATTCTTACGATTTCTTCGCTTATAAACGAGGTTTAGTAATAATTCTGTGATGACTTACTCTGTTTGAATAGAATATTCACGATATGCTATTAATTCAAGTCGATACTCCAGTCGTCCCACAGCCAAATAATATTTCGTTTATATATTGACACTTAAAAACATTCTTATGGCTTTTAGAATTGACTCCTCATTCTATCTTCTTACGATTCCTTCACTTATAAACAAGGGTTTAGCTAGCAATGATTCTAGAGTGATTGAATATTTAGGTTCTAAACCTAATATAATATTCATTCTATGCTATTAATCTGAGTCTATACGAGCTCTGCCAATTCAGATACTTAGGCTGCTCAAAACTCTCTATACTCATCGAGACAAGGTTTCAGATAAAAAATATAAAGTGCCTCTATCAATTTCTCTTTAGTTCCTTGTAAAGAACGTCTATTTTGTTAAAGTTTACCGTACGCATGCTCTGTACGTCTACGTGTCCCACAACTGTCGACTGTCAGTAGGGTAAAGTGTATAAATGAAAAGGTAACTACTAGTACTTGTAAGGATATAAGTCGAGTGCCATTTGATAATGACGTAACTTCGGAAATCAGTCGGAGAGCTATCGGTTATGACGTATTACACGGGGGGTTGAGTATCAGCTACGGTTTGGGGGGAAGCATAAGTAACAAGTCGATTATGACGTAATGAAAACCAGGGGGTTCTGGAACACAAGGGTTAGGCGCTAATGACGTAATGCTCTGCTGTATAAAAAGTATACTAATGAGATTAGGGTTAACGGTCCCAAAGGAGCCTGAGAAGAAATGACGTATGCATAATGATATTAGGGTTAGGAGGTCCCACAGGAGTCTGAGAATGAATAAATAATAAGTTGAATATTTAATGAGGCGGCATCCCTTTGGTCCCTGTATGGGGGTCTATTACTACTCCGGATTACTTGAGTTTAGCCGCATAATTTGTTTTATTTATACTTTCATTTCCAGGTGGTACCTATTACAAAAATGACAAGCCTTGTAGGTTACGGGCGTTTTGGGCATTTACGACAACCAAATTCAGTCAAACTTACTTTGTGGCTCTTAATTGCGGTTAAATAGTATTAAGTTCCAGGATGTGACTTACCATTCTACTCCATGTGGTAAGAGGGCTGGATTTCACGTCACATTTACCAGGAAATTTTGTAGCCTTTCAAAACGGGCTACTTGAAAGGGCCTGTATTCTTAGGCGCCGTTCATATTCGTAAACTTTCAGCCCTCCTGGGAAACGTCTTGGCGAGCTATGCATGTAAAGAGGCTTAATCTATTTCGTCCTCCCAATTTCATTTATCTCTTGTTATCCCGCCCTTAAACAAATTTGACTCAGAATTCAACCCAATTTCTCAACAACTCATTTAGAAATATACAACATATGTACCATTTGATTACCCAATTGACTGTGCAGGTGACAAAGAGGTAAGGGAGGGGTGTAAATACTTCTGGTTGAAATCATTAGTTAATTGATCAATAGATTTGAGCCTGGGTAAAAATCTGACTCTTTATAATTAGAAAAATTCTAAAAGGGTCTCTTGATTGGCTATTAAAATATAATTACATATTAAAATATAAAGTTTGCTGTGATTCGTTTATTGTTATTTAGCTATTTAGCTATCGTTGCATGATGATAGTAGGGTTCGAAAAAGTTTCAAGCAGAGGATTTTCTCCCCCTTTCCTTTTGCCTTCTTTGAAAAAGTTCTGGAAGCAGGATAAGCTTGACCCGGCAGCAAAAAGGAATCGAGTTAGCACACATGAAATCACGAGCAGAACATGGTACTTGAGGAATAACTGTTATATAACAGAACTTTAGTTCGGAAGCAAGCAGCACGGTGAGGTTTCAAGGTCGGTTCAAGACCATGGACATGGTTGATTTGCAAAATGCAGTCTGAAAATTACGTAATATATCATGCACGAGAAAGATGTTTATCAGGATATTTAAAAAAAATAAATGGAGTTGAAAAACAAGGCGATAGATGAGTTTTTTAATCAACTTCGAGGTATTTAGATATCTGGTGAAACGTTCTTTCGAGTGTTAGATAAAGCATCTCAAACAATTAATAATTATTTTAAGAGAAAATCGGTTTGAAAGTTTGCTTAATTTATGTAGTGTCTTCGTCTCATATCCACTATTCCAAACATCGACTCGGACTTGGTGGTGATTTCCATTGTTTTCAGATGATCGATTACTGATTTATTTAATGATTTGAGATCAAGTTTTCTCACGCTATTGTTTGTCTATCCTTTACAGAGGAAGGGCATACGCAAATGGACGTTGAAATACTTGAAGAAAAGCAAGGACACCCTAGCGAAAATATTGGAGAACGCATTCAGAGTCCATGAACCAGGAGCAAGACAGCCTGTACAAGTTCCTTCGTATAAATATACTTGAAAACAAAAGTCGGAAAGCTAGAGGCAATACACGCACCATTCTACACTGCGAAGAATCTTGAAGTGATAATGGGTGGTACGTATATACATGCGTGTAGTGCATGACTTGTAGTATACGTTATATGATATTTAAGTTGTACGTATACATGTAGTGCAGTGTGGTACGTTTGCGAACTTGGTGAAATGTAACAGACATTTGGTAGATGTTCGTCAAGCTCAATTATGCAGAAAAGATTTTTGAGCCCAGGAGATTCTTGAGTTCAGGATAACCTGCAACCTTGGAATGAATTGAATTTGCGTGCAATGAATTTGCATCTTTAGCTTTCCATCTGAGGCTCAATGGTTAGAGCGTGTTACCGGCCATTAGAAGGTTGCAAGTTCGAACCCTGTCTGCGGCTCAGCTTGACGAACGTCTGCGAAACACTGACCTCTATATAACTGGACTGCGGGTCCTCGATACTTTTGTATTACATGAAGTGTCCCCAATTGAACGGCGCCATCTTGTTAGGTCTTCCGACGGCGTAAAGTAGCCCGAAGTGTTGGCGACTCACGCCGATAACTCTTTTGAAGCAAAAAAATACTTTGAGAAAGACGTCTGCTCAGAAATTTAATTCTTTTTTAAAGTAAAAAGTTTAAAGACATAAAAATACATGTAAATTATGGCGTGAAACAAAGGTTCCGTGGAAAATTCCAAGCTTTTTTCTTTGCCGTGTTTGTTGTCGAATGAAGCAAGCTCAAATTGGACAGTTAAAACTTCTTCCCGGACACAAAGAAACTCAAGAAACATACAAATACAAAATAAAACCATTCAGAATTTTCCTTTAAAAAGAAACCTGTAAATATGTTTGGTTTAGTTGCACTTTTTGCCTACCAACATGGGTTTTTGGCTCTCAAAATGTTTGTCAACTCTCATCTCTTTTTTTTTGTAAATTTGGTCCCATGCCCTTTTTAATCTCATAAGACACGGTTAGCCAAAAGCTGCCCTGTGATTGGTCAATTTCGCGGTTAAGATCTAACAAGATGGCGCCTGATGGCGTGTATTTGGGCCATTTTTTCGTAGGGCACCCGCAGTCCAGTTATATAGAGGTCAGTACTGCCAAACGTCTTTTGGATTACGTTTGTGAAATAAGTGTAATGTAGCAGCCCATTGGTAGACTTTCGCCAATCTCAAATTCTCAGAAATTTCGGATGGTAATTGTGGGACAGTGAACTCGGGTGGAGAATAGTAGTGTGTTACTCTGAGTGACGAACCACACCGGACAAGTACAGAAAACTCTACTTGGCCCAGCTTGGATTCTAACCCGCAACCTTCGGTTTACTAGTCCGATGTACTCAGAAATTGTTTCTAAACCCCTAGACATGGATCGAATGCTGGTACAAGACTATTGGAAGGGACATAATTCGATTTTTTTTAATCAATTGACGTGGTATCGAGAATCAATATAAAGATGTACAAACTCTAGTTAACAAGTTAGAACGTCTCGCGGAAAGAACACGAAACTATAAAATACTTATATGCAGATATTCATCGCATCTCGAATGTGATAGAACGCACAGACTCAAATTTATTGGACATTACTGGAGAAGTCACCAACTGCTGCTGTAGGAGCCTACACAAAGAAAACTATCAAAAGGCCGTCCATTTAAACAAAAGTCGACCAAATTTTTGAGCATAGCAGCTTACAAAGAGAAGAACTCTTAAAACCTGGTCCAGTGCAAAACCTTGTCCTGCTGGTCCATTGGCGGAATATAGTTAAACGTGTCCATATTTGCTAGTCATGATGATGATGATGATGATGATGATGATGATGATGATGATGATGATGATGATGATGATATAAGAATGATGGTGATGCAGGATGAGGAGGAGCAAACAAGTTTTGAAAGCTATAGGCAAGCTAAATGAGTTTTAGGCCATTATACATGAACAGATTGACTGGTTGGAGAAGCACACAAGTGTTGGGAAGAACGTTTTACAGACGTTATCGCTGTGATCTATCACGAAGTTAATAGCACGAAACTATGAGTATTAACTGTTTGGACTTGGGAGAAAGGTTTCATCGCCTATATATGGAATGTCGGTTTGGATCAAGGTCCACTGTTGCAAAACAAGCCATGGGACGTGAGTAGTAATGTATATTTTGTGATTATTATGTGTCGGAGACTTGGGCTGAGTTGTTCAAAAGCCATCTATAGCATCAATGCTGGATTAAAAGTTAACCTATTGTTTTATTTTGGACGAATGTTTCACAGAATAAAGCTTTTATAATTCATACAAGGTCTATGAAGAATGAATCCAAATTTCCTATAACAAATAACTCGTTATTTTAATTCAACGATGTTTCATTAATCCAGAATTAAGCCATATTTGTCTTTTGATCACCCAGCCTCAGGGGCGTACTTTCTGGCTGTATTTGATCAATATTTCTGAAAAATTATAAAATCTATAGGCGAAAACTGAAATTGTCGACATGAAAATTCAGTAGACGACTTGTATTTCCACAATGAGTATGCTCGTTATAATCATGTCGCTGGCGAAATTGTGCATGCATAGATCTGTTGATTCTGTTCTTACGAATATTCAGCCAATTTAAGATATTTCAGTTTGTTTGAAATGTAAATTAAACAACTTGACATCACATGTGCATAATGAGAGTTATCAGAGAAGGTTATGTATCTTTGCTATTATCAAACCAAACTTAATTCGAAGGAAGTATGTGCGTGTGTTTCTCTCACAACGCTAAACATGTAGAATTTTTAAGTTATTATGTTTGATAATGGTAAAGATATATAACCTTCTCTGATAACTCATTATGCACATGTGACGTCAATTAAGTTGTTTACTTAACATATAAAACAAACTGAAATATCTCAACAACGAAACAAGGAAACGAAAAACTTTGAGAATTGTTTGTTGTTGTTTTTTGGTTGTTGTTTTTTTTTTGGGGGGGGGGGGGGGGGTGTTGAAGGAGCGGCGCGTTGATTTTCTGTAAAAAAGGTGTGGTTCTGGATTTAATAAATTTGAATGGAATATGAAAATCCACGTCGTAGAATTTTTATTTTTCGGAGTATCAATGATGATTTACTGTTACCTTCAAACTCATTAGAATTCAGAGAAGGGCAATAAACAGTGACGTCATCAGGCATTTTAAATCTGATAGGGCATGTCACTTTGGATGGAAACAATTGGGGGGGGGGGTATATACAAAGATTAGTACTCAGATGAAGCGATTGGGGGCATGTTGCTTCCTGAGCTCGCTTTTTGAACGCCACGCACTCATAACGACAAATACAACAACGATGTGCGCTCGCATGTCATGTACGATTTGACGAGAACGAGCACGCGACAAGATTACATATACGTTTATTGAGTATTGTTTTTCTTACATGATTAGATACAGATAATGACGTTGACAATGTTAGCAACCATAATTCAAACCTTCTATTGTACATTTCGTCGTGGAAAAAAAAAACGCTCATAGCATGAAGCGAAGCTATTTTATTCGGTTGTTGTCGCTAAGTAAGAAGAATAGAGAATGAAAAGAGAGAAAAGAAATGTGGCGTCGTTTTTGTGCTAGTGAAACAAAGGAAAAATTACGTTTATCTTAGTTGTAGTTTTAATATGGACAAATGCTGCTAAATGAAGACAGGCGAAGATTCTTTTCTTATGAAGACAATACGGTGAATGGATGAGGATGAAGCTTACGAAACTAGATATGCAGTTTTAGGGAGGCGCGGTAGTTATTAGCGGAGTAGTCCAATACACACGGACATGTATAGATATATTTTTTCAGTTTTAATTTGTTAAAAAAGTGAATGCTGTTTTTAAGAAAGGTTAATCGCATTTATGCGTAAATTGTGGTGCATCGCGGTTGGTAAACGCCGTATAGCGTTTGATGGGCATTCATTATTAGGCATATGGTTTCGTAAAATTCTTCACAAAGCAATCAGGAGAGTTTTACACACGCCATTTTATTCTTACGTGATTTAATTGATCAGTTGCTTAATTTATAAATGACGTGAGCCAACAGTTTGTTATTATTGCTCTGATGAAGGCCTGAGTCAACAGGCCGAAAGCTTAGCAAAGAAATATTTTACGTGGTGTTTCCACAAAACTTATTTATATGGATTTCTTTAACTTACCGTCTTTAGCATATAGTCTAATATCTTCAGTCCTTTCTGAGACTTTTTTACCTTTCCGGCACCAACCGGTGTTTTCAATGCCACGATATAAATGATAAAACTGTGGTCAAGAGGGATTTCCTCGTTGCTCTGCAAGACTTTGGCAACTTCCGACAGAATACGATTGGCGTTCATGTCACCCGATCTCACGAGTTGTGTGCTAATAGGCTTCAGCGAGTCTGAGGTTGACATGACACGCATTCGCCGCCTTCTTCTGGCCGAGTCAAAGCACACTGTTCCGTGACGTTCTCGATTACATTGTCAATTAGCTGACACAGTTCCTGAAGAATGTTTTTCACCTTAACGTTTTTCGGTTCGTCGTTTTCCATACGAACACGAAATACACAGCATGACGCTCCGAAACTTTCTCAAGGAAAACGCCACTTCAGAGTCTTTTAAATCTGTCATGTCCGTTTCCATGGCTTCTGGTGTTCGCGATAATCTCTCACCGATTTCTGACTAGAAATACATGAACGCAAACCCCCTCGCCCGCTTTATATGCATTTTTTAACCCCCACTCCCTCCCGCGCCCCTCCCCTCCCATAATTTCTGTTTTTTGTTATATCAATGACACACAGATGACAGATCAGAAAACATCCCAGAAAATTAGTTAGCAAGGTTCATCTGTAGTCATGTATTGACACACCGAAAGAACATGCAAAGTCAATATTAAAAAAACAACCAACGAGATGAACCAAATGACATATTTTCATTCAAAAATAGATATAAACAGTGGCCAAGAAAAGACACCATGCCAACGTCCTAGCGTTCAAAGACAATTCTATAGACAATATATTATTTATATTAATTTTCATTTTCAAGATTTCTTTCGTTTTAACTCAGCTAAACTGGTAAATACGAATCTCCTCCCGTTAAACTTTCTTTTGCTTTTATCAACACAAACACTGCCAATTCAGTCTACTCTTTTCGGATTGTTTTTCTCGTTCGCGGTTTCTTACTTTTTTCGTTGTTGACACATAAATATGACAAGGCATTATTCAGTTCTCTTCATGATCTAAAAAGCCGTTTGTTTCAAAATTTCTTCATCGTTCCCTCTCGAGTTATGTAGAATACACCAGAGCAAATTTCTTTACCGGCTTTGAACAGTTTCAGGACAAATCCTTCTTCTTTCAGTTACTTTCGGTCGGCATCGTTTTCGGTCTTTATCGTATTAATTTTTAGGCTTTTTTCAGTGGTTTTAAGTCGTATTTACTGTTGTCTTTTTCATGCTGTCATATCTCTTCTTAGCCTTCTCTCTTTGGTCTTTTTCCATAGTAATATTAATGTAAATTTTAGCTGAAACCATTTTTTCCGGCAAAGATTTCTTTCGTCTTGATCGTTGAAAAACTATTTCGTAATCCAACCGAACTTATAAATTATAATTTGCTGACGTAAATTTAAATAATTTGAATAATTTAATAGGTTAGTTACCAGTACCCTGCTATTTGAACTGCGCAAGTTGTGGATTTGATAACATATATATATATATATATATATATATATATATATATATATATATATATATATACACACACAAACAGGTTTCAGAATTGCTTCAGCTTTTCATCTCACGTGTAAAGTGGACTCCACGCACGTCGAGATTAGCACCCTACGCCCGGCTCGGGGATTATTACTTCTCAGCACTTACAGAATACATTAGCATTTATGTCAATCTGTGCTCCTTTCCAGCCAGAAGATCTCTTCTTACGCTGTTTCACAATATCGCTAACTTCTTCTTCCAAGACCTTAGATGATTTATCACTGACATTTTCCTTTGGATATTCAGAATATCGATTATTCACAGCGTTTATTTCAGTATAAACGAGAACAAAACCTTTGAAGTAATGTTTAGCTAACAGTGTCAAATACCATTGACTATACCACCAACTTACGTTCTCCCTTTCCAAGCGATAAGGTAATAAATAGAACAAAGTTTCGTGATGTATGGCATTAAAACATGCGTCGAATAAAAACCCTTTAATACCATGAACTACTAGTACTTGTTTTGACTTGCAATGGGTTACGATGTTGTTCCGATGACCGGTTTATAAGTTAGCAAGAATCTCTCAAAAGATCTCCATAATCCAGAGGAAATGATGGCGTTATTGCTGTTACTGTTCGGTTGAAGAGTAATATCTTCGTCCATGAAAATGTAATAAAGATATTTCATTGTCCTGTTCATGGCGTGTTCATAGAAGTAATTTCTACCTGTACTCCATGTTGTTCCTTTGTTGTGAATGTACTCGACGTGTTTTAAAGATGGCGTAGTACATTTCTGTTTATATCCTAAAATAAGAACATCACAGTGACATGTCGATCCACATCCGAGTTGTCGTTCTCCTTTGAGGTGTTTAGGAAGACAACTTGGACCTTATATCAAATACTAGAAATACATGATCGCAACAACCCCTCGCCCACTTTAAATATATACATTTTTGTAAACCACCCAAACCACAACCACCACACACACCACACTTTCTGGGTTTGTTTTTTTTGTATTTAAGTCTTATAGTTTTTATATTTTTATATTTTTATATTTAGTCCATTATACTTTTAGTATGTAATAATAAAATTAACAGCCTTAAAAATTTTGAATAGAAAGAGAGAAACAAACCAGTATAACATCAAAGAAAATTCATTGGTAAAGTCCATCTGTATTGACACCGAAAGAGCATACAAAGTCAATATTAAAAAAGAAACAACGAGATGAATCAAATAACAAATTTTCATTCGAAATAGATAATAGTGGCCAAGAAAAGACACAATACCACGTCCTAGCGTCCAAAGACAACTGTAGACAAGAATATTATTTATATTGCATGATTTTTCAAGACTCAGCTAAACTGGTAAATATGAATCTCCTACCGTTAAACTTTCTTCTGCTTTTGTCACCACAAACACTGCCAATTCAGTCTATACTCTTTTCAGAATTCAGATTGTTTTTCTCGTTCGGTTTCTTACTCTTTCCGTGACCAGGTCATTCAGTTCTCTTCAAGAGTCCGTTTGTTTCAAACTGATTTCTTTATCGTTCTCCCTCGAGTTAAGTAGAATACACCAGAGCAGAATTCTTTACAGGCTTTGGCCAGTTTCAGGACACAGTGTCGTTTTCGGTCTTCGTTGTAACAGTTACAAGTACCCTGTTATTCGAACTGCGAAAGTTGCGGATTTGTTGATATATATATATATATATATATATATATATATATATATATATACAAACATCTCGCAGAATTTCTTTCCCACTTGCGTGTAATTTCGCGTGTAAGTGAACTCCACGCGTGTCGAGATTAGCACCCTCACCCGGGCTCCGGGCCTTCGGCCCTACGCCCGGGCTCGGGGATAAACATGTCTTGTTCATTTTCACTGTGAAATTTGCACGTTCTAGGAGACAGTGCGAGTTGTCAGTTTCCTCTTTCAACTTGTAGTTACATTCGTGGCTTCCAATGTTGAGAAAGATAAAGAAACCAATGGCAAAACTGATAAAAGTGACCAAATGAAATATCTGTTTGCTCTTGAGCTTTTGTATCGCTTGTAGCCTGTTAAACAATACGATTCTTAAGTCAGTCATGCTTTCTGTTATCAGACCTTGTGTTCAATATATGAATATCTTATGCGCGTGTATATTTGCTTTTAATATTATACTGTAAGACTCGTGATGCACAAGTAATCCTCCAATCAAACTCCTACACCAATGTCACGTGTCGGGTAATATTTTGCGATGTAAGAGAGCCGCATATTTTTTGGACATTTACATGTACAATTAGAGTTTAGGTCAAGGGTGGCAGAATAGATAGATGAATAGATAGAAAATTTTATCAATCAGCTCAAAGGCTGCATGGTACCCATAGGGACCCTGTATGTATAAAACTAAGTAATATAAAATGATAACCTACTTATTTTAATTTACATACCTGTAAAATTCAAAACAACTGTTAAAAATACAAAAAATACAATGACTAACTATTTACAATAAATACTTCGTAGCATATCGGTAAAACATACCAAAGTTCTGCAATGTTCTAATTTCTTTGGGCAAGCAGTTGTACCCTTTATGGGGGTTAGGGGGTTATAGCCTCCTAATATTTCTGATTAGATCAAGTCCCCCGTTTAGGCATGCGATTTTTGCTGCGATAAATATCGCCAACTTCTAATTTACATACATGTTAAGTTGAAAAATAGTCAGCGGATTGTGCCGTAGTTTCATCTTCCTCGCTTTTATGCTCGTTCGTAATTGCATAGCATGCAGTTTTTAGTTAGTTCTATATAAAAGGGCAAAACAATTGTTAAGTTCTTTTACCATTATTGATTTTACTTTTTTGTTTTTTTTGTTTCCGAGATATCTCTCTTTAAAGGTTTCCACTTAAAGTGACTCCCTAGGGTTTTATGCCGTGCGCGAGCTGGTTGCTAATTTGGCGGGAAAATTACTGAAAATCGTGAAATTTTATGGCGCCAGCACCCGGAAAAAAGCCCAAGAATGAACGCAATGTTTTTGCGTTTTCTTTTGTGAAAATTTTTAAAAGTTTGCACAGTTCAAGAAAAAGTTGTTTCTTTTGTATTCTCTTTTTTCAAGTCCATGCTCTTCAACAGTCACAGGTGATACATTAATGTCATCTTTGCCAATTACCTTTCAATTGTTGAACACCATGTCTTTATTTAATAAATCTCGTACATATTGTAGAATAAAAATTACGAACATATATATGTATTTCTTTGGTTTATTTTACGAAGAAACCGATTAGCATTCATTTAATCGTATTATAGCGAAGCGCACAGATAGCGTTGAATTCATGTTTGTCGTGTTTATAATTTATTCTTGCATTTCCAACAAAAGAAAATGAATCATTAGAAACCCTCGAAATTCAATTTTGGTTTGTTTGTCTGCGTTTCGGAGTATAAATAGTAACTGTGTGCTTTGCTATAATGAGAGGCGCATACATGCTCAACAGATTAGGCTATTATACCTTAACAACAAGTATAGAACTGAAGTCATGAACAATTTAATTGTGAATCTCCTGCAACCTACTGTAAAATTATTTCGTTGTTTTACATGCAATATCATTAACTTCTTTTTTCGTAAGGTTCTCTTGCAATTCATTATTACTGACGTCTTTGTTGACACAGTGCCGAACGGCAGATGTTCACAGCGCTCAGTTCAACACAAATATGTAAAGTCTTTGAAGTAATGACGAAATGTCTGGGTAATTTATATCTCCTCAGCATTTACAAAAATAGGCATGTCTAGACATGCATGTATCTACTGCATTCAATCATGCCTATAGCTACTATAGTGAATTGTAGTGATGTTGCATTCAGAGCTGAACAAGATGATTTTTATCGATGCTAGCCATGCTGTGTTTTTACCTTAAGAAAGGAATTCTAGGGAAAGCCAGCAAAGCACAGGAGGTTGAGCACTAACAACTCTACTCATATCCAGCACAGAACCATGACTCCCAAGCCCATTCAGATATGTGCATGGGCATTCATATACTAACTCAATCAAATTGGGCTTTACTTTGGTCCTCGTGGTGAGAGGCAGTGTGATAATAGCTTGACTATTAAAGCTATGGTACTATTTAAAACCTATAATAAAGTATGGTTATTGTTTAGTAGGCCAATCAAGTTTTAATACACCAATAACTCACAAAATTTAACTAAAGTATTTAAATAACTTTGTTGCAACAATTAATTTGTCAAATAATAATGCAATCCAGTTGGTAGGTAAAGGAAAATTGCTTGAGATAACAAGCATCTGACGTATGACTGCTGTAAAGTTTAGAAATAATGAAGTTTGAATGAAGATCTCCAGCAATTTTCATCAAAATTATGAAAGCAACTTAGCAACGTATACTGTAGTAGACGTATACTGTATATGCATGCATGCAGTAAAACGTAGAATAAATATTTGGCATCCATGTCTTAAATTTTTGCATGACGTTGATAACTGCAGCATACATTTTAATTACCCCATTATAAATATAAAGATTTGCCGTTTCGGTTTCACACTCTTTACATAGCCTGTCACTGACATTTGACTATTGTACATATGTTATAGCATAATAATTTCGCTCGTAGACTGCCGCAGGTTTTGCACATTCTTGCTTGATCATGAAGCTAGTTTTGTTTCCTTAGAAGAAAATTTCATTTCTGTTCAGCAATGCACAGCCTTGTCAGTTTACAAAGCTCGATCGGACTGCTGAATACATGTATTAAATTGTGTATTAAACATGTTGGCCATATAAATGGCCTCGTCTGAATATGAGATTGTCCAAAGACTATTAAGAGGTTTTCAAAAACGTATCATCATTCCAACAACGTCTATATAGTACATCACGTTTAAAAATTGACTACGATTCAGACTTAAAATACTTACCAAGCTTGTAAAAACTTCTATTCTTGAAATAAATATTCTCGCTCCTCGAACTGATTTCGCTAATATATCGCTCCTGGAGTCCATGCGTCATAGCATTGACTTACATGAAGTACTTGGTTTACAATTTTGGCTTCGGCGGTTTGTCGTCAGTCAATCGTTTAATTCTAGGTTTTGATTGGCTCCGAAGGCATTCTTTTGTTAACTTAACTTACACGCACGACAGCAATGTATCTACTCGCGCATGCGCAATAGATACCAAAATCGTCTGCCGTTTCGTGAACCTGCACTCTTTTCCAAACAGAAGGACTTCTCTTTCGTTGTTGCACAAGGTTATTAACTTCTTTTTCTTCTTTTTTTTTATTCTATATTTCATCACTGACACTTTCTTTGGGATATTCAGAATGGCGGATGTTCACAGCGTTTAATTCAGTATAAACGAGAACAAAACCTTTTAAGTAATGTTTAGCTAACAGTGTCATGTAAACTTGACTATACCACCAACTTACGTTCTCTCTTTCCAAGCGATAAGGTAATAGATAAGGCAAAGTTTTGTGATGTATGGCATTAAAGGCTGCGTCGATGAAAAATCTTTTAATACCATGAACTATTGGTACTTGTTTTGACTTGCAACGGGTATCGATGAAGCTGCAATACGACATTGCTCCGATGGCCGGTTTATAAGTTAGCAAGAATCTTTCAAAAGATCTCCATAATCCATAGGAAATGATAGCGTCATTGCTGTTACTATTCGGTTGAAGAGTAATATCTTCGTCCATGAAAATGTAATAAAGATATTTCATTGTGCTTGCAATGTTGTTTTGTGCCAGACTACTTATTAAACTTTAGTACTCAAGACCGAGAAAGATATTGAGGCCATTTGCCAAATTGAACTTTAATTAATAATTAGGTTCATTCTATAAAGTAAAAAGAGAATTACATAGTGGCTTGAAGATATGAAATTTATCTTAACGTCATGAAAACAATACTTTATTCATTTGCTTCACTCATTTGTGGAATATTGTTTTTACTACTCGAAGATGAAATTCAAGATTTGGAACCACTGTGTAAAATTCTTTCTCTCTCTATTTATATATACCTAAAATTACAAGTATTATTTAACAGCGATGTGTAATATAGAAAAGCAATTTTGTGAATAAAATGTCAGATATACTGTAAGAACAGTATTTATGTGTATGAAAACTGTAAGCATACAACATTTCTAAAGTATATGTACTCGCAAAACAGACTGAATGGTTAAATATTTCCAATCTGACATCTGATGATTGAATTGAACTTAGTGAGTACATATACAGTTGTAATTATATCCATCTTTGGAGTAGTAAATCCAACATTTTAAAATCAAACTTCATTTACAGGCCAAAATTAATTACTGCTCAAATGAGAATTCTTGGTTGTGTAGTTTGTGCCATTTACCCTTTCAGTTGTGTATGAATATACACATGGACTGGTATTATTAGATTCAATATTTACATTCATACAATAAGCATAATAATTATCTCGTAACACACCCACAATTCATTGTACCGACAGAAGCATTAAATTTTTTATGCTTATCACGGTGAGTATTTTCATTTCTATTTTCAATGTTTGTTAATTTTCAGTAAATTTCTAACTCTTAATGATTCTTTCTGAATAAAAGATCTAAATTTCGTTGTGGATGAGTTATGAGACTCATGTGATATAAGATCTAACATTTGCTCGTGAAGTTTAATAGCCACTTGGGCCATTGTTAAGCTTATTTTGTGATGTTTAATCCCATATCACTGTTGTAGCCATTGATTAACTCTTACTGGCTTACATATTTTGTGGTAATATATATATAGTACATGAATTCTTATATTGTGAGGTTTTCAATAAGATTGATACTGTGTCAATAAAAGCAATTAAAGGGATGTCCATAACAGTCAGCTAACTGGGATTTAACAAGTACAAGGCTAACATCTATTTTGAAAATATTGAACAATACAATCCATACCTTAAAAGTATGCTACTGAATTTCTTACATGTTGCGCGTAGTCAAGGGAATACCTCTGATAGTCAAGAGAATACCTCTGGTAGTCAAGAGAATACCTCTGGTAGTCAAAGGATACCTCTGGTAGTCAAGGGAATACCTCTGATAGTCAAGAGAATACCTCTGGTAGTCAAGAGAATACCTCTGGTAGTCAAGGGAATACCTCTGGTAGTCAAGAGAATACCTCTGGTGCATCATTTTTCAAAGAAATTGGTCGGCTCTTGGCAGGCTCCACTTACAGTACAGTAAACAATGGCAAACATTTGTACAAGCAAGCCAAGAACAGCAGAGTAACAATGTTAAATGTCCAGAAACAGTATCTATATTAAAACAGCATGTTTGCTTTGAGTGTAACCTGCCAGTTCTTTTGAAAAATGGTGCACGTACAACACCCTGAAACTCGCCTATTCTCAGATAGCAAACTCAGATAAATAGTAATGATATTAGTTGCTACTCACACTGGGAAAGTACTCTCTCTACTCTACTAATTATGAACTCTTGTCTACGATTATAAAAATTAAATTTAAAAATTAAAATACTATTTCTACTACTTAATGAAATCAGTTTGTTTTTGGTACTATTCTTTCTTTGATTCATCTTGTGATTTTGAAACTCTTGCTCTCTTCTTAACTGGCTCTTCACTAACCTTGTACCATTTCTGTGTTCCATACCGTCCTCCAACGTTTCCCCTGATCACTGGTGCAATGTCCCTCTGCGCAGCAATTGTCAGGTCAATGTAAGCAAACTGCTGGGCTGTTGGGTTATCGGATCTACCACCTTTGCTTCTCTGATGACCAAAGTAGTCTTCAAGTACATCTTGCATGAATCTTTCAGACAAGACATACTCAAACCCTTTGTCAAGAAGAAACCGGATAGCTTCAACATGGGAATGTGCCGAAATCACCAGGCCCTCGTACGTCTGCAATGACAGGAACATTTTCCCTCTTGCTTCAGGTGAAAAATTGCCACGGCAATCCAATGTACTCTGCTTCCAATGTTCAAGGTTACTTTAGAAAGACATCCAACAACCATGAAAAACGTTCATCGTCGTTGGAGGTATAAGGCTTGATGAGATGATTTCTTTTCCTGACATGGTCAGTTGTTGACCTTATATTAGTACAGTCAAAGAAATCATTCATCATTGAACAGAATCTGGCAGTAGCAAGCACCTCATCATCACCACTCTGTTCTAGGGCTATGGCCACAGACTTACTCAGCACTTGTGTTGCCAGCTTCACTTTCATCTTGCTGTACGAGGTAAGTACAATGTGGTCCATGGTCAGCTTGGGCAGAGTATGCAGGGAAAATTCCTGATCACTATAAAACAGATCAGCAATATGACGGAACAGCAAGTACTTCCCATTGTTCCACATATAGCGAGTGCAAGAGCCGGATCCAGAGCTGTAGAGGCAATTCCTTGCAGTCTTCATGAGATGGGGGGAATCTGCAAAGAAATAAATGAAGCGTGATGTTGCAAAGACATTAAGTGTCTTGTATACAACATCACACTTCAGATTGTGAGCCAGGTTGGAATGAAGGCGGTAAAACTTTCGGTTTGGTGATGCACCATCGTTGACAGCAAATCTGATGATTTGGGGGTGATATCTTCTTCCCATTTTGTTTGCTTGAAGCAAAATCATTTGTTGCTCCCAAAAGAATTTCATGTGGGGCGTGGCATCCAAATTTTTCCCTCCCATTATTTTGAGAAGGTCTGTTTCAAGGGAACTACTGATACCAACTCCATCACTCTCTATTTTCTTTTGAAGATGCTGTACACGATCCTCCAATTCCTTGCACTGGAGTCTTGTATCCTGTACAGTGGCCCGAAGCTTCTCTAACCCACATGCAGCCAATGGAGCTTTGCTTTTTGCAGGTGCAGTTGACGCTCTAGACTTTTTCCTGGTTGTCCTCATGGTAGCTTTCAGTGCACTTGAACATGGCCGGCAAGATTGTTCTTCATCTCTGTCAATTTCCTGGATGATAGAGCAATCAACTGACCTAAATGAGACGGAAACCTCATAATGGACTTGCTCAGTTGATAAACTTTTAGGAACTGAATGTCGTATGATTGTTCCAGATGACTGAACTTGAGCCGTGGGGTCAACTGCGACATTCTTAAGTCCGTCAATGTCTGGTACTCCTTCACAAATTCGAAGTCTCCACAAACCGCAACAGTTCGTCAACAGTACCTTGTCTAACGGAACGATTTCTGTTTATGTAGATGGAATGGTCGTCAGGAATAGGCCATTGGAAGGCGAAAACACTGAATTCCAAAGTAGGTTTGTCAATGAACACAGTGTATTTTGGTATGCTGTGGGACTTGTCGTGCAGTTCAAGTTTTACTTCGTTTTCGTTGGATTTATTGACCTTCCAGCGACCTAGTGTTTCTTCGGCGTCCAACTGCGTCAACAACGTGGTCGTACTCGCCGCTTTTAAGGCCTTCGAAGACCGCCTAGTCGAAGTGCCTGACTCAACATCAACCTTTACCAGAGTGCGATGCTCTTTTCTTTTGCGCATCATGGCTTCTAACGGGCAAATTCTTGGTTGGCACGCTACCGGTGACCAAAACCTTACGTTTAGGATCTACAAATTGAACATAAGCAAATCATGAATAATTTACAATGCTCTCTTTGTATTATAAAGTAGGATACAAAACAACTGAAACGCGACCGACGCCAAACAAAGCGCAAGATATTATAAATAAAGAAATACTTACTAGTTAAAATGCAATCTTAAGGTTGCTGCCCAAGTTACAACTACGAACAGATTTCTTGGCTGCGTCCGTCGCTCTTTGGGGGAGATCACTGACATTTCAGTTCGACGAACAATATACCTTGCTATTGTTCGTCCACACCTCGGATACGCGACCCAGGTGTGGTCACCGCAATCTATTGAGCTAATCAGACGTGTCGAAGGAGTGCAACGCCGTGCTACTAAAGTTATCCTGAATTTACCATTTCGCACCGCGACAACCTACAAACAACGACTACTGTCTTTACAATTGTTTCCAATATCCTACTGGCATGAATATCTTGACTTGACCTTCTTCTTCAAAGCTGTGAACAACCTACTCGAAATTAACCTTGACATCCTACCTACTCCATATATGCCACTCAGAACAACAAGAAACAACTCAAACCCCGATATTCTCCACTTCCGTCCTCGCAAATGTAGAACAGTCACCTTCCAACGATCTTCCTTTACACGAATGTGTAGAACATGGAACACTCTACCGTGCGAAATGCGTAGAAAGGGAACCACTCTCAGACAGTTTAAGAGCCAGCTTCAGCTTTACTACCAAGCAGCAGTGGACCAGCTGTACGACCCAGAAGACCCGAGGTCATGGAAAACCATCTGTTTGAGATGCAACACAGCGCACAGTCTTATTAGTGCGATCTGCTGTTGTATCTAATGTCTAATTAATTGATTAATTGGTTTATTGATTGATTGATTAATTAATTGATTTAATTAATTAATTAATTAATTAATTAATGGATTAGTTGATTAATTGATTAATTAATTGTTAATTATTGATCGTTGGCTGCTGATTGTTGGATATTGACTGTTAATTGCTAATTAAGATAATTGTTGGATAAATTATTGGCAATTGGTGGTGGATAATTTGTAGTTGGCGACTGACGATTAATACTTAATGATTGGTAAATAAGAACTAATAATTAATATTTGACAATAGTTAATGGTTAATAATTAATACTTATAAAATAATTAATACAACGCAAATAATTAATATGGCCTTTCCTTTTTGCTTGGGACCGCAGTAATTGGCGATTGCTGTTGCGCCAACCCTGCCACATTATTTTAGATTTTACGTTATAACTTAACTTTCACTGTGAGAAATGAAGTTTGTTTGTTATTGTTTTTTTTTTTGTTTTGTTTTTTTGTTTTGTTTTGTTTTGTTTTGTTTTGTTTTGTTTTGTTTTGTTTTGTTTTGTTTTGTTTTGTTTTGTTTTGTTTTGTTTTGTTTTGTTTTGTTTTGTTTTGTTTTGTTTTTTTGTTTTGTTTTGTTTTGTTTTGTTTTGTTTTGTTTTGTTTTGTTTTGTTTTGTTTTGTTTTGTTTTGTTTTGTTTTGTTTTGTTTTGTTTTGTTTTGTTTTGTTTTGTTTTGTTTTGTTTTGTTTTGTTTTGTTTTGTTTTGTTTTGTTTTGTTTTGTTTTGTTTTGTTTTGTTTTGTTTTGTTTTGTTTTGTTTTGTTTTGTTTTGTTTTGTTTTGTTTTGTTTTGTTTTGTTTTGTTTTGTTTTGTTTTGTTTTGTTTTGTTTTGTTTTGTTTTGTTTTGTTTTGTTTTGTTTTGTTTTGTTTTGTTTTGTTTTGTTTTGTTTTGTTTTGTTTTGTTTTGTTTTGTTTTGTTTTGTTTTGTTTTGTTTTGTTTTGTTTTGTTTTGTTTTGTTTTGTTTTGTTTTGTTTTGTTTTGTTTTGTTTTGTTTTGTTTTGTTTTGTTTTGTTTTGTTTTGTTTTGTTTTGTTTTGTTTTGTTTTGTTTTGTTTTGTTTTGTTTTGTTTTGTTTTGTTTTGTTTTGTTTTGTTTTGTTTTGTTTTGTTTTGTTTTGTTTTTAATTTTAATTAATTACTATTCTTGTTGAACCTTGTGGCAAAACTTAATAAATAAATAAATAAATAAATCTGGCTTGAAATGAAGCTCACAAATATAAATATTGTTTGCCTCAATTTGCTGCTTTAGATCTAAATCCATCTCTCTGCTCCTCAGAATCAAACGAAGCCATTCTTCTCGGGCTTTCCTTCAACGCGGCGGTGTATTCACTATCCCTTGCGCTAACAGCTGGCATTTTGAAAAGCGAATATTCGTTCTGCTTGTCGGACAACCAAATAAAGCACAATTTGAACCAGGCATACCTTCAAACCACAGTTTGAAGGTATAACCACACCAAAATATAAAAGAGCGCTCCGATTTATACAACTTCTTTCCGATCGATTTTCAAGGGCTGTAATAAGAGCACGGTGGTCGCTGTGACTGCTCCGCATCACGTGATGCAAAATAAAAATGGACAAAAACATGTTTTGTCACGTGGTACAGCTAGCCTAACCATCTCCCTTCTATTAACTGTAGATTGACCAATATGTGTAGTGATTAAAAAGTACTATTATGCGCATGGCTTTCCTATACTTTACTAATTGCTACAATTGTGTTCAAAGTTTTATCGTAATTAAGAAAGACGCCAATAAATGAAAGAAATCACGTCGAAATTGCAGTCCGAAAAGGTTATTCTTGAGGGTTAATTGTTTAATTTGTCTACACCGGAAGTTTCTTTATCACGGTCACTTTAACAAGTGCAAAACACTAGAACTACCCTAAGCAGTTTTATAACGAATTGTTTGAACAGTGTAATCGATAACATCTGCAAATTGTCGATACGTATTGTATTTTGGATCCTGATAGTGAGTTTTGGAATGATTTTGACCCGTTTTATGATAAGAGTGAACAAGTGATTTTATTCATCTACACTTTTATTAAGATAAAAATGACATGCTGTTGTATGTTGTAATTGAAAGCCTAACAACATTCAAAGGTGATCGTTCTTTGGTTTGCAAAACACAATTTAGTATTTTATTCCATCCATTCATGGATGCGATTAAATTGTTGATGTATTGCTTTGGGATCGATTTCATTGTGTTTATCACTCTTGCTTGAAACTCCTCGAAGCACTTTTTTGTGATTCGCTGTGATGTCGCATTTTCCCTCAAGATTTTGGATGTCAGATTGAACAGATTTTCTATAGGGTTTAAGTCTGGGCTTCGTACAGGTATTTTTAAAAATTCACATCGTGCACGTGAAATGGCTGCTCTAGCCGCTGCAGAATTTTGCGAGGGGTCGCCATCCTGAACCCAAATACGAGTATCTCCTTTCTCTGCCAATTGAAACATCGTATTGAAGTTTAGATCAATGAAATTGGCCACACATTTTCTCATACGGCTCGCAAACAATAACACCTTTTCCGTAACTCATGGCAACCATAAGTTTCAATATACGTCCACCAGTTCCCTCTTTTCTTCCTTTCGAAGTACACCCCAATCTCAGACCCTCTGACTTTTTTCTCCACGTTCTTCCTCTTGGCGCACGAGCTTGATCAAGTGGATTGGTTTTATGGGCAAACGCAGTTCCATCCAAATAGAAAGATACATGATCTGTCCAAAAGTGTTCTACATAGATCTTCCTGCATGATTTTGCAAAAGTTAGTCTCTTTTTCAGATCTTCTCTCTTCAGAAGGCCCTTCTTCCTTGCCTATAAATAGAAATAGCCGTTTTCGTTCAAAAATCTGGTTACTGTCCGTAGCGAAACTTCGGACTGAGAAATTCCAGCTGTTTCCATGATTCGTTTGCCTGAGAAGTTGCCTTCTTCGTTTCGCAGAGCTGACACACATCTGAGAAGCAAACGCCTCTGTCTCTCTGTCAATTTCCTTGGTCGCCATTCATGGCCAGAAATACGCGACATTTGCGCCCCCGCGTACAAGATAGTTGTGCCAGAGGATCCCGTACTACGCATGCGTACTAGAGCACGCGTGGAATTCGCACTGCAAGATGGCGGAAAGAACTGTATACCGCAGGCAAGCCAAGGAAAAGTGTCATAGGCGTACGAGCCGGGGGGCTGGGGGGGGGCTGCAGCCCCCCCGTCCCCCCCCCCCCCCCCCCCCCCCCGATTCGGTGAACCAGCCATTTTTCGGGCAATATATTAAGGTTTTTCGGGCAGAAACATAAGAGAATGACTGAATGAGACCATATATATATATCATAGATATATAATTGTATACTTGTAAAATGAAATCGCTCGCGGTTTACGTTTTGAATACTATAATACTTACCACCATTTGCGATCAACCGTTAGGCGTGAGCGTTTAAACGCGTATGTTTACGTTTCAAACGTGCAAGTTTCACAGGAAAATGTTGACACTTCAACAATAGTTTCATGATCATCCGCCCATTTTTTGACAAATGATTGATTAGGCTATTGTTGAAGTGTCAAAATTTTCCTATGAAACTTGCACGTTTGAGCCCTGCTAAATGCCATCTGCGATTTTGAGTTTGTTCGGAGAATATGTATACTGAAAGTCATCTTGTCAAACACCAGTGCTCTGAGTACTTATTTACAGGGTAAGAACGTTGATGTTATTAACGCTCGACGAAACGCGACACTTACCATGAAGACATTGAGAGAATGCCGTACTGAGGAAAGCTACGAACTGATTTGGAAACGAGCCGATCAAATTAGCAGTGACATTAAAAGCTGGACCCAGAATACTAAATTTGTCAACTTTCGTGATGCACGTGCACCACGGAAAAAACCTTCTCGCCGTGTGCAATATCTCGTTGGCGAGTCAGCAACATCGAACACCAAAGCGATGACACCTATGCAGCACTATAGAGTCAATACCTATTACAAATCTCTTGACCAGGTTTTGGCAGAGCTGGATACTCGTTTTCAAGGAAATGACCAAGACGTGCTCTGTGCTTTGGGTGCAGTTGTTCTGAGCGAAAAACCATCAGAGTCAGATTACGAATTCGTTGGTAACTTCTATGGTCTCGACAAAGATCTAATAGAAGTCGATCAGAGACTTTTTAACCAATTCAAACAAAGTAACGCTGACGCCTCTTGCGATCGTGTACTAACAGCTTCAAATGTCATAGATCTGCTTTACAAAAACGAATTGTGTGAAATGGTGCCTGAGTTCACGAAAGCCGCTACCATTTTAGCAGTGATTCCGGCAACATCGTGTTCCGCCGAAAGGTCATTCAGCGGGCTGCGAAGATTGAAGACGCACCTTCGGAGTACCATGGGCGAAAAGAGGCTTGGCAACATAGCACTGATAAACATTGAAAGGGAGTACGCAAATCGTGTGATGAAAGAAGACATGGAAAGAATGATAGACTTTTAACTTGCATGCGATAAACAAGATCTGCGAGAGATTGTATATATATATTTGTAATGGTATGGGAGAAAAGACTCTGAGACTCTCAGACTGCTTCTGAAAGACTTGATAGCTTCCGATTCCCATTGAGGGGAACATTACGTTGTTTTTTGCATAACATATTGCAAATTTATATTGTTTTGTAATTGTAAATAATTAAAAATAAATAATCGTCACAACTTTGTGGAAAACTCGTTTTAGTTAATGATTGATTCATTTTGAAAATTCGGGTGACAAAGAAAATTTTCGGGCAAATAGCCTCAGCCCCCCCAATTGAGATTGGCCCCGTACGCCTATGAAAAGTGTTCCCAAAGTGAAAGATTTTATAACGATTCTACTGTTGAATTTGAAAATCCACGAATAAAAAAACCCGAAACGGCTATGTTTGCCTGAATCTTATGATGTTGAAAGAATCATTTCTTCGAAAGGAACAGGAGAGGTATGCAAGTTTTTTGTCTATTAAGTTTGTATATATATATATACTCTCTTTAATGTTAATTTATAGTGTGACTGTTGTGCCATCTTATATTAGACGCATACAAATCACATATTTGATGCGTCATCTAAGGTAGTTTATCATACGTTTAGGGTTTATCTTTTCTATCTATTAAAATATAGTTAAAGGCTCTGTGTCACGAGTGACGAGCATGCGCACAAATGTTAATTTTGAAAAAATCCGTGAACAAAATCAAAGGATTCAATATGGCGTCGAATTGAAGAGGCTAAAACTGTTTACATATTTCTCTTTTTTTTTTTTTTCGCTTTTAAATTCTTAAAAGCGAAATACGAGTAAAATAGAAACTCACATCGTCGCTGTCATCTTCACTGTTTTCCTCATCTCTTCTTTCCAAACTCTTCACCACTAACCTACTCTTCACGTTCCGCCATTTTGTTGCCCCGCGCCCGCGCAAGAGAATCTGATAGGAAGCGGTAATTAGGTGACATAGAGCCTTTAAGATAACATTTCATTGCAGACATAAACACATAAGACATTAGGATACTCCCGTGTTTGAACGCTAGTTCTCAATTCGGTATGGAACTAAATTGTATCTCAAACTTGTCCATAATTTCGTCTCAATAGAACAAGGAATACCTGGTGAAATGGGAGAACTTCGATATGGCATCTTGCACTTGGGAGCCCAAAGAAAATATTCCAGAACAAATAATAAGGTATAAACAGTAAAAAGTTGTTTGAATTTGAAAGGGAAGCTGCATGTGATGTATGTGAGAATTACTATGGTATAGACTGCTTGCTTTGTTTACATTCTCCTGGCAGGCAAAAGTTCTTGAAAGCTTTCAAGTGAGTTTCATTATTGTGGAGTGCGTTGTGTAATAACAATGCAGAACATAATCTATTGTATAATTGGAATTTGCCTGCCAGCAAAATGTAAACAAGGCAAGGGATCTATGTGGAAGGGCCATGACTGTAGATCAGAGTGAGGGACTGTAGCAAACAAATATGAGGATGTTAGGTTTTATGTGTGTTATCAGGAGGAATCACAAGAAAACGTGTGGTCAGGCGTCAAACCAAGGCCTGATGGTAAGCCTTCGTGGCAAACTGTTTGTAAAAAAATACCGGTTTTAAGTCTTAACATTAGAGTTGTCTTTTAAACTTCAAATAAGTCATTGTTTTCTTAATACATTTTAGAACTTTGTATGATAATCAAGAGGTGGAAGCCAAGAGGGTCGAGAACTGCATGATCAAGTTTCTAACAGCAGTAAAGGGAAAGCTGAAATCAAAATCATTGGATCCAAAGCTTAGTGTGGAATTTCATCATGACATCTTTAGACATACATTCAGGGGGAAAGGGTACCAGTCCAATGTTTCTGGGGTTATCATGTTAAACATAGATGACTTTGAACGATTGATGCTCCCAGACTCCTGGTATTACACACTCGACAAGCATGGTGAAGGTCATTGCATAGAGTTTCCCATTAGAGCGAAGCCCATTTTGAGAAAGTCAAGCAAGGATTTTAGTTTAATTGCTGGTGTTTTAATTCAGTCACCCAGATATATATTTGAAATGGTAACTTTATATATTACAAAAAGACCTTGTTCTAAAGACAGTCTCCAATAATTAAGGCATGTCACAATTTCAATTTGAACATTGCTAAAAGCACAGTGTCACTATTGAGTAACTTGTAACAAAAATTAGTGAATTTATTCAAGTTTAAAGGGTTGGGTGCTCCATGGGCTTGTCGCATAGACGAGGACGCTTTCTCCTCTCCTCTCATCAAAGATTGTTTTTGTCCAGTATGTATTATCTTGTTTAGTGTAAACATTGGGTTGCATTTCGTGGTGTCTAAGATGGTCCAGTCGTTTAAGTGCCAGAAGGGAGTCTTTACAGGGATCATGCTTGTTGCACTTCTTGTGGTAAATTGAGCGCACCACATCATTTGTCCTTTCTACTCCTTGACCAGTAAATATTTTCATGCCATTGTCATCACACAAGAACTGTGGCACATGATACACCAGAAGGTGGATGTATTGAGTTATATTTCCCTTGGAATATCTATCCTCTTTGTCTTTCAAGCTTAAGAAGACGTTAACCCAGTCGTTTGCCTAAAACAACAAAAAATTAAGCCTCAGACATCTTGCTAGCTGGTATTTTGTATTCAGTATTGGTTATTTAACTGTCATCAATTTTAACTAATGCCAGATTATGCTACTTGCCAAAATAGAGAGGCTACTCCCTTAAGGAGTTAAACAATGTTATTAGAAATTAAAGAACTTGCTTGTCACTGGTTGTTTTTTTTAATTGTTAGAAATTACATATGTTACCTTCTTAAGATTCTTTTTCTTGCTCTGATGGTGCCCAGCCAGTGATTGTTTTGTACAATTCTTCAAATCCCTTTTGAAAAAAAAATGAGAAATGCTCAAACCATTGCCGAGGTTGAAAGTTTTCTAGCTGTATATTATTCCCAGCCACACTGGCCTGAAAATTGAGATTGGCCCCGTACGCCTATGAAAAGTGTTCCCAAAGTGAAAGATTTTATAACGATTCTACTGTTGAATTTGAAAATCCACGAATAAAAAAACCCGAAACGGCTATGTTTGCCTGAATCTTATGATGTTGAAAGAATCATTTCTTCGAAAGGAACAGGAGAGGTATGCAAGTTTTTTGTCTATTAAGTTTGTATATATATATACTCTCTTTAATGTTAATTTATAGTGTGACTGTTGTGCCATCTTATATTAGACGCATACAAATCACATATTTGATGCGTCATCTAAGGTAGTTTATCATACGTTTAGGGTTTATCTTTTCTATCTATTAAAATATAGTTAAAGGCTCTGTGTCACGAGTGACGAGCATGCGCACAAATGTTAATTTTGAAAAAATCCGTGAACAAAATCAAAGGATTCAATATGGCGTCGAATTGAAGAGGCTAAAACTGTTTACATATTTCTCTTTTTCTTTTTTTTTTCGCTTTTAAATTCTTAAAAGCGAAATACGAGTAAAATAGAAACTCACATCGTCGCTGTCATCTTTACTGTTTTCCTCATCTCTTCTTTCCAAACTCTTCACCACTAACCTACTCTTCACGTTCCGCCATTTTGTTGCCCCGCGCCCGCGCAAGAGAATCTGATAGGAAGCGGTAATTAGGTGACATAGAGCCTTTAAGATAACATTTCATTGCAGACATAAACACATAAGACATTAGGATACTCCCGTGTTTGAACGCCAGTTCCCAATTCGGTATGGAACTAAATTGTATCTCAAACTTGTCCATAATTTCGTCTCAATAGAACAAGGAATACCTGGTGAAATGGGAGAACTTCGATATGGCATCTTGCACTTGGGAGCCCAAAGAAAATATTCCAGAACAAATAATAAGGTATAAACAGTAAAAAGTTGTTTGAATTTGAAAGGGAAGCTGCATGTGATGTATGTGAGAATTACTATGGTATAGACTGCTTGCTTTGTTTACATTCTCCTGGCAGGCAAAAGTTCTTGAAAGCTTTCAAGTGAGTTTCATTATTGTGGAGTGCGTTGTGTAATAACAATGCAGAACATAATCTATTGTATAATTGGAATTTGCCTGCCAGCAAAATGTAAACAAGGCAAGGGATCTATGTGGAAGGGCCATGACTGTAGATCAGAGTGAGGGACTGTAGCAAACAAATATGAGGATGTTAGGTTTTATGTGTGTTATCAGGAGGAATCACAAGAAAACGTGTGGTCAGGCGTCAAACCAAGGCCTGATGGTAAGCCTTCGTGGCAAACTGTTTGTAAAAAAATACCGGTTTTAAGTCTTAACATTAGAGTTGTCTTTTAAACTTCAAATAAGTCATTGTTTTCTTAATACATTTTAGAACTTTGTATGATAATCAAGAGGTGGAAGCCAAGAGGGTCGAGAACTGCATGATCAAGTTTCTAACAGCAGTAAAGGGAAAGCTAAAATCAAAATCATTGGATCCAAAGCTTAGTGTGGAATTTCATCATGACATCTTTAGACATACATTCAGGGGGAAAGGGTACCAGTCCAATGTTTCTGGGGTTATCATGTTAAACATAGATGACTTTGAACGATTGATGCTCCCAGACTCCTGGTATTACACACTCGACAAGCATGGTGAAGGTCATTGCATAGAGTTTCCCATTAGAGCGAAGCCCATTTTGAGAAAGTCAAGCAAGGATTTTAGTTTAATTGCTGGTGTTTTAATTCAGTCACCCAGATATATATTTGAAATGGTAACTTTATATATTACAAAAAGACCTTGTTCTAAAGACAGTCTCCAATAATTAAGGCATGTCACAATTTCAATTTGAACATTGCTAAAGGCACAGTGTCACTATTGAGTAACTTGTAACAAAAATTAGTGAATTTATTCAAGTTTAAAGGGTTGGGTGCTCCATGGGCTTGTCGCATAGACGAGGACGCTTTCTCCTCTCCTCTCATCAAAGATTGTTTTTGTCCAGTATGTATTATCTTGTTTAGTGTAAACATTGGGTTGCATTTCGTGGTGTCTAAGATGGTCCAGTCGTTTAAGTGCCAGAAGGGAGTCTTTACAGGGATCATGCTTGTTGCACTTCTTGTGGTAAATTGAGCGCACCACATCATTTGTCCTTTCTACTCCTTGACCAGTAAATATTTTCATGCCATTGTCATCACACAAGAACTGTGGCACATGATACACCAGAAGGTGGATGTATTGAGTTATATTTCCCTTGGAATATCTATCCTCTTTGTCTTTCAAGCTTAAGAAGACGTTAACCCAGTCGTTTGCCTAAAACAACAAAAAATTAAGCCTCAGACATCTTGCTAGCTGGTATTTTGTATTCAGTATTGGTTATTTAACTGTCATCAATTTTAACTAATGCCAGATTATGCTACTTGCCAAAATAGAGAGGCTACTCCCTTAAGGAGTTAAACAATGTTATTAGAAATTAAAGAACTTGCTTGTCACTGGTTGTTTTTTTTAATTGTTAGAAATTACATATGTTACCTTCTTAAGATTCTTTTTCTTGCTCTGATGGTGCCCAGCCAGTGATTGTTTTGTACAATTCTTCAAATCCCTTTTGAAAAAAAAATGAGAAATGCTCAAACCATTGCCGAGGTTGAAAGTTTTCTAGCTGTATATTATTCCCAGCCACACTGGCCTGATTCTGAAAAAAAAGTTGTTGCAGCTGTTTACTACGATACCTGCCAGATTTTCTTAACTGTGTCGCATATATCTGGTTTCAGCACCTCATGAAATTTTTCTGGCAAACGATGCAACAGCTCTTTTTTCTCCAGGCCTACCAAACTTCGCCAGTCATATCTACTGGTATTTTTCCCACTGTTATCCAACTTCTCCCAAACTGTGAAAGGAATTCCACATTCGTTGATGGCTTTCACAAGGGCATTCAAGTGAAGTCCTTTAGGCTCGCTTGACCTCTTGTTTTTGTCATCTGTAAGATCCCATCGCACGGTGTTGGTAATTAGGTTCCTCTCCAGGACATCTTCATCAGCACCATTGTAAAGAAATAAAGATGACAGCAGGGTACAGCCAGTGAGATCAGTGGCGAAGCTAGCCATAGCAACGGGTCATGCTATGCAAATTTTTAACTGTTTGTATTATTCAAACTTTTAGAAATGTATTGTCATTAACCTATTGATTTTTCGCTTCACTTGCAGCATCCGAAACATTACAGTAGCCCTTCGGCAGATTTTAATTATCGGGGGGGGGGGGGGAGGAGATTTTAGTGTAATTTGTATCTAAGAAACAAGAACAATTGAGATTGACAATGATTCATTGTCATGAAAAACATAAATTTTTCAGCAAATTACAACACACCCTTTTGATAATTATGTCACAAATCTCTCCTTGGCCTGGGAGCCTCGCTGTCACGAATCAAGACAAAAGGCGATTGGCTCACGATTCATGAGAATGAGGCTCCCAGGCCAAGGAGAGATTTGTGACGTAATTATCAAAAGGGTGTATAATAATGAGTGGTTCAATGATTGGCTGGTTTCAACAAGTCACAAAAACCATTACAATAAACCTTAACAGTGAATTTTTGTCAATGATTTAAATAATAAAAGTAATTAGTTTTCGGCAGCTCAGTAGGCAAAGGGTTAATGGTCACCAAGCAATAGTACTGTACCTGTGATTCTGAGCAAAACGTGCAGCTCGTCAACCCTCACATTCGCAAAGTTCTATGTTCAACAGTGGAAGAGAAATGCAACGAAAGTTGTCCTTCTTCTTTGCAACAAAGTCGTTTGATTTCTTCATTTCATCACTCAAGTAATATGTTTTTGACTTTGACATGTCCCATCTAATGTCTATAAATTATATAACATGTATGATTAATTTAAACCTTAATTTGAACGTTAACCATTAACATGCTGGAGTCACCCCTTGATGAGAAAAATTGTCTGGTGCTAGACAGAGTAAAATAATAAAGTAGGGCGCATTGCATCTTAATGGTAATGACCATAGTAATTACCATAAACATCTGGTATAGACAAGGGTTGATCATGTAATATCAAAAACAGATATAGTACATGCATACAATATATCATCTGCAATACACCTTAATCCTCACCTTTCATCTTTAGCAATCTTACAAAAAATGCAAGCATATGTGGCATTGGCAGCGTTCAGGCCCATTATTGACAGCAAAAACTAACAAAAGTATAAAGTATACATGTGTTGTATATTTGTTCTTTACTTGCAGTTAGTGGTCAATATAAAGCTGCATTGCACACAAGACCTGTTCCTACATATTATTTTTAAGAAGGCATTTTTCTATTGCTCAAGAGTGAGTAAGAATACTGGTGATTACAGTACGGGTACTGAAAAAACATTTTTGAATTTTTCTGACAAAGGCAACACTTACAGTACATATTACCTTGTAATCTCCTCCAAGAAAAAATTCTAATGGAATTCTCTCTCCATCAACATCAATTTCCCCCTCCAAGATAAGCTTGTTTATCTCATCAAAAACGTCGTGGAAGGATTCTACCATACTTTCATAGCATTCCTTCCCGCAAAGTATTGCAAATGCATGATTCTCTAAAAAGACATTGTGTGATGGTTAGTTTCAACTAGACAACTACAATCGTGTTTACTCCTGTTCTCAATCAACCCCATTAACATGCAGTAATAAACTCTAATTTGCCAAATACTTTAACCATGTTTCATCCATAGAAACATATGGTCCTCCGCTGTAATGTATCCGGCTATATATTAATTGGTTATATTTGCTCATGAAACACCTGAAGAATGCACTATACCTGAGGCTAAGTATTCTTGAAGAGAATGTACTTTTTCACTTATTCTAACAGGTTAATACCAAGTAGTTAGGTCTAGAAGGGTTTATCCACCCACAAACCAGCTGAAATGAACATATTGACTTATTGAAACACAAAGGTTACATTAGCAAAACAGATACAGTATTAACCTTTTGATGACATGACTTCCTTTTCATCTGAAAGAAGTGCAAACGATAAAACAATGTAGTTTGATATCCTTGGCATGCTTGCTCCATTACAGAAATCTTAACCTTTTGACAAACGTTTTGCCCGTTATCTGCCTGTAAAGAATTAAAGAGAAGTTGTATTTTAAAATCATGAATTTCTATCACCACTAGGTCATTGTCCTTTTTTTTTCAAAAGTTTTCTCTATACACTTTCTATACTATGCTAGGCAATACTCACAGAGCATCACCTAATATATTTTTATGAAAGGGATACATATAAAATCTTTTTGGAAAGGTCACACAATGGTTATTTAATTGTAATACCCACCTTTTCCTTAATTTTTCTCCTGAGCTCATCTTTGAAACTCATTTGGGCTCCCACCAGTTCTCCTGGAGTTCTTGTAATTACAAAGGAACTATTGATATCACCTCTACACTGCTTAACCATGTAACTCCTGGGCAACCCACTCTCCAAAACCGATAGAACATGATAAGCAGCATCACCAACACAAAACCTATCCAAGATATGGAGCACTTCCTTGATCTTTGTCTTTTCTTTTCTGGCAAAGCTTCATACTTTGATACCTTTCGAGGCTTATCTGGGCTTAGATCTAACCCTATATGTTGACCACTGAAGTCTTCAACCGAAAGAGTTCCTAAAGAGACACCATAAGAGCCCAAGAACCACAGTGCTATTTCTGCTTTTATCTTTAGTTCCTTCACTGTTAATTTTAAGGAGTTGATACTACTCCAAAAAAGGAGTAAAAAAAAGGGTACCAGTTGACTCTGTTTTGGGAGTATATTTTACTTCATCATTTTAACTCCATTTTTAGAGTACTTTCTACCTCACTAATGGAGTAATATTTACCTTTGCAGGAGTAAAAAATACTCTAGTTTAAAACTTCACTCTCATTTTGGAGTAAAAAATAACCCCAAAGTGGAGTAAATTTTATTCCAATGGGGGTTAAAAATACTCTGATTTAATTTTACTCTCATTTTGGAGTAAAAAATATACCAAAGGTGGAGTAAATTTCATTCCTCATGGGGGTGAAAATTACTCTAATTTAGAATTTTACTCTCATTTTGGAGTCAAAAATATACCAAAAGGGGGGTTGGTTGCAATCAAACATAACGTGAGATGCAATGTGTATTAAAGTAAAATTTTCAGGATGGTGAAGATAGTAACTTTGTTTCTGTTGAAGTTAAACTTACTTGTGGAGTAAAAATTTAGAAAAAAAATACACCCTCCTTTACACCCTTACAAAATACAAAATACATCCTTTTTTGAGTGAGATTTAAGGAGTAAATATACATTAATTACTCCGTTATGTTTATCCCTTTTCGAAAGTACATTTTACTTCTTTATGAGAGTTGTATTGACTCCCAGAAATGCATTACTTACTCCGGTATGTTTACTCCTTTTTTGGAGTGAAAATAAAGGAGTAAATATACAATAATTACTCCGATATGTCTATTCCTTTTCAAGAGTACATTTTACTCCATTATGAGAGTTGGATTGACTCCCAGAGTAGTAAGATTGGGGTTAAAGTTACTCCTGGTGTAATAATAAAGGAGTAAAAAGTACTCTAATATTTGTACTCCTTTGCTGGAGTATATTTTATCCCTGCAGTGGAGTAATATTTACTCTTCGTAGAGTAAAAGTTTTAATATAAACTGAAGTGGAGTAGGTTTAACTCTGGTTTGGGAGTGAAATATACTCTATTTTTTTTTACTCCCCAAAAGGGAGTTATTTCAACTCTTACGATGGAGTTAAAATTACTCCCTAGAATTAACAGTGTTGACCTTCCTCTGGAGTTGTCTTATACCAACTTGATTTAATGTGCTGGAGCAATTTTCAAGGCTGGCTGCACAATTGTGGCAGACATTAAGGTCATTAAGATTCTCAAGGTGATTGGCATGCTGGGTCAGTGTAGTATTTTGTGTCTGTAATAGGTTTATCTCTGCCTCACCATTTTGTAACTTTTTGTCCGTTATTTGTGCCTTTTCTCGCGCTTCAAAGATCTCAGAATAAAGATCTGCGCATATCTTTTCCAGTTCACACACTTCTGGCGAAGAGCTTGTTTCTCCAGGCTTGACGATATCACCATCACAGACTTTTATGTGTCGTATCTTCTTCAAGAGGGCTGGCTTTTCCCTCCCGGTTTTTCCACGACAATCACGTACAGCAAGACAGGCTGCATCGTTAATTCTCTTCTCGAAGGAAGGGGTATTGCAACTTCGTCTATTGATAATAACTCAAAATCTGACCTTGTTTTGCCTTGTCCCTTCGCAGTTGTTTTCATGATAATACAGTGCACCCATGTCCGCAAACAGCGTCGCTAAGTGTTAAAATAGCCATATTTCGGCGAGGTTTTTGTCCATTTCGTCTCCAAAAACATCGTTTTGTTGCTCGCTCGCTTATCTGTTTATCCAACTTGGTTTGAAGTTCTCATAGCATGTCTAACATTGGTAAATGCCGCTGAAATGTTGGCTTTTCGTATTTCGCGCAAGCACTAACCTGCGAATAGGCATACTCTGGGGAATTTCCCAATGAATTTCCCCAGTAGATTTCGCGGGAAATTCGATTACGCGCCGAAAATATATACACGATGCTCGCCATGGACACAAATCGAAAATTTGATTTCAAAATAACCTTTTCTAGTAAGGCTAGCGACGTCATTTATGGAAATAAGTTATTGACCGAGTCACCTAGCTTTGTTTTGGAAATACCTCAGTAGATCTTGATATACTGACATCGCTTGAAAGAGGAAGGTCAAGCTACGGGTCATGAAGCTCAATATTATGCAGATTTCATTGAGAAATCCCAGTCATTTCCGTTAAAAGTTATCAATAACCTCAACTAGCTAGAACATGCTTCGCATGTCGGGATTTGTGTTGTTTAATACACTGAACGGGATGTTTTTCGAAGGGAATTGTGAGGTCAATGGCGCTTAATGTTAATTATTTATATTGAATCGTCAGTATTTTTGAATTACAACCCTTCCGTGCATTGAGATAGTATAATTTTTAGCTCTTATTGTTCGTCAACGATCATGCTTCGCATGTCGGGAATTGTAAAATTTTACTGCCTTATTTTAAAAGAATGTCAGTTTGCCATATATTTTCTTATGCAAATCTGATCAATTTGGGAGCTCAGTGGAATGATGCGTAATCGCATGTCTCGTATTTTTGGCCATGTTGTTTGCGAACGCGTTTTGAGAGCCTTGAGTGTGTCGTTCTTCCTTGCTTATTCAGAGAACACTTCCACGCGAAACATCGCAGAGTTCTGCAACCTTGCGAATAGATAGTCCTTGAACGTTTCTTAAATAATATACTCGCGCACGAATATCACTGTTGATACGAGATTTGTACACCATAATGTTTCGGCAGCGGATGTATAGGCGTACCGGATGATACACAGCGGCACAATGGATGTTCGACTTCTAAGGAAGCACAGTAGGAACAATTCTCCACGTGCCATCGAGGTGCATGTATGCATGGTATTGGAAGTCTGCGTGCATGGTCGGTGGTGATTGTGTCTTACGCAAAACGAAAGCAACGGAGGAGGTGGTAGAGGAGAAACGGAGGAGGCCTTTTATATTTTGCATAACTTTCTATTTTACAAATTTCTTCTCATTGCACTTCAAGATTGCAACAGACCCCATTCATTCGCATAATTTATGCACTCTATTGCACACATATACCAACACGCGCAAATTTACAAAAGTATATTTAATTAATTAGCGCTATACATAACACCTACAATACAAAAACACGGTATACTGAGACAGTAATTGAAAAGCGAATGACAACAGTTGTTTTTAAATATTTTATTTAAATCATTTTAAGAGTCTTTTATCCTGTTACAAAAAGAAGTGTATGCGTGAGAAAGTTGCATGAGGCGGGGAAGCTTTTTAAAAAAAGAAAAAGTCTTACTTTCTATTTTTCCACGACGTACTTGTGGTTCGGACACAAATGTAATCCGAACATTTGCAGTCCGTAAACGCAATTGGTTCAACTTTATACCATGTTGGCACCGGTGTCACAGGAAATGTGTCCCCCTCTTCGGAAATTTGTCCCCCCTCAGAATGATTCCTTACAGGATAATTGATATACGTGTAATGTGGACAAAACTTTTTAAAAGTAAAAAAATATATATTTCTGAATGATAAATTATAACAGCTAAATATATATTTACAAAAACTGCAATATATAAACTTATTTATTTAATAAAAACTTTGACTTAATTGGACTGTCACTAAGTTTTGATGGTGGAACACATGAATGGCAAAGCCATTCCTGATCACCTACCCCCAGAATGGCAAAGAATGGCACATGCATGGCAAAGCCAGCATCACCTATCTCCCAGCTACTACGTACACCAGTATGCATGACCAATACGGGTCGCTTTTGAGAGTCATCGCTCATTGAAAAAAGGCGTCTACTGCGTTTGTGAATGCATAATAAATACTTCCGTATATACGAAATACTAACGTTTCACGCGGAACCCTTCATTAACCTCGAGCCAACACGCTCTTGGCGTAAAGCAGACAGCAAATTTTAATAATAGCGAGGGTCTTTGACTTTGGTGAAGGAAAATTTCGAGTTTAAGAATATATGCAGGCCAGCAAACACACACACATATATATTGTGTGTGTGTGTTTGCTGCGCTGCATATATTCTTAAACTCGAAATTTTCTTTCTCGGCACACACATATATATCAGTATATCAGTATATATATATATATATATATATATATATATATATATATATATTGATATAGTGTGCGTGCATACACTGTTAATTTTAAGGAGTTGATACTACTCCAAAAAAGGAGTAAAAAAAAAGGTACCAGTTGACTCTGTTTTGGGAGTATATTTTACTCCATCATTTTAACTCCATTTTTAGAGTACTTTCTACCTCACTAATGGAGTAATGTTTACCTTTGCAGGAGTAAAAAATACTCTAGTTTAAAACTTCCCTCTCATTTTGGAGTAAAAAATAACCCAAAAGTGGAGTAAATTTTATCCCTATGGGGGTTAAAAATACTCTGATTTAATTTTACTCTCATTTTGGAGTAAAAAATATACCAAAACTGGAGTAAATTTTATTCCTTATGGGGGTGAAAACTACTCTAATTTAGAATTTTACTCTCATTTTGGAGTCAAAAATATACCAAAGGTGGAGTAAATTTTATTCCTTATGGGGGTGAAAATTACTCTAATTTATAATTTTACTCTCATTTTGGAGTCAAAAATATACCAAAGGTGGAGTAAATTTTATTCCTTATGGGATGAAAAGTACTCTAATTTAGAATTTTACTCTCATTTTGGAGTCAAACATATACCACAGGTGGAGTAAATTTTATTCCTTATGGGGGTGAAAATTACTCTAATTTATAATTTTACTCTCATTTGGGAGTCAAAAATATACCAAAGGCGGAGTAAATTTTATTCCTTATGAGTGTGAAAATTAATCTAATTTTGCTCTCATTTTGGAGGCAAAAATAGTAAAACTTCAACAAATAAAGGAAGCAAATTTTAATAAACATAACACTTTGGTCATAGGTACAAGGTCAAGGATTATAATATCTATAATTATTTATGCTGGTTAACGGTATACAAAAACTTACATCCATTACGGTATTACTAATACTGCATGTCAATTACATAGATAATCACCCAGGAATACATTCTTAAGGTTGCTAGCATACTCAATATTAAATATATAATAACAAGCAATTAACAATGCAGTCAATACTAATGCTTGTGACACAGGCATTCCAGAGTTCAGCTTCAGCACCACCTTTCCTTCCGCAGCCAGATATAATGGCACAATGTCACCAACATGCCCCCCTCCAATTAGTTTTGGGGCAAGCGTATCTTCGATGATGGCATTGATTGAATCATCATCCTAAGGGGAAAAAAATATCTAAATTTCACAATGCTACAATGTATCTACCCTTCGTCATAGACGCTGGTGGGTGGGCGAAATGTGGGAGGGGGGCTAATTTCAAAAGATGGGCCTGTAGTTATCAAAATTAACTACAAATATGTAGTCTATAATGTATCCCACAGTGCTTTTTTAAGAATTCATCAGTGGATGGGGGGCATCAATGGAAATTCTCCCCTGGAAATTTTTGTATCTTCGAGCCTTGTGATCTTGACTTTCTGCATTTTCAGATGGCATACTGTATTGAATATCATGCAACCAAACACTTACCAAACAAATTTTCAGTAGCTCGCCAATTCCTTTACTGCTCATTAACTTTGGCAAAAGGATGATTGCTGTGGCATCTTCAATCAGAACAATACTTTTGATTGGTTGGAACAGTGCTGTTTAACAATATTCTTTTGCAACTAGGTGTATCAACCAATATGGCTATGTAATGTAATGTTACTGTGAATGCAGCTAGAAAATCAACCAGTTGAAGAATAAGCCCTTTACTATTATTGCACAAGGCCCTTCCTTTGATGAGCAACATTGTTTGGGATTAGACAGAGAAAAGTAACAAAGTAGGGTGCAGTTGGGGCATTCCAGCTTGTCCTGTGTCATGTAGACTGGGTCTTATAATTCCGGACTCAACACATTAAGGTGCAATGCGCCCTGATGCACCATACAGTACTTTGTTATTTTACTCTAATGCCAGATGATTTTACTCATCAAGGGGAGACTCTTGCACCTTAATGGGTTGGACAAAACTATCTGCCAAGGTCTCTTGTTAACTCATTGTGCACCCTACTTTGTTATTTTACTCTGTCTAACGCAAGACAATTTTGCTCATCAAGGCTAGACTCTCGCACATTAATGGGTTAAAGCACTAGTATATAATAAAGATATTGAGTGCATTAAAGATGATGTATATAAATTACCACAGTTACATGTCATGTACAAAGGGTCACACTACAGTTTATAGTTTAAAAGTAAAAACTGCTGCACCCATGCACCCATATGTAATTACAGTATATGCTTTGTTGGGCACTAAGGTACATGTATTTTAATATAAACCCGGTAAATAAAGTTATATTTAAGATTATTAGACTTTACCAATATGAGGCATAAATGTTCGTGAAATTATGTCCACTCGTTTCTAAGTTTTTTGCTTCTCTGCATTAATGCATTACAGAATATCTCCATATTCGTCCTTTGGCAGCTTTATGTATTAACACGCAAAGTAAATTCTTGTTCACACGACTTGTATAGCCTCCAAATACAAGCAAATCACTATGCACATTCAGTAAACAATTTGGTTGAATAGCCGCCATTTTGAATTCTACATGTAAAAGCTATTACGGGGGAGTTAAATTTACTCTTTGGGGGAGTCAAAATGACTCCTGGAGTAAAAATTAGGGAGTAAAAATTACTCCGTTATATTTACTATTTTGGTGGAGTTATTTTTACTCCTTTGGGGGAGTCAAAATTACTCTTGGAATAAAAATTAGGGAGTAAAAATTACTCCGTTATATTTACTCTTTTGGTGGCGTTAAATTTACTCCTTTGGGGGGAGTCAAAATGACTCCTGGAGTAAAAAGTAGGGAGTAAAAAGTACTCCGTTATATAGGGAGTAAAAATTACTCCGTTATATTTACTCCTTTGGTGGAGTTAAATTTACTCCTTTGGGGGAGTCAAAATGGCTCCTGGAGTAAAAATTAGGGAGTAAAAATTACTCCGTTATATTTACTCTTTTGGTGGAGTTATTTTTACTCCTTCGGTGGAGTTAAATTGACTCTCAGTGGAGTAAATTTTGGAATGTATACCAAAGTGGAGTAGTTTTAACTCCATCTTGGGAGTAGATTTTACTCCAATTTTTTTACTCTCCCGGGAGGAGTTATTTTAACTCCTATGGTGGAGTTAAAATGACTCCTTGAAATTAACAGTGTATATATATATAGTGTGCCTCTTCCTTTTCATACGCCTCCATTTTTTGCGAAGTCCAATTTCGTAGACGTCTGATATTTTCTCTTACTGAGTGCATATGGCTATCAGACTGTTCCACGTTATTCGATAGTTTTGGTGTCAAAATAATGAAAGAGAACGTCCGAAAGCCAGCTCGCGGAAGTGCATTAGAATTTCAATTTCGTCAGTGGTCTTGGTCATGGTCATGCTGAATTTCCAATTTATTAGTTAAATAGATGTTCAACTTTCGTTTTTTTATTGATTGTAACATCGTTGAGCTGATGTTTCAAAGCGTTGAAACAAACCTCGGTTTTCGGGTCTGGCATACTCCGAAAAAGGCACTATTTCAGCACGGGTTTTTCTCCGAAGCACTCGGTTTCAAAAATAGAAAAACAATTGGGGGGGGGGGGGGGAACACATTTACTGGGACACCGGGTTTTGTTTGATCGAAGCCGCCCAGTATAGGGCGTCGCCATTGCTTGGCGGAGCGGCGCCGACAGTGACCATGGTTGTTTCTACTTCTTGCAAAAACTTCCATGCTGCTTCCTTTTGTTTTTTGTTTAAGCTAAACCCTCCGTAAGCGCTAAACAAACCGGAATAGCTCGCCTGTGCCGTTACACTTATGTATTCAATTCTCTCGGTGACGTTCTTTTCGAGTAGTTTTGCCAGCGTAAAAATCCCGGATGCAGGGGTAGTGGTTCGGACACAAATGTTCCGAAGTTTAAAATGGAATAATTTTAGGAAATGGTAAATTCGCAATATATGAAAAGTAATAAACTTATCAATTAAAAGTTTTCAATTAGTTTGTTAGTTTTTAAATCAAAAGTTTAAAAAAATTATGTTGTGGTTCGGACACAAATGTTTGCACTGTCTCCTTCAAAGTACTGGTAATATA